>SJYV01031985.1:667872-810025 GCA_006410875.1 Neotragus pygmaeus | reverse complement strand
TTTTTTTTTTTCCTGCAAAGAACTACTTTGCTGCTACTGTGACTGATAAGGGGACTTCCATGTTACTTGCCTGAAAAGTGTTAGTTGCTCAGTCATGCCCAACTCTTTGTGACCCCATGGACTACAGCCCACAAGGCTCCTCTGTCCATACGATTTTCCAGGCAAAGATACTGGAGTGGGTTTCCATTTCCTCCTCCAGGGAATCTTCTTGAGCCAGGATCGAACCCAGGACTCTTGCAGGGTAGGCAGATTGTTTACGACTGAGCTACCAGGGAAAGACTCTACTTGCCTAGAGTTCTCCCATTAACATAGGGCTCCTGGGAAGTGGGAAGTTGTCTTAGTTTTCTCTGAACATCAGGCCTGTAGAACACACCTGGCCAAGAAGGAATGACTTTAGGAGGTGACATGGTGATAATTTGCCATTATTCACACACAGTGCTCTAGTTAATAATTTGAGGGCATGTAGAACTCCTTTTGGAGAAGGCAATGGCAGCCCACTCCAGTACTCTTGACTGGGAAATCCATGGACAGAGGAGCTTAGTAGACTGCAGCCCATGGGGTCACGAAGAGTCAGATACCACTGAGCGATTTCTCTTTCACTTTTCACTTTCATGCCTTGGAGAAGGAAATGGCAACCCACTCCAGTGTTCTTGCCTGGAGAATCCCAGGGACGGGGGAGCCTGGTGGGCTGCCGTCTGTGGGGTCGTACAGAGTCAGACACAACTGAAGCGACTTAGCAGGAGCAGCAGCAGTACTCCTTTACTCAACATTAATTACGAAGAAATTGAAGATCAACCTGAATAAGCCCAAGGATACTCAAATGAGGGGTCTTTCTTCAATTAACTAATGAGGACTCTGCAATCTCTAAGGCTACTAAAAATGAGAATACACAGTTATACAAATAAACTGTGTATTCTAGAAGGAAGTGGGTGATTGAAAAACAAGGGAGTCTTACTGAAAATTTGGTCATTTTGTAAATTGTAAGAGGTATTGGGAGGGCTTTGTATCTAAACCTAACACTGCAAACCTGGATTTGTTTGTAACTCTTAGCCAGTGCACACTTGACTCCTTCAAATCTCCTCATTCTTTGACCTTGTGAGGAAGAACACAATGTGGATTGTGTAGAAAGTCTGGATGGTGGTGCTACAATTTGAAACAATGTCTTCTTGTGGTAAGCAAAAGAATGCCCCCCAGGGACTTCCCTTGTGGTTCTGTGGCTAAGACTCCACCCTCTCAATTCAGGGGGCTCAGGTTTGATCCCTAGTTAAGGAACTAGATCCCCCATGCCGCCACTAAGTGTTCACATGCTGCTATTAGACCTGGTGCAGCCAAATACAAACAAATAAACAATATTTTTTAAAAAATAATAATGCCCCTCAAAATGTCCTTGTTCTAATCTGCAGAAGCTATACATATTTGGAGTTACGTGACAAAGAACTAAGGCGGCAGATGGAATGAAGGTGGCTAATCGGCTGGCCTCAAATTATGGAGATTATCCTGAATTATCCAGGTGGACCCAGTGTGTTCACAAGAGCCCATAAAGTGGGGAAATGAAAACAGATGGGAAAGAGAAGCAGATGCAATAGTAGAAAGATGGTCAGAGCCATACAGGATAGGACTCAGCCTGCCATCGTTGGCTTTGAAGACAGAAGTAGCCACAAGCCAAAAATGCCACAGTCTTTAGAAGCTGGAAAAGGTAAGGAAGCAGATTCTCCCCTGGAGCCAGCAGAAAGGACACAACCCTGTCGACACCTTGATTTTAGCAGTTAGAGTGGTGTCAGACTTCTAGCCTAGAGAACTTTGAAAAATTGGGTTGCCTTAGCCACTAAGTTTGAAATGATATGTTACAGCAGCAATAGAAAAAAACTGTACTACTAATGTGAGAGACCTACTTGTGGACATGGGTAGATTAAAAAGCAGAAATTTAAAAGAGGCTGAGGTGAAAGAAAATCTGTCTGCCTCTCTGGCTCAAACTGGCCTCTGGAATGGTTTTCTGAAAGTGATTAGAGGGAACTACAATTAGTAATTGCGATGTAAAAGAGAAACAATTGCTATGATATGGTGGCAGGATACTGAGAACTGTTCAGTACACTTTCTGCCGGATTAATCAGATCTGAAAACACTCAGAAACCTTTAATAACCATAACAGAGGTGTAGTCAAGTCTTATGGAATCTGGGGAAAATCTGCCCTGTAGTCACTGACCCAGAATCAGAAGCACAGAATCATATGTTAAATGAATTTTGGAAATGGATGAGTTAGAAATTATATAATCCAGTCCTCCTTTTTTCCTATTTATTTTTCATTTGTTAACAATGTTATTGAGGTATATTTGATACACAAAAAACTGCACAAATTTAATATACACAATTTATGAGTTTGTAGATACACAACACCCATGAAACCATCACCACAATCAAGGTGATGAAGATATCCATCACCTCTCAGAGTTTTCTGTGCCCCTTTTGTTTTCGAGGCTTTTTTCTGATAATAACGCTTAAAGTGAGATCTACCCTCTTAACAAAATTTTTTAATTGCACAATACAGTACTGTTAAATATAGGCAGTATCTCATACTCAGATTTTTGGAAGTTATTCACCTGACATAACTGAAACATTATACCCACTGAGAAGCTCTCTATTTTCCCCTCCCCCAGCCACTGGTAACCACCATTCTACTGTCTGCTTCTATGACTTTGATCATTTTAAACACCTCATGAAAGTAGAAATAGGTAGTATTTGTCTTTCTGCAACTGGCTTATTTCACTTAATATAAGTCCTTCAGGTTCAAACTTGTTGTTGCAGAAGACAAGATTTCCTTCTTTTTAAATTCTGGACCATATTTTCTTTATCCATTCATCCATCAGTTGACATTTAGGTTGTTTCCATACCTTGGTTATTGTGTAGTGAACACAGGACTGCAAGTATCTTTTTGATATCCTGACTCCAAATCTTATGAATATATACACAAAAGTAGAATTGCTGGATCATATGATAGTTCTATTTTTAATTTTCTGAGGCAACATAGTGTTTTCCATATGTATGGAAATATTTCAGTAAATATGTTACATGAATGAGTTCAACTGCATCTTTGAATCTTAAAACAATGGTCCATAGTGGCTGCATTACTTTACGCTGGGCTTCCCAGGTGGTGCTCATAGTAAACAACCCACCTGCAATGCAGAAGACATAAGAGACTTGGGTTCAGTCCCTGAGTCAGGAAGATCCCCGGGAGGAGGGCATAGCAACCCACTCCAGTATTCTTGTCTGGAGAATTCCATGGACAGAGGAGCCTGGAGTACTACAGTCCATGGGGTTGCAGAGAGTCAGACACAACTGAAGCAAATTAGCACTCAGTTTACATTCCCACCAATGGTGTACAGGGGTTCCAATTTCCCCACATCCTCATCCCATTCAATCCTCTTTTTATACTGGAAAGAAACTAAGGCTTATGAGATGAAATGGCTTGCCCAAAGTAGTTAATGTCACAGCCAATGTAAGAACACAGCCATCCTAATCAGAACATTTGCCTAAAAACATAGAAGCTGGCCACAGCTCCAGCTTCTATACTCTATTGCTTGGATAAGCTCTAAAAGTAAACTATAGAAGCAAAATAGTTGTCTTTCAGTAGTGAGAAAATATAAATTATTCTAAATCCCAGCCAAAATTAAATATTAATATTGACCAGGAAAGAGAGACTCTAAAATTAAAAAGCACCACACCCTCGGGAAAAACACAACTTTTTCAGAATCTTGGTAGCGAAGTACCCTGGAAACACCAAGTAATACTCCCAAACGAAGTCCCTTCATCTACCTACATTTGGGGAAGCATGAAGAGCCTCTTTGAGACCCCAGAACTAATCTTTCTCCTTCAGTGTGTGTTACGGCCCAGTCTTAACCAACCTCACTGATAATGATAAAGAAAGTGAAACTGTTAGTCGCTCAGTCGTGTCTGACTCTGTGCAATGCCATGGGCTGTAGCCCACCACGCTCCTCTGTCCACGGGATTCTCCAGGCAAGAATACTGGAGTGGGTTGCCATTCCCGTCTCCAGGAGATCTTCCTGACCCAGGGATGGAACCTGGGTCTCCTGCACTGCAGGCAGATTCTTTACCATCTGAGCCACGAGGGAAGCCCAATAATGATGAGAGGAAGAAGAATAACAGCTCACGTCCCTGAGCACTCACTGCACGCCAGGGACCACTCCAGTGCTTCA
Source organism: Neotragus pygmaeus (assembly GCA_006410875.1). Classification (NCBI taxonomy): domain Eukaryota; kingdom Metazoa; phylum Chordata; class Mammalia; order Artiodactyla; family Bovidae; genus Neotragus; species Neotragus pygmaeus. The sequence goes on along the minus strand of SJYV01031985.1, from coordinate 805,814 downwards.
CGTGCATCACCTCGTTTAATTTTCACAGTAACGAAATCCTGTTATCCNATAAAATAATAAAGCTCCCATTTATTAGGTGTCAACAAATGTCATGGGGCAGGCATTGAGCCAAATACCTTTTATATTTTTTTCAATTTAGAAGAACTCTGAGATGGGTGAGAGCCGCTCTTCTATGGACTTTAACTGCATCATTTCATATAATGTCCACAACCACGCTATGAGATCACTATTACTATGTCCCATTCCACAGGCACAAGAGACTGATTAAGCCAATTATCCTCATTAGTAGCAAAACTGGGCACTCTTTGTTAGTAGCAAAACTGGGCTCTCTGACCCCAACCTCTACAGTCTGAGCACTACATTTTAGAGAAGAGAAAAATCTATATAGCTGCTAGGCCTACGCATCCACATTTCGAAAAATACCAACTGTATTACAGACTCTCACCTTGATTCAGGGAGAAGAACAAGGAATGAGTCTGTAAAGTAAAAGAGAGATGTTTCCAATTTTCTCACATGCATGCCTCTAAAAGATAGGGCAACGTGATGTCACATTCAGACAAATCCACCCTTATGTTGTCTTTGGTTTCATTGTGAGAGTCAGTTCCTAGGCAGGTTGATAAGAAGTCCTGGGGTCCCAAGGAGAGAGGGGTCTGGAATTCTCAAGGAGGAGGAAAGGACAAACTTTTTTTTCCCTCTACATTCCTTAGGATTATATAACAATAATGTATCCTACTTGAGGACAGTTTCTGGAAAAAAACCACCTGGCTAATCCTGTTATCTTACAATGTAAATTATGGGAGTGGTCTAGCAAGGTCTTTACGACCTCTAGACATTCTTGAGATGGACAGCGCAGAAGCATGGCCGAGAGGAGCTACGCCTCACCCAAGGTCAGGGGCAGCGAACGAGAGTGCCAGGCTGCATCGGCACAGGAGCGGCCAAGAGGAGCTACCCCAAGTCCGAGGTCAGGGGCGGAGGCCTGGACAAGCTACTGCACACCCGAGGTCAGGGGCGGTGGCCGGGAGGAGCAACCCCACATCCAAGGAGTGGAGGCTGCACAGGCAAAGGAGGGCCAAGAGGAGGTACTCTACGTTCAAGGTCAGGAGGAGCGGCCATGAGGAGATACCCCTCGTCCAAGGTAAGGAGCAGTGGCTGTGCTTTGCTGGAGCAGCCGTGAAGAGATACCCCACGTCCAAGGTAAGAGAAACCCAAGTAAGACAGTAGGTGTTGCAAGAGGGCAGCAGAGGGCAGACACACGGAAACCATAATCACAGAAATCTAGCCAATCTGATCACATGGACCACAGCCTTGTCTAACTCAGTGAAACTAAGCCATGCCGTGTGGGGCCACCCAAGACAGTAGGGTCATGGTGGAGAGGTCTGACAGAATGTGGTCCACTGAAGAAGGGAATGGCAAACCACTTCAGTATTCTTGCCTTGAGAACCCCATGAACANGATGGACATAAGTCTGAGTGAACTCCGGGAGTTGGTGATGGACAGGGAGGCCTGGCGTGCTGCAATTCACAGGGTCACAAAGAGTTGGACATGACTGAGCAACTGAACTGAACTGAATACAAAAGGAAAGCTTACACAAGAGTGAGGGAAAGCAAACTATGGCAGAATTAATGGACTGGAGATCCAAGTTGGATGAAGGTATTGTTGGCATTGGAGTGGTAGAGAGAGAGTACCCCCAGCATGGTAGTTTAATAATATATCAAGATCGTGGAGGGGTGGAATTTTTTTAGCAAGGACTAAGGCATTATTGTCAGTATTAATGGCTGAGGTAAAGAGGAGCATAAGGCTTTGAGGAGAGACGTTCATCCTTATAAATACAGGAACTGTTGTACACATGGAAGTAAGATTGTTGGATATTCTGACAATGAACTGAATGACTTTTCAACTAAGAGTAAGTGTTCCAGAGGACAATAATTATCACAATTATAAAGAAATGTTAGTTGCTCAGTCGTGTTTGACTCTTTGCGATCCCATTGTAGCCCACCAGGGTCCTCTGTCCATGGAATTCTCCAGGCAAGAATACTGGAGTGGGTAGCCATTCTTTTCTTCAGGGAATCTTACCGACCCAGGGATTGAACCCAGGTCTCCCACATTGCAGGCAGATTCTTTACTGAGTGGGTAATAAAATCCAGTGACTGAGATTTAAAAGAAATATGTTGAAGAACATAAAAAAAGAATTTAAAATCTATTCTTAGTATCCTTAGAAATATTCAAAAGGCATTCATACGTCAAGAATGGCTGTTACAGAAATAATTTAATTTAAAAATAAAACATAATGTGTAGAAATTAGTCCAGAGATAAATACACACATCTTTGGACACCTTATCTTTGATAAAGGAGGCAAAAATATACAATGGAGAAAAGAGTCTCTTCCACAAATGGTGCTGAGAAAACTGGTCAACTATGTGTAAAAGAATGAAACTAGAACACTTTCTAACACCATACACAAACATAAACTCAAAATAGATTAAAGACCTAAATGTAGGACCAGAAACTATAAAACTCTTAGAGGAAAACATAAGAACACTCTCTGACATAAATCACAGCAAGATCCTTTATGACTCACTTCCCACAGTAATGGAAATAAAAACAAAAATAAGCAAATGGGACCTAATTAAACTTAAAAGCTTTGGCACAATGAAGGAAATTATAAGCAAGGTGAAAAGACAGCTCTCAGAATGAGAGAAGATAATAGCAAATGAAAAAACCAACAGAGAATTAATCTCCAAAATATATAAGCAGCTTGTTCAGCTCAATACCAGAAAAGTGAAAAACTCAATCAAACAATGGAAAAATACCTAAACAGACATTTCTCCAAAGAAGACATCCAGATGGTTAGCGAACACATGAAAAGATGCTCAACTTCACTCATTATTAGAGAAATGCAAATCAATCCACAGTGAGGTATTATCTAATGCTGGTCAGAATGGCCATCATCAAAAAGTCTACAAACAATAAAATCTGGAGAGGATATGGAGAAAAGGGAACCCTCTTACACTGTTGGTGGGAATGTTAACTGGTGCAGCCACTATGAAAAACTGTGGAAATTCTTTAAAAAACTGGGAATGGAACTGCCATACAATCCAGCAATCCCACTACTGGACATAGGTCCCAAGGAAACCAAAATTGAAAGAGACACATGTACCCCAATGTTCATTGCAGCACTATTTACAATAGCTAGGATGTGGGGGCAACCTAGATGTCCATCAGCAGATGAATGGATAAGGAATTTGTGGTACATATATACAATGGAATATTACTCAGTTGTAAAAAGGAACACATTTGAGTCAGTTCTAATGAGGTGCATGGACCTGGAGCCCATTATATAGAGTGATAAGTCAGAAAAATAAAGACAAATTCAATATATTAATGTATATATATGGAATTTAGAAAGACAGTACCAATGATCTTACATAAAACCCAAATTCTTCCTCTCCATTTTCTCTAGCCCTCAGTAACCACTTTTACTGTCAATTTCCATGATTTTTAAGTGGTTTAGATAGTTCATAAAGTGAAATTATGTAGTATTTCGCTTTTGGTAACAGGTTTATTTCACTTAATATGTTCTTGAGTTCATCAATGCTCAAAATTCTCCAAGCCAGGCTTCAGCAATACGTGAACCGTGAACTCCCTGATGTTCAAACTGGTTTTAGAAAAGGCAGAGGAACCAGAGATCAAATTGCCAACATCTGCTGGATCATGGAAAATCAAGACAATTCCAGAACAACATCTATTTCTGCTTTACTGACTATGCCAAAGACTTTGACTGTGTGGATCACAATCAACTGTGGAAAATTCTGAAAGAGATGGGAATACCAGACCACCTGACCTGCCTCTTGAGAAATTTGTATGCAGGTCAGGAAGCAACTGTTAGAACTGGACATGGACCAACAGACTGGTTCCAAATAGGAAAAGGAGTACATCAAGGCTGTATATTGTCACCCTGCTTATTTAACTTCTATGCAGAGTACATCATGAGAAACGCTGGACTGGAAGAAACACAAGCTGGAATCAAGATCGCCAGGAGAAATGTCAATAATCTCAGATATGCAGATGACACCACCCTTATGGCAGAAAGTGAAGAGGAACTAAAAAGCCTCTTGATGAAAGTGAAAGAGGAGAGTGAAAAAGTTGGCTTAAAGCTCAACATTCAGAAAACAAAGACCATGGCATCCAGTCCCATCACTTCATGGGAAATAGATGGGGAAACCGTGGAAACANATGACACCATCCTTATGGCAGAAAGTGAAGAGGAACTAAAAAGCCTCTTGATGAAAGTGAAAGAGGAGAGTGAAAAAGTTGGCTTAAAGCTCAACATTCAGAAAACTAAGACCATGGCATCCAGTCCCATCACTTCATGGCAGATAGATGGGGAAACAGTGGAAACAGTGTCAGACTTTATTTCTGAGTGCTCCAAAATCACTGCAGATGGTGATTGCAGCCATGAAATTAAAAGACGCTTACTCCTTGGAAGGAAAGTTATGACAAACCTAGATAGCATATTGAAAAGCAGAGACATTACTTTGCCAACAAAGGTCCATCTAGTCAAGGCTATGGTTTTTCCACTAGTCATGTATGGATGTGAGAGTTGAACTATGAAGAAAGTTAAGTGCTGAAGAATTGATGCTTTTGAACTGTGGTATTGAAGAAGACTCTTAAGAGTCCCTTGGACTGCAAGGACATCCAACCAGTCCATCCTAAAGGAGATCAGTCCTGGGTGTTCACTGGAAGGACTGATGCTGAAGCTGAAACTCCAATACTTTGGCCACCTGATGCGAAGAGTTGACTCATTGGAAAAGAGCCTGATGCTGGGAGGGATTGGGGGCAGGAGGAGAAGGTGACGACAGAGAATGAGATGGCTGGATGGCATCACCGACTAGATGGACATGAGTTTGAGTGAACTGCAGGAGTTGGTGATGGACAAGGAGTCCTGGCGTGCTGTGATTCACAGGGTCACAAAGAGTCAGACACGACTGAGCGACTGAACTGAACTGAATAAGTAGTTAAAAAGTATATAACTCCATCGCTAACACTAGCGAGGGGGCACTCTTTCTGCCCGCCCCCCCACTTTCTGATGTTTATGTCAGAAGCTTTCTCTATCTCTTTATACTTTAATAAAACTTTATTACACCAAAGCTCTAAGCAATCAAGCCTTATCACTGGCCCCAAGTTGAATTCTTCTCCTCCAGAGGCCAAGAATCCTGGCGTCTCTCATGGTTCAGCAACAACCTTTCAATTGTATGCACAGCAATTATACCAAATACAATGGATATTAAACTAAACCTGACAAAAGAATCTAATTAATAACAGTGCTCAGTTGTCTAATTTTCCCTGGATTGAGGAAGGTAATTCTAAAGGATAAACTATGATTAGCTAGTGGAACACTAATTCATTTTTTAAATCTACATCTCGAAAGCACAGGAAGCTATAAATAATGTTAAAAATAAAGTGTGGTCATTCAAAAGTAACATTTTTAGTAAAGGCAAAGGCTTCTACTCTGAAGTGTTAGTGAAGCTAAATAGGCAAGTTTTTTCTACAATTAAGGGAGGCATTTGACACTGTATACACCTCTTAGTGGAGAAGGCAATGGCACCCCACTCCAGTGCTCTTTCCTGGAGAATCTCATGGGCAGAGGAGCCTAGTAGGCTGTAGTCCATGGGGTCGCTAAGAGTCGGACATGCCTGAGCGACTTCCCTTTCACTTTTCACTTTCATGCATTGGAGAAGGAAATGGCAACCCAGTCCAGTGTTCTTGCCTGGAGAATCCCAGGGACGGGGGAGCCTGGTGGGCTGCTGATTATGGGGTCACACAAAGTCGGACACGACTGAAGCTACTTAGCAGCAGCAGAAGAAGACCTCTTGGACTTCACATTCTTTATTTTTCTAGGTTATACACCCCAAATCATCACAGGTCACAGCATATCAAGAAAAAATATCCTGGGAGAGTTTGAGGCAGAAAAAAAGGAGGCAGGACCCATTTTTCCCATAGTAGGTAGCACAGCATCTCACATATGTGTCATCTCAGTAGTTAAATGAGATTTGATTCACTCTATCAGCCTGCCTTTCCATTAGTATCTTGATACTTGATAGAAACTAAGTCACAATAAAGCTTACCTTACTTTCCAAAGAAAGATTTCACAATCTAGGCTTTGCCAGTGATTCGGCTCAGTGCTCAGGGGCTCTACTCATACCTGAGGACTACGGATGCACAGCTCCTCAGCCCTGAAAGCTCTTCTTCTTCAGCTTCTGAAACCATACATCCCTGACCCTTCTATAACCCTTGACCTTCCTCTTCCATTTCCACCACGGTGCCTCCTCTCTGCCCACCATTTTACCATAAGAGCTCCTCACAAGGCCTTCCAGCCTGCATGTGAGAAGATGTCAAGTGCAGAGTGATTACGGAGCAGAGGTGGGCAGAAGATTGGGTTGACCAAAGGTGATGTTTACCACTCGCATGGGTAACAAGAAACAGGATGTTAACAAGTCCCCCCCAAAAAAAAAAACAAAAAACCACAAACTGATAAAAACAGAACACAGTGGATAAAAACCCACCACAAATCTGATCATTTGGGATCCAAGGACAAGCTCCATTAGCGTGATGATTTCTTTAAACAGGACGACAGTTGTAGTCTGGAGTATCATTTGGATTTCTGCCCACCTATTGTTTCCCAAAACTGCCTCCCTACCCACAAGACAGGGTGTCTGCAGCTGTATTTAAACTGCCTTTCCCTTCCACTCTGACCTCAATCGGACCAGGTAGGAACAGCTGACCCACACTGGATCAATCAGCTTCTCTTTCCCAAAAGTTTGAAATTTCAACTCAGAGGCAGTGAGTCTATCTTTGGCTAAAACTATAAGATATAAAACTCAGGAGTTTTAGAGCCAACCCTATATCCACCATGCAGATGGGTATGTAGATAAATCCCATCTGCAGAGAAAGGGGAAGAATAAAACAGAGTCCCAGAGAGCAGAATGAATGGATGTGCAGAGAAAGCAGAGGTGACAACAGAAACGTCCGGAAGCTGTTCAGGTGATCAGCTCCAGTCTCTTCTGAAAGCTCCCTACATCCCCGCCCATGGGTTCATGCTCGCACTGGTGCTCAGTCCCTCAGTTGTGACCCCATGGACTGCACCCATCAGGCACCTCTGTCCACGGGATTTTTCAGGCAGGAATACTGGAGTGGATTGCCTTTCCACCTCCATGGGATCTCCCCAGCCCAGGGATCAAGCCAACATCTCCTGCATTTCTGCACTGCAAGAAGACTCTACCGCTGAGCCGTCATGAGTCCTGGGCTTCCCTGGTGGCTCAGCTGGCAAACAGTCTGCCTGCAATGTGGGAAAACGGGGTTCGCTCCCTGGGTGGGATAGATCCTCTGGAGAAGGAAATGGCAACCCACTCCAGTATTCTTGCCTGGAGAATTCCATGGACAGAGGAGCCTGGTGGGCTACAGTCCATGGGGTCACAAAGAGTCGGACACGACTGAGTGACTAACACCCATCCATCTTAAGTCTTATGTAATAAAGCTCCTGTGTGTGTTAGTCACAACTCAAGGGTGACTGACCCTTGTTTCTAGGCTGGTGATTAGAACCAGCCCTCCATTCAAGATTGTTCAATTTATAAGAAAGACGAAAAGGAGGCAAAAACAAAGCTCAAAGTAAAACTGAACCCAGCTACTGTTCTCCTTCCCATAGCATATTTCTCTAAAAGTGGATTCTCCAGGGAAGAGAACATCACAAAGGAAACAGATGGCTAGTTTAAGGCAAGCAGGAGATACTCCATATTGCCTTTAGCAGGAAGGACTTAATCAGTTGTGGTTATTCCTCACGTATGTTCCAACCTCCCTATTTATGCAGTGCAATAGATAAGCAGATAATTGTACTCCTGCACTATCAAACCAGCAGCTGAATGTGGAAAGGGACTCAGAAATGGAAACTTTGTCAGTTAGTTAGTGAATTATCACATGAAACAAATTGTGCACTTTTTGTTCAGTCCATTAGCTGCAAGGATGAAAGGAATTGCTCTCCCAACACATAATATTCCAATTTCATATTTTCACTTAGCACTTCTCTTTCCTGCTCTGCAAATAAAATGTATCTACATTCTGCACGAAATTGTTCCCTCTGACCAGGACGTTATTTTCATCAGAGACAACTGTAAACTCAATTGCTCTCTGAAAGGGAGCCTTGGGTGTGCAGTACCTCTGACACAAGAGCAGGTTGGCTGGGCCTGCCTTTTAGTGGCCAGATGGTGACTGGAATGTACACCCACCAGCCACTCTGCCTCCTATTTCTGTGTTTCTGAGATAGACAGTGGCAGAATGGCTCAGAATCAACTTGCCACAATTCAATGATCTATGAATAATAGTTTGATTTGCTCAGTTTCGTTCTTCCAGGAAACTCCAACCTTTATATTGTTTCATTAATTTGAACATGGTTTTATATTTTTATTCCCATTTCACAGGTATAAATTTTGATGTCCAGAGAGAAATGCAAACCATCTTTGAGGTCACTGAATCAGTTAGTGTCCATTGCTTTTGAATTTCTAGGTAATGATTTAAGACTATCATGCAAATGACCACAAGCCTACAGATTCACATCTCAGTGAGATGCAATCAGTTCTACTAAAGCCTGGTCAAATACAAGTATGAAAAGTCATTGAAATAAAAACAATGGCCTATAACAATGGGGCCATTAAGGTGCAAACATTTTTATCATTTAAAAGTGTGGGGAAAGCTGGGGATGGTTAAGGGCATTTAAATTTAAAAACAGGAAGAGAAGGAAATTAACATTTGCTAAGTAGTTTTTATGGTTAGACATGTACAATATTTAATTTTCATGATAATTATATAAATGAAGTATTTTTATTCCCATTTTACAGAAAACTAAACTCTCAAGCTCAGAAAATATTTCCAGTAAATCTGTAAACATCACCTGTCTTGTAAGTAGAAAAATGAGCATGTGTACCTCTGTGAAGAACTGACTCATTTGAAAAGACTCTGATGCTGGGAAAGATTGAAGGCAAGAGAAGGGGATGACAGGGGATGAGATAGTTAGATGGCATCACTGACTCAATGGACATGAATCTGAGTAAACACTGGGAGTTGGTGATGGACAGGGAGGCCTGGTGTGCTGCAGTCCATGGGGTCGCAAAGAGCTGGACACGAGTGAGCGACTGAACTGAACTGACCTCCATTTACCTGATTTCAAAGCCCATGTTCTTTGCTAGAGTCTGAGAGAGAATTTTTGTTTCAGAGTGCCTAATTCTAATGAAAATCAGATCCTCCTAATACTAGTCTCAGTAAAAAGCTGGAACCGAAAATGTTTTATCTAGTTTAATTTGCTTTGATATTCTTTTCCCAAGGATGAAATCAGTGGCCCAGAGCTTGAGTCTCAGTCTCCTAGAACCCAGTTAAACCCTTCTATTGAGCAGTTATGCTGGCCACATCTCACCAGAAGAAGCCATACCATTACCAGCATTAGAGGAAGGAAAAGGGTCAGGTATCCTGAACTTTTAAGGCAAAGACTAACCCAAAAGGAAATAAATAGTACTTCTTCAAGAAGTTGAAATTGCTAAAACCAAGAGGGAAAATGTGGAGAAAAAACAAAAAGCAAATATCTCCTGTCTCTCCTCTTGTGCTTTTATCCTGGGTATCAGCACTTTTTTGGTGCTGGTGACAGTAAAAGAAAATGACAGTGGGGAAGGGGGAACCATGTATTAGCTCCCAGACCTGGAGAATCCAAAGCTACATAGAGCATCAGCACGGGCACATCCATGAGTTTACAATCAGACGCTGTCCCACCTCTTACTCTTGGCCCTGCATTCCCTCTACAGGAGCCCCCTGACAGCTCCAGACTTATGCGCTACCACTTTCCAACCACAGAAGAAAGCACCTCTCTCTCCTCAGTGGTTCAAGAAAAGTCCAGGTGCTGACCTTCTTCAGCCCAGTTCAGAACACGGCCCAGCCTTGCACAAGTCATTTAGGGCAGGGAGATACAACATCTCATCAAAATCTTGGTCAGAAGTCCAGCCCTTGGAACTGGGAGGGAGAGTCAGCCTCACCCCAGCTATTGATTGAAAGTAGGAGCATATTCACAAAAGAAAATTGGGAGTGTAGTTACTGGCCCAGAAAAAGGTGTAGATGCTGGGCAAACAACAGTCGGCACTGTATGCAGAGAGACAACCATCCTCCAAGACATATTTCCAGCGTGGGAAAAACACCTCCACTCAGGCTAGGTAGGAGTCATGGTGATTTTTCCTCTCCGTTCCCAGGCAGACGCTCAAGAGGCACACTCGCTCTGGCAATTAGCTGTCAGCTGATCACCAATTCAAATGTGCTGGGGTGAGCCAGGCTGATGATCTGTACTCGCAGCAATCACTTGGCTGGGTGAATCAAATTATGCTTTCCAACGCCACTTCAAATCAGGATTGCTATGTCTGAACTCATTTTCAGCAGTAAGGATTAACCTGCAAGTTATTTTCTTTGATACTGACTATACGTGGGCAAGGGAGGAATTCAGGCTTCTTCTAAGTTCTGCTCAACAGGCAAGACCAAAAAGTCTTAGAGATTTGTAAGGAGGCTAATTAGAATCTATTCCAACTTAATGGCTATGCTTTCACACTGAAATGGATAGGGGACATGTTCTGCCCTTGCAAGGTAGAGATTTTTCTTCCAAGTAAGTATCTGATTTAGGAACCTCATTCTCTCATAATGCCACGTTCAGTGATCAGTCAGATGTAATGATCAGAAAGACGTTTGCCTCAATCAATCCCAATAAACAAATAACTGCTATTGTGGCAAACCTCACGTGCTCTTCACTTCAAATTCACTTGCCAATAATTGGCCTCATTAATGTCTGTGAAGATAGTTGTTCACTAAAATTGGGCAAGCTGTACATTAGATGTGTTCAGTGGTTTGCCAGCCTTTGGGAATAATAGACGTACTGAATCAGCATCCAGCAAGTTCCATGAAAATGAACAAACTGAAAAAAGTAAGGAGACTGTAAGAGAACTGGAAGGAGTGAAGGAGACATTAGGAAAGTCCTACACCCTTTCTATAATTAACATTAAAGCTTCCCTGGTGGCTCAGACGGTAAAGCGTCTGCTTGCAATGCGGGAGACCCAGGTTTGATCCCTGGGATGGGAAGATCCCCTGGAGAAGGAAATGGCAACCCACTCCATTCTTTTTTTTTTTTTTNTAGCAACCTTTCCCATTGGGCCTGGGTATGGTCTTCCCTCCCTCCCCAACAGAGATGGCCATTACCAATTAACTGACTTTTCAGTGCACGAATTTAAGGCTTTTTTTTTTTTTTGGCCTGTTCCAGTCTTTTAAATAGAAATTTCTTTAAATTTCTCAGAGTTGTTCCACCTCTGTAAGCCTATTCCAGTGTTCATCTGGAAAATGGAATACTTACAGCGTCTATAACCCGGGAATGTGCTAAGGATTAAATGAGAAAATGCATGTGAAGTGTGGGAGTGGGAAGCGGGAAGCGCTCTGTAAATCTGGTGATCGTGGCTGCTTCAGGCCCCCAGCGATGCCTGGTGTACACATGCACTGAGCCACACCTTCCTTCACTGGGGCAACTCTGCTGGAACCATCGGGAAAGAAGGATGGCCCTAGCTGTGAGACTGCCAGTTCCTGGACCGCAACAGTGCCGGGCCTGAATTTATCAGCTTAAAATCTCCCTTCCTCCCAGCCACCTGCCTTTGCAATAACACGGAGTTATTATCTCAGCTCTTCTAGATGTCAACCTGTGATCCTCACCCTCTATATTAGGACTGGTTAAACTTGGGGAAAAACTCAAGTGTGAAGTCTGGGTAGTTTGGGCCCTAGATCCTAAATAAAAATGTACAAACACCCTTACATTCACACTACAATCATCTTTTCCTACATCAGAACAACAAACACATACGTTTGTATAATAAGTATGTATGCATATCTATATTTTTTGAACCTCCCTCAAATGTTTTTCCTTCTAACTGAGCACAGCATGGTCACAACATCTGTTGCCAAACTGGGTGATGGTGGTATCACACTTTTTTCATCAGTGATATTGAAAGTTTCAACAGTTTGAACAAGATTCCGGGGGCAGGAGGGGGCGTTGGGACAAACTCCTTCAACAAGAAATCCCTGTGTAAAAGCCAAAGACCCTTCTCCAGTGCCCACTGTCTGATCTTTGCTCTGTTCTTACTAACAGTGCTGCTTCGGGAAAGGAAGGGGTGGGAGGAAGGGAGCTGGGAGCCATCTGAACACAGTACAGGTGGAGCAGCTCAGAGGCTCTCAGAGTCCTAACTCCAGCCACCCCCCCCGACACACTGGAAGACCTCAGGGAACACACGGGGGCCCTGGGCCGCCTCCACAGCCTGGCCGTAATGACCAGCTCTGACCACCTCACAGAGCTGCTGCAAGTGGCTGTAAACACAAATGATTGTAGTAAATATAAAGCTGTTATGGAAATGCTGATAAACAGCTATGTAAAACCAGAGCCATAAATTCACCATGCAAGGATATCCTAAAACTAAAGCCAAAATATAATAATAAGTAAATTTCAAAAACCACCAGCTTTGTCAAAACCTGAAAAGCAGAACAAATGTATTTGTATGTAATTTTCCAGCGACTCTTATGAGGTAGATGCTAAGGCCATTTGCCAAAAAAAGTATAATCTCTGCCCTCAAAGAAACAAAGAACTAGATTATGCTCTTACCTGTAAAAGAGAAGGAGAAATTACCTTTCATTTTTGAGATGGATTAAGATGGTTGGATGGTATCACTAACTCCATGGACATGATTTTGAGCAAATTCCAGGGGATAGTGAAGGAAGCGTGGCGTGCTGCAGTTCATGGGGTCGCAAAGAGTCAGACACGACTTAGCGACTAAGCAACAGCACACTTTCTGAGACAAGACTCAGCCAGTTCATCAGCTAGCAAGCAGCCCTTTACCCCCTAATAAGAGCAAACCACGCTGTTGCTTCTCTAGGACTGGATTCAGCAAAGACCCATATCCATCCCTTTGTTAGATTTTACCCCCTTTAGGCACAAACTTTCTTGAAAACTGAGACTTCCAGTTTTGAGTTTGTTGAGTAAATAAGTGAAGGAAGGAACGCACAATAAATTTTTTAAATGACAGTCATAGAGGTAAGTCAACTCTGAGAAGAAGAATAGAAAAAGGAAAGAAACATGCTAGACTGTGAGTGAATAGCAAGAATTATCCCATTTTCAACCTTTCGTAAAGTCAGTTTTCCAGATGATCTAGCTCATTATTAACTGCTCCCCACAGTGATGAAGGTTTAGAAAGGTCCTTCCCAAATACACTTCTGGAATTCCTAAAAGCACATCACAGAAAAAATGATTTAAACAAGAGAGGGAGAGCAGTCACTGTTGAGATGTTTTTGCTGTTCTTTATAGTTAGCAGATGTATGGTAGTTTTTATAAGCATTTCCGTATTTATTTCCTTCATATCTTCAAAGATTAAAAATAAGCATTATCAAAAAATAAGAAGGAAAAATGAAAGATATCCTACAAACTATAGAGACACTGCTTGGAAGTACTTGGGCAACTCTGAAGTGCAACATTTATTCCTGAAAACTAACAGAGAAGGCGACGGCACCCCACTCCAGTGGGGAGATCAGGCAGATTTTCTTGCCTGGAAAATCTCATGGATGGAGGAGCCTGGAAGACTACAGGGTCGGGCACAACTGAGTGACTTCCCTTTCACTTTTCACTTTCATGCTTTGGAGAAGGAAATGGCAACCCACTCCAGTGTTCTTGCCTGAAGAATCCCAGGGACGGGGGAGCCTGGTGGGCTGCTGTCTATGGGGTCACACACGACTGAAGCTACTTAGCAGCAGCAGCAGCAGCAGCAGAGCCTCTTAAAGCACATATCCTAAAATGTGCTCAGTTCAAGAAAAGAAGATGAATTGTGGACAGTTATGTAAAAGCTGGAAGGACTACACCAAAACTTCTGACAACTTATCCGAACCTTCAAATGGACTATAACTGGAACAGCAAAAGCAGAGTTTACCACAAAAGGTAACCACATTCAAAACTGCAGTAACAGGCAGGTTTATACAGGAGTTATTATAATGCTGTTAATAAAGTTATCCCCACCTGGGCTCAAAACCATCATCTGTTCATTCAAATAAAAGTTGAACAGATGTATTCACAAGTGCTGTGAAAGGGCCCTAGACACTCAGGCCAAGGTGAGCAGGGATGGGGTAAAGGGTAGGGAAAGCTACGACACTAGGGAAAGCTCTTGGTTATGTATTCTCTGCGAACAGTCAGAAGACATTTCAGAGAGAAAGGATTTCTGAGTTGTAAAAATGGTCCAAACTAGCAATCAGGGATGTTGGAGTGTTGAAACACGGGAATGGAAGAACGCTAATGATCGGAGCTGATGGACCAGAACAAGAAGATTCGTGGCAGACAGTGCCCTTCAGTGCCCATCTTTCTGGCTGATTCCCATCTCCAGATGACGCGATCCATACCAACAGGAGCAAAAACAACAGATTCCCCCAGTGCTGCCTGCACACGCCTCGTTAACCAGACCAGAGGACCCTGTCAAAAGCTGGGGCAGTAAGAGATGTGTTTCCTTTTCTTATTCTGGTGTCATTTGTAAGCCCTCTGAGAAGAATGTAAATAGATATAACTCAAGAGTCCATCATTTTCTGACTAACTCTTTTTTCTAGGAAATCAAGAAAGAGTTTACAGAAGGCCTGGATCACACAGGGAGATGACGTCATGCTATGGTTGTGAGCTTCGAGATTAACTCCAAATGGATTTTTTTGTTGTTGAAAATTTAAAAAAACAAAATTTTCACCACATCACATCAGGCCTTTGTTATGTTGAATATTATCATCTATTCCAGCGAGGCCTAGCCTCACAGCTCCCGTAACGGGCCAGGCTCCGAGGAGGGCACACTCACGCCATGGTCGGTGGGCTGATCCAGCATCTCACCTCCCTTTCCCACTCTCCTCTAGAGTCCGCACGGGCAGCACCCTCGTCAGGAAGGCTTCCCAGGCGTGGCCAAGAATGTGACAGGTGCATTTGTCACACTGTCTGTGTCTCCTCGGTCGCTCATCTCCTGTGCTAGAATGTCACCTGCCTCTAACAGGGATCCCAGGCAGCGGGCTCAGATCCTGGAGCTCACACCGCCTGGACTTGGGACCACCTCCGACACTTACCGGCTCTGGGACCATAAACACGCTCCCTACTGTCCTTCACACCTCAGTTCCTTACCTGTGATGACGATGTGACTTATCCTACTGGGTTGCTAGGAAAATTAAGTGGGTTAATATGTTGCACCTAAAATTCTAAGGTTTACTGAAGTGTCTTTTGAGAGAGCTGTTATCTTCTTCATACCCTTATTCTTCATCATGACTATTCGTCTTTGTACCCTCAGTGCCTGGCACAAGTACATGGTGCATAGTAGGTGCTCAACTAGCACAAGTACGTGGTGCGTAGTAGGTGCTCAACTAAATATCTGAGATTTGAATGAAGTCATAAAGGGAGCGGACTCAATAAAACTACAGCTAAATTGCATCTTTCCAAAGTACAAACATCTGAAGAGCTCTAGTAAACATATATATCCCAGGATAATAAATATCCTGTAAGGATAATGAATATCAATATTCAAATAAAAACCCTAGGACTGCCATAATCCTGACCTCAGTCTGAGTAATGAAAGAGATTAAATTATTTTCAGTACCATTTCCAGATCAGATATCACAATGCATTCTAAACTCATCAAAACTTGCTATCCCCCAGTGGTATACAGAGAGAAATTCTTAATTAACCGGAATAGTTAAATGATCAAAATGTCTCAGACCTCAACATTTCTGAGCAAATTATTCTACTGTATTTTAAGGCTATATATATATATATATGCACATATATACACACCATCCATTAGGCATCACTGCACGTGTTAGATACCTCTCTGAACACATGTACACTTAAGTGGTTTTTTTTAATTGTACATGCCCATAAATATTTTAATTCACATCAATTGTGAAGACGCTAAAATAAGCTCCGATTTCCCTTTGGAAAGCAGATGGTAGGGAATCCATGGGTGCCATGCGGGTGACAGAGTCGAGAGTCGCCAAGCACCCTCACTAAGGAGTTTCCTATCAGTAGGGTCCCTGTCAGCTCAGTGCGCACTTCACAGCACCAGACTGAGGCTGGTCACTTGCTGCCCAACATCTGAGCATCCATTTGTCCTTCCTGTGGGTTCAAGCACATGGCTGCTCATCCATCTGAGTCACACCACAAACCCAGAAAGGCATGACCCATTTTCCAAAGTGTAAAAAGTTAGGTCAGCACCCACATTTGAGGTGCCAAGTCCTCTGTACTAAATATTTATGGGGTATCTGTGAGTAGAGAGGCTCAGACAGATGAATCAATATTTTCTGTGACCTTGAACCAGTTTGCTTGGGAAGGATCTTTTGCTCACAGCTTCATACCTTTAATTCTCCAATGGAGGAAAGCAGTCCAGCGCCATATGCCCGCAGCTGCCCTTCTTGTTTGCAAAGGCCAAACTCAATCGTGAAGAAATAGCACTGCAAAAAAAAATTTTTAATGGACACATATCCAGGGAACTGGGTAACAAATTCTTCTGTAAAATAAAAGGGCATCAAAATAAAATGGTGTACTGTACATAATTTCTTCAGCACTGTCAATGAAAATGAATTTGAATCAAGATTTACTGACATTATTCTCTTGCCTAGTAATCCCTCCCTAGGTTAAAGGTATATGGAAAAGTGTTAACTGCTAAGAGTCTTATTTTTCCTAGATTCAGAAACCCTATGAGTCAAATCATATCCCTTGCAACGATTAAAAAAATTTTTTTTAAACAGATTTATAAAAAATGAATCTGTCACAGTGATAATGCCATAAGAATATGCTACAATATTTACTAAGTTGTGGTTCAGTAACATAAATAAATCTGTGTAAATGTGGGAAAATAACTTGGAATTCAATAATCCCAAACTGATTTTTACAGTTGGTTTATTCATTTAGTAAACATCTGTTGAGTTCCTACTATGTGCCAATGCTTGGTAAAGAATTGTGGTGAAGACGCCAGGAGAGTCCAAGAAAACGAGTGTGTGCCTACCAAATTACCATTTTCTTAGCAAAATCTTAAACGGATGCCAACGTGTGCACCTACATGTGTGTGTGTCTGTGCATGCTAAATCACTTCAGTCTTATCTGACTCTTTGCGACCACGTGGAATGTAGCCCACCAGGCTCCTCTGTCCATGGGATTGCCCAGGCAAGAATACTGGAGCAGGCTGCCGTTTCCTTCTCCAGAGGATCTTCCCGATCCAGGGATCAAACCCATGTCTCCTGCCCTGGCAGGCAGATTCTTTACCACTGAGGCACCTGGAAAGCCCACATACTTACACATGTATACATCAAACACACAGAGTAAGAACCATTTCATTGACCTATGTTTTAACTTCAACCACTGCAGTTTCCCCAAGATACTAAAATCTACACTTACTTCTGTTAAGCTCCTACAAAATCAACCTAGATAAACAGAAATCTCTGTACAACCAAATGACTCACCATGCTCTTGAGAGGAGCTGCAGTTACATTATTTGTGCTCTGAAAGTAAAGTAAGAGGCTGACAATGAGCAATAAAAACATGCATCAAATTAATGCTGTCCTGTATCACCAATGATGGAGCGATGAAGGTGCTGAGAAAGAGAATTTAAACCCTCTGAAAGGGAGCAGAAAATCATAATTATTTCTAGCCTATGGCAGTTTGCTGTATTTTTATTTGGAGGTTAAGATGTCCCTTGGCTCCCAAGCATTTTATATTCTGATCACATGTGGAGGACCTCTCAACCTGAATGGCCAAGATGCTGGAGCCCTGGACTGCGCCTCAGGGACTGACCACTCCAGGTCTCGGTGCTGACCCTCCGGAGGCAAGACTCACTCTCCTGACTTACCTCCCCAAGAAGCCAAAACCACAGCCCTTCCCACCTCGTCACCACCCACAGCACCTACCGGCCTCCTCCTTACCCGGTTCTGACTGGGCTTTCTTTTCAATCACATCACTCTTTTGACATGCACTTCCATTTGTGTATGAAGTGTACTATTTGTCATCTGTTTCCCCCATGACATTATCAGCTCCATGAGAGCGGTCTCCCTGTCTGTTCAATCAGAGCACAGGTTCCCAGTCTCCGCAGGACTGGCGTGTTAGGATGGCTAGCTCTTTGTTCTGGGGGGCTGTTCTGTACATCGCAGGATGCTCAGCAGCGTCCTGGCCTCTGTCCCCAGCAGTCCTCTGATGCCAGTAGCACCCCCCACCCCATCTGTAACAACCAATAATGTCTCTAGACATTGAGTAATGTTCCCAGAAGGTCAAAACTGCTCCTGGTTGAGAACAACTGACGTAGAATAGTGTCAGAAACATGAATAGTTGGTGAATAAATAAACAAATGGTGACTGAATTATTTCTAAATTAGGCTTGTTGTAAGGCAGCAGAATCTAAAGGAAAGAAACACACGAGGAGACGAGACTTATACTCATTTCTAATTGGCTACGTGACCACAACCTCTCTGGGCTGTAGTTTTCCTACCCGTGACATCCATCCATTCATTCATCTACTTATTCTACAAACACTCCTACAAACCTGTGTATACCAAACTCTGCTCCAGCAGAGAACCAGGGAACAAAGTACCCCATCCTATACAGCAGGTATGCTACACGGGTGAGACAAAGAAAACAAAATCAACATGCAGGGGCCTTCCCTGATGGTCCAGTGGCTAGGAATCCACCTTGTAGTTCAGGGGATATAGGTTCGATTCCTGGTTGGGGACCTAATATCCCACGTGGAGCAACTAAGCCCATGCACTGCAACTATTGAGCCCACTCACCACAACTGGAGAATCCACGTGCCGCAAATGACAGACCTCACATGAGGTAACTGAGACCAAATGCAGAAGATAAATAAATAAATAAAATATTAAAAATATGTTAGAGGATAATGTCAGGTGAAATCTGCTATTTAAATCATAAAATCATGTAACATCAGATATCAAGCAGAGGATATGGCTGTTTTAGATGGAGGGGTCAGGGAAGGCCTCCCTGTAGGAGGGATGTTTAAGCTGCAACTTGCTTGCAAGTGGCCCTTTCTTTAGGATATGAAAAAGCCAACTGTATAAAGACCTAGGAGAAAGAGTGTTCCCAATAAACAGCCAGAGCAAAGGGCCTGAGGCAGAGATATATCTGTATTTCCAAGGGTGTCAGGAAGCTATTGGAAGGTCTGAGGCAGGAGAAAGATGTGTTCTGATTTCCTTTTCCAAAGATCATGTTGGTGCTGGGTAAAGAATAGACTGTAGGGAGGCAACAGTGGAAGCAGAAAGACTAGCTGGAAGGCAGTTGCAGCCAAGAGACAAGGGTGGTAAGCCACTTAGAACTTGACTTCGGCCAGGGGTAGCAAGAGGTTGGGAGAAGTCAGTGTCACAGAGGCCTCAGGAGAAGATCCAAAATAAGAGACGTTAAGATGTGTCATGAGAAGAATCAAAATAAAAGGATGTAATGTACAGCATAGGAAATACAGTCAATAATACTGTAATAACTTTGTATGGTGACATATGGTAATTAGACTTATGGTGATGATCATGTTGTAACGTATAGAAACATTGAATCATTACATTGTATATATGAAACTAATATAAAACTATAAGTCAAATACACTTCAATTGTAAAGGAGAAAGAATAGTTAAAATACAGTCTTCAAGTGAGTCCTCAAAAATCTTTGTACAATCCTGGGCACAATGGTGATGTGATCATACAGTCATAGAACGGGAGGACTGGAAGTTCAGCCCCTTTAACAAAAGGGAAACTCAAGTTTAAGGAGATGAAGTGATTTATCCTGGATCAGTCTAGATGGTGATATTTAACAGATCCAGAGCTCAGTGTTTTATGAGCTCAACATCTGTCACATTTTAAAGTTTCCAGGTAAAAGATTAATAGATGCATGATTTTCCCTTACAACCAGAAAAAAAAAAAGTGGGGAAATGAAAGGCTAAATCAGGAAAACTAGAATCTCATGACATCTTCTTAGTATGTTTTTGGCTTATGTCTCTAATTTATGCTGCATCTATAGCACATGATGTGAAATCCTTGGAGTCTTAACATTAGAAGAGTTTGTGAAAACAAAATAAAAACGTGGAGCCAGCCACAGGAGCACTTAGGTCAGCCTATAACTAGCATTTTAAATTTTCTGTACACTACATCAGTGCATACATACTCCATCATCACGATTATGGTTTACCAAACCATGATTACGGTTTACTTTGGTTTACCAAAGTAGACTGAGAGAGCCCCTGAGAAAATCTGGTGCACCATTCACATGGTTTTCACATAGACTTGGCATCCCAAACTAGCACGAGGCAGGAATTGAAAGGTCTGCATCAACTCACCTAAAAATTCTAAGCTAAATCTATCAGTGTGTCTTTGGTCCCTGTGCTTCGAGAATTGGGGTAGCCTCAGAGGGAAGAACCCCTGGGTCTCTTCCTCCTTGTTGCTTAGAATGCTGTCTGGCCCCATCCCTTATCTGGGAATCCTTCCAGAAACTCTGACCTTTCACAGTTCTATCTGCTCATTCCCTGTCTGCCTTTCCCTCTGGCTTCCTGCTCTCCTCGACCAAGGCGTGAGCCTAGACACTGCTTCTGCAGCCCTTGCTCCCTAGCTTTCCATCTGCAGCTCCATGTGTGGCTCACAGATAAAGGGGAAGGGTAAAATGTACCTGAAGCTGAGACGCTGGTAGCATTTGAACTATGGACTTGCTCAGGGTAATTTTTCTCTTTCTGTTTCTAACACCTCAAAATTCATTAGGTGGAGACCTCAAAACGCAGAAGACACTGAGCACATACATCACCAGTGAGGAGAAGAGGGCAATGACACATGTCTTCTGCCTAGTGGTTTTTTTCTTTTTTGTGGCCAAGCCATACGGCACGTGGGATCTCAGTTCCCCTACCAGGAATCGAACCTGCTCCCCTGCATTGGAAGCATGTAGTCTGAACTGCTGGACCACCGCGGAAGTCCTACCTGTGTTTCAAATGCAAAGCCTATTTAGAGTGAGACTGGATGACCCCTGGAGACCCTTCAGAATCCAAGGGTAGCTAACTGCTTCTTGAAACTGAAGGAACTAGAATTTGTTTTCCTCAGTGCACTCACCAGATGTGGATCTGTAATATATTCCCTAGAGACTTACCAAATAAACATCCTACCTAGTATTAAAAAAACAAAAACTGAGCCCTGAAAGAACTCCTGTAAAAGAGAGAATTGCGGAGCCCTGGCCACTAATGCCTTTTAAACAGAAACAAATAGTAATACTAAGACTAACACCTCCCAAATTGAAGGGTACCTTTCATCAAAGCGGACGTTCATGAATTCAAGTTTTACATACCATTAATTATATGTAATTATTTATAAATATTTCATTTGAATATAATTACACATAATCATTAACTGAAAACCAAAACAAGAATGATAGATCGGACCTCTTCCCTAGAAGAAACACAGAGTCATTTACACACACAGTCATTAAGCAGAAGAGGGTCTGAGTGACAGTGTGAAGTCCAAACGCAGCCAGGGGATGAGCTAGCAGCGAGGCGCTTCGGAATATGAGATAGGTCGCCCAATGCTGCCATCTTCAGCTCATGACTGGTAGGACACCATTCTGGCAAATGTTCTGGCCTCAAACAAAGAGCTGCAGTGAGAGTGGGAAGGAGCAAAGTCCACTGACACATCGGCAAAACCTACCTGATCCCATAGGCGCATGTGCTCATGCTCGGCCAGGCCCGACTCTCTGTGACCCCACGGACTGCAGCCCGCCAGGCTCCTCTGCTCGTGGGATCCTCCAGGCAAGGATACTGCAGTGGGTTTCCATTTCCTCTTCCAGGGGAACTTCCCAACCCAGGGATCAAACCCATGCTCCCCTATGTTTCCTGCATTGGCAAATGGGTTCCTTAGCACCAAGCCGCCTGGAGAGCCCCGATCCCACATGATGATTTACAAAAGGGCACGCTGCAGTGCCCTTCTTATGTTTGGTGTGAGACATCTGAAGCTCTCGCTAAGGCTCATGCTCCAACTAAAGAGTACACATCTGTGCAAGCTCAGTCGTGTCTGACTCTTGGTGACCCCATGGACTGTAGCCCACCAGGCTCCTCTGTCCATGGAATTTTCCAAGCAAGAATACTCAAGTATGTTGCCATTTCCTACTTTAGGGGATTAAAGAGAGATATACACCTTTTTCAAGGGGCTTCCCAGGTGGTGCAGTGGTAAAGAATCTGCCTGCTGATTCAGGAGACCCTAGAGACGCAGGTTGAAGAGACATTTCCTGGGTCAAGAAGATCCCCTGGAGGAGGAAATGGCAACCCATTCTGGTATTCTTGCCTGGAAAATTCCTGGACAGAGAAGCCTGGCATGCTACAGTCCATGGAAGTCACAAAGAGTCAGACATGACTGAGCATGCATGCACACGTTTCTCTCTTGATGAAAAGGAAATTTATTGTTCTGATCTTTCTCTGGAAGAGTTCTTTTGCCTCCTACTTTCCCATCTCTCTGCATCCCCTGAAATAATTATATAACCTCTTTCTGAGACTCAGTCTGCATTCTTAAATTAGATTTAAATGGTGCACAAAGTCCTAGAAAGATGCCCAAAGATCTGACTTCTTTCGTTCCGCTCAGGAAATTTGTTTATACACATCATTTAATAAATGCTTGAGAGGGCTTCCCTGGTAGCTCAATGGTGAAGACCCTGCCAATGCAGGGGACACAGGTTCGATCCCTGGTCCAGGAAGATCCCACATGCTGAGCAACTAAGCCCACACACCACAACTATTGAGCCTGTACTCTAAAGCCCAGGGAGCTGCAACTACCGAACCCCAAGCACCTAGAGCCCATGCCACAGCAAGAAAAGTCACCACAGTGAGAACATGGGCACTGCAACTAGAGAAAAGTCCATGCTATAAGGAAGACCTAGCCCAAGTGAGTGACGGACATTCTCTACCACCTTCACTAAAAACTGGGGACTTTTATTGAGCTGGTAGCACATACTTCTAAGTAATCACAGACAACATTTCACATCTGGATGCCATCACCCACATATACAGGACAGACAAGAAACAAGAAGCGAGCAAAGAATGTCTAAAACAGCCCTAACTGAGATGTGCTAAACATAACAAAAAGTTATGTGCTAAATTTGATTTGTTTTACATATAAAAGAATCCCTCAGGCCTTCACGCAGATGCCATTTATCCATATCTAGTACACAGTTCAAATAAACTTCAGATATGTAGCTTCTAAATCCACATCCTAACATGAGAGAGGAACAAGAAAAATATACAAAATGCAGATCTGACACAGAAACACAATATCTGGTGCTTGGATAAACAACCCTAAACACTTTCATAATCGAAGTTTTCACCTAACAGCAGAGTTCAATCATGACAGGAACAGCGGGAGAACAGAGTGGAATGAATTGAGACAGCAGCATTAGAACATGTACATCCCCACGTGTAAAACAGATAGCCAGGAGGAAGCTGCTGTGTAACACGGGGAGTGCAACACGTGCTCTGTGACAGCCTGGGGGGAGGGAGGGGGAGGGAAAGGGNATTCTCCCCCAGAGCCTCCAGAGAGTGACACCTTCCTCTTAGCCCAGTGAGAAGTGTGTCAGACTTCTAACTCTATGAAACTGCATTTACAGTTTTAGATGAGGACTAATTTGTTCATTGTAATGACAGAAAAGGTGATCCTTGGTTTCAGCATGGTCCTCTAGACTGGTGAGCAGGCCTTCCCTGTCGAGCCTCCAAACCAGACAGATTTCTTCTAAATGAAACCATCCTTCAACTCTTCCTTCCCCCCTCCCACCTTTCAAGACTCAACACAAAGTTTCTCTCCTCTGACAAGCCTTAGTTTTATCTATACAGTCTATGACTTTCTGAAAGGTGAGGATCCTGTCATATTCTTTGTAAATGTTAGCTTGAAAGATGGAATTAATTAATCATCGTTCAATGGAAGAGAAAATAAAACTATTTTCTTGTCACTGCTTTTAAAAAAGAAATTAGATCACTCACAAGGATCCACCTACATTCACATCCATGAAGCCCTACCTCACTCCTTCTCCTCAGATAAACACACACGCACAACCTGGCAGCGTTGACTCCTAGTTTGCAGCTGTTCAGAATTAGACAAGCAAGCAAGCCACCCATCTCTGATCAAGAGTATAAGCCACAGGGGTCAAAGGAAATTTCAGGAATTTTCAGAAAATTTCAAGGAATGTGCAGGGCACAGTAAAGTTCTGAAATGTAGCGTTTAAAGCCAGAGCTAAGGGCTGAGAATTAAGTAACAGGACGTACAGTGCGGTGGTTTTAAAATACATCCACAGAGCTTCCCTGGTGACTCAGTGGTACACAATCACCAGCCAGTACTGGAGACAGGAATCCAATCCCTGACCTGGGAAGACTCCGCATGTTGCAGAGCAACTAACCCCCTGTGTCACAGCTACCGAGCCCACGCTCGAGCCCGTGTCTCACAACCACTGTTACCACGTGACTTAGAGCCCACGCTCCACAAGAAAAGCCGCCACAATGAGAAACCCATGGACCAGCCCCTGCTCGCTGCCGCTAGAGAAAGCCCACGCAATCGCAAAGACCCAGCACGACTATAAAT
Organism: Neotragus pygmaeus; assembly: GCA_006410875.1. Lineage (NCBI taxonomy): Eukaryota > Metazoa > Chordata > Mammalia > Artiodactyla > Bovidae > Neotragus > Neotragus pygmaeus. The sequence continues at coordinate 781,124 of SJYV01031985.1, read as the reverse complement.
AAATAAAATAAGACACACCAACAAACGCTCTGACGCTCCTTTCTCCAGACAATAGAGGTGAGTTGTCCTCCCCTTGCGTGTGCACTGGAGCGAGTCCCTTCTAATGGACAGAACGTGGCCGATGCAATTAGCACCTGATCAAGTCACAAAAGGCATCACAACTTCCTCCCTCGATACCCACCTCTGAACGGACTTGCGGACACAGCAGGGGGAGGAAAGGGTGGGATGAATGGAGAAAGCAGCGCTGACATGTATACAGTATCATGTGTATACATGTCATTACGCACGATCACGTGTGAAAGGGAGAGCTAGTGGGGCGCTGCTATTTAACACAGGGAGCTCTGTGATGGCCGGGAGGGTGGGGCTGGGGCAGGGGACATAGGTATAATTATGACCAATTTGTACTGTTGTACTGCAGAAACCAACACACCATGGTAAAGCAATTTTCCTCCAATTAAAACTGAATTCAAAAATTAGCTATCTCTATCTCTTCCCTTTTCTCTCCTTCTTCCCCACTCTCTCTCCTCTTTCTCTCTCTCTCTCTCTCTTCTGAAGGAAGCCAGTTGCCAATATCCACATGGCTGAGCCATCTTGGGAGAACTTTCCCAAATCTGAAGACATCTATAGGTCTAGCCCACATCTTAATAGCAACAACAGAGAGTCCCTGAGACAAAACCACTCAGCTAAGCTGCTCCCAAATCTCCAAACACAGGAACTATGAGATAACAAACGTTCATTGTTTTAAGCCACCAAGTTTTGGGATTACTTGCTACATAGTAATAGATAACCAAAATACATGAGATACAATTCCTAGAGCAGAGATTACAAATTGGAAGAACAGATCCTAATTCAGTCTACAAATATATTTTCCTCAGCTCATAATGGTAGATTTTTTTTTCATGAGCTAAAAATTTTAAATCATTAAATTTCACTTAGAAATCCAGATTTCCAATCTCTCTCAAATTTAGAAGATCCAGCAACACAAAGGCCTACATTCCCATCTGGCAGCCTTCTGCTGTAAAAGACACACACTCTCCTGAGCTCATGGCAGCCCCCACCAACCTTTGTTCATCGCCACACTGACACCAGCAGCATGGCTATGCCACTATTTCTCTTCAAGCAGAATAATATTTCTCAGTTTCTGTGTCTGTATCAAAATTAGGAAACAAAAGATATACTGAAAGGGCTTTGCATCTTAAGAAATCTAGGAGACCGTTTATTTCCTGGTGGGAGTGAAGAGTATTCCTGCACGCCTAATATGTCACCAATGTATGTCTGTCAAACACACAATTTAGTATCCTATTTTTCCTTCCTCCAGTAGCTTTGCTCATTGTTGTCAATAGACTGTCCCCTGTAGGTAAGTGAGTTTGTTACTCTGGCTTCTTCATACGGGGCTAGGATAAAGCATATGAGTTTCCTGGATCTGGCTCTTCGGCAGCTTAAAGGTAGCTGCCAACACTACACCTTTCCTCTCATATGACTTGTTTTGCAAAGAACCTTGCTGAGATTATAGTATCTATTCAATCCTTCTCTGGTTTTGTACTTATAGTAATTGTTTAGCATGAGCTGCTTAATGCTGGCTCAAATTGAGTCTGAAAAACCCATACTGACTAGTCAGAAATAATCCCAAGTACAACTCCTGCACGCATGTTAAGTCGCTCAGTCGTGTCCAACTCTTTGTGTCCAACCCTGTAGCCCACCCAGCTCCTCTGTCCATGGGATTCTCCAGGCAAGAGTACTGGAGGGGGGTGCCATGCCCTCCTCCAGGGGATTTTCCTGACCCAGGGACCAAACCCATGTCTCACGTCTCCTGAGCACAACTCCTACTTAAATGCATACTTTTCACTATTACAAACAGTTCTAGAAAATAAACATTGAACTGGAACAACGGGCTTTCCAGGCGGTGCTGGTGTAAAGAACCCGCCTGCAGATGCAGGAGACCTATGAGATGAGGGTTCAGTGCCTGGGTTGGGAAGATCCCCTGGAGAAGGACATGACCACCCACTCCAGCATTCTTGCCTGAAGAAATCGCATGGACAGAGGAGCCTGGAGAGCTACAGTTCATGGGATCATAAGGAGCTGGACACGACTGAAGCAGCTTAGCAGCAGCAGCAGCAGCACAAGAGCCAGCAAACAGGCCAAATCCAGCCCACTGCCAGCTTTTATACACAGAGTTTTCTTGAAATCCAACCACACATTCATTTTACCTGCTATCTGCAGCTGCTTTTACATCGCACTGGCTGAGCTAAGCAGTTATGAAAGGGACCTCATGACCTACAAGCCTAAAACAGTTACTAAGCTAGCTAGGCCCTGAATGAGAAGGATGAAATACAAAGATTTTGGTAGTTAATAAACCAAGTGCCCACTGTGCTACAGAGGAACACACATGAGGGAAATACAGTTGCCATGTCCTCTCCAGAATGTGCCCTATTATTCACGGTACCTCCAAAGCTGTCTTCATCTTACAAATGGACATAAACAGAATGGGTTTCGGGTTGAAAAGGAACTCACTGTGGCTAGTTTCTGAACATCTTCATCCGACGCTCCCAGAGATGCCAGGCCTATTTCTTGTGAAAACTGAGCAAACTTAGGATCTGCCAGCAGAGGGACATGTCCCAGGAGTTCATGACATGTGTCTCTGACAAGAAAAACATCACAGAGAAATGTCAGGTGAGTTAAATTATCACTGGTAGAAAAAGACCTAAATTCTAAACATAACTTTGTTACTATAATTAATTACTGTTCCTAAGTTTTATCAACCCTAAGATTTTTTTTATCACATTTTAACAACTGAAATCCATATGCATCCTACAACAAATGGCATCTTAAATTATATGATATACAGCACTTTAATATTTTGCTATTAATATTAAAATATCCACTATTTTCAAGTAGTAGATATTTGTCAGTAGTAGATACTTGGCATTTTGTCATAACAAGCATGTGTTAAGTGTTTTGTTACATACATTGTCTCTTTTAATATTCAGAAGAAACTTGAATTAAAGTAATTTATAGTGCAACATTCTCTAGATCATGGGTGGGCAAACTGCAGCTGTTGGCCAAATCTAGTCTATTACCTATTTCTGTAAAGAAAGTTTTACTGGAACACAGCCATGCCTATTCATCAATGTACTGTGCGTGGCTCCTTTTCACTCAAACAGCAGAGCTGAGTAGTTGTCAGTGAGATCCTATGGCCCGCAAAGCCTAAAACGTTTACTGGCTGGCCCTTTACTGAAAAAAGGTTGACTCTTGCTACAAACAGTCATAAAGCCAAAATCTGAATCCAGCTTATCGTGATTTCTAAGCTCTTGCTCTCAACCCTTAAGTCACACTGCATCTCATGTTACACTTTTCTGGCACTGGGAAAGAGCAGAGGATTATATGATCATCAAGTGGCTCTTCCCATAGACAAAATTTTATGTCTGTAATATAAACAACTTCCTGGAGCCTTCATATTGGAAGACCCCCAGTCCTCTGCCTTGTCCAGCCTAAACTGGGTCATAACAGAACTTTAGATGCTCTCTCATTTGCCTGGGCTTCCACTTGGAGCCAGATGACCAGGGAAAGGCAGGTATGTGCCGCAATGAAACAAACTGTTTCCTGATACCAAACAACACTGCAACGCTTTCCCCTATGATTCTCTGGAAATGAGTCAAAAGGCAGACCATATTTCATTTTCTTGACAAAACTAATGAGCCAGGTAGTAATTGAAAGATGTTTCCTGATATTGCCTGGCCTTCTCTTAAGTGTTACTACTTCAAATAGATGCTACAAAATAAACGCCAGGTACTGCCACCATTAATACAGGTATAAAGTAAGCCGGAGGGTTATGAGGTTGAGGCAAGGGAATGGTGGTCAAGGGGAGATGATGGATACCAACGTAAAACAGACAGCATTCCTCAGTCAAAAAACCTCACGCCCACAACTCAAACCACATGCCCAGCCCTGGCCAGCCACTTCCCAGATACATCAGGTTGAGAGGACAGCCAAACGAGAACGTGTAGACACGATACTAAAAGAAAATCCAAGTTCATTCCCCACCAACTATGTGCCGAGAGTCTCCTTTTTTTGCACAGAAACTGAATTTGTGGAAAAGACTGTGGCGGTTACTCTCCAATCAGACTGCTTAAGGCAGAGAATCAGACTCACTGGACTTTAATGCATAAGAGGAATTTACATGTTATTAGAACCCCTCATTTTACCTGTGAAGAAGTTAGACAGAAGGAGGAAATAAAGAAAGCCAACATATAGTAGGTTCCTGTTATGTGCTGAGTATGATGCTAAATGTTTTCATATCCCATTAGTAATTTCATCTTCACTTCCAAAGAAGTCTTGTTAATGTGAGAAGAAGCCTTTCTAATGTGAGACCAGGGTAGGTCATGGTTACTGTGGCGGTGGATTTTTGGTGCAAAACTGGCTTCACTTTTGAGCTTGTTAAATGCTTGATGAGGACAGTCTTCTATTAATATCTGAGGTACCAATGGAGTCCAAACGCTTATAGGCAGAAGGGAAAGTGAAAAGTAGCAGTTAAAAAAGAATGAAGGAAAATGTGAGAGATCCAAAGTCTTTAAGGAGTCAGTCTCTGTGGTAGGAAAGGAGTTCTCACCTGGATTTCAAGTTAAGGTGTCATTATCAGAAACCTATAACTCAGAGTCAACTTAAGTCTTTAACAGCATTACAATGATAAGGTAATCCAACCATACATAGAAGAGAAAAGAAATTAAAATGTGAACGAAAAAAACATACAACACGGCAGAATAAGTTATATTGTTTCATTAAGAATGAAAGCCTGAAGCCAGAAGTCTCACAGATTTACTCATGAAACATTCTGCATGCCTCTGCTCTGCTCTGAGCAGAAAGGATTGCCCTGTGTTCTGCTGGTCTGGACTTTCTTCCCCGCTCAGTCTCCACATAGAGACCCCTAGAAGAAACTGCTGTTCAGATCAAGCAGAGATGCAGTTTACATAGTAACCCCACTTCTCACTGCGACAAGGCTCTAAGCGCCAAAATTCCAAGACCATAAATAAATCTTTTATGACTTTGGTGGAATATTCTCAGAAATAAACATTGGGTTGGTTTCATTCCAGGCTCTTTGGCTAAGGCACATTGTGTAGAGAAAGGTAACTAAAGTGCCTGGAAACTCCAACCAGCAAAGAGAGATGTTTCATGTTGCTAATTTAAAAGTTGGTATTTTCTTTAGTTTCTCTGAGACCAAAGGACTTGGAAATTGCATTGACTTTCGATTCAGAGGCTGAAAGAGGTTCCAGACCAAAGGACTTGGAAGCTGCACTGACTTCTGACTCAGAGGCTGAAAGAGGTTCCAGACTACTGGGAATCTGAGGGAGAAGGCTGATCCTTCTCTCCAAACTTTGTATCAATTAAGTTCTGTATAAAGTGCAATCCCTTTTATGTCCGGCAGCTAAAGTAGTTCATGGTCCCAACACTGGTTGTGTCATCCACAGCAGGATCCCTGAATATCTAATTATGAATGGATTTCCGATGTGAGTTCATAACTATTGCCTGATCGCACCACATCTCTCTTAAAACATTCAATTATCTGGCTATAATTGCACCTGTCAGCACATGCTGGCTTCAATCTCCACATCGGCAAACTTCTGTCTTTTCAACTCGCATCCCTTTGATGCATTTTCGCCTGAATAATGCTTCTCAGAGCCCTTTTCACAAAAGCACTCTGTTCGCTGGAAATACAGGAACTTTCAAAAGTGTTAACACTGTAAAACATCATGTCTCCTTTTGAAAAAGAGAAGAAGAAAAAGAAAAGCTAGAGCTGATATCAGACACTAAACTTTTTGCTTCTCTAAATTGGAATCTTCTCTGATAAGCCCTGGTAGGAGTCTAAAGCTTACAAAGGGACCTGGGCAAAATGCCCCCAGGGAATTCTTAAATCATTCTAAGGAAGTTGTGATCACTGCTGCTGGGAAAAAAGAAATTCAGAACAAATCTAGCATTCTTCTCCACTTATCAGTCAGTTTTTCAAAGCTGACTCCTCCTGTCTGGTGTTGAACAACTTTTTATTTTTGCTGTAAATTAAAGCGTTTAGGAAGTGAGTGAGCATGCTGCATTTGCTTCCCATCCCCAAACAGCACATCTCTTTGAAACCCTATTTTGATAGGTTTTGTTTGTTCTAAATAACACAGAAGCCAACACTTTAGCTAAATCCTGAAGAGAAGGAAAGGAAGATGGGGGTGGGGGAGGGTTGCATTGATGAAAAGAGCAGGAGGATGAGCTGGGAGCCAAAATTGTGTGTGTGTGTGTGTGTGTGTGTGTGTGTGTGTATAAATTTTTTTTTTTTTTCCGGCTTTCACACAACATTTGGTGGGTAAGTGCAAGTAATCCAGGATAACACACTGGGACATATTGAGGGAGGCAGAGGGGTGACTTTGTTTTCACTTCACTAAAGAGATAATAACAGGAACTAATTTGGTATTGAGACAATTTTTCTCCGTTCTCATTTTAGAGCCACATACAGAGTTTCTGTAGTTTTAAAATAGCAGACTGTAAAATCTGGCCCAGATCAGAGTTTAGGCAGCTCTTATGATCACTCCCTCTTATGTCCCTGTCAGAGCACAGATATATTCATCTGAGCATCTGGATATTGCCCTTGTGGAAATCTTTCCTTTTTTCCCCCTAGGAATCATTACTCTTCTTCACAACAATTCTTCTGAGATGGGCAAATGATATTACAGTTAATTTTTTTTTTTAATTTAGTTCAAGAAGCTTTTATTGTACAGCTATTAAATATCAAGTACTATGTTAGGAACTGAGGCTTAAAAGTAAATAGGACAAATTCCTAGGATAAGTCTTAGCAAAAGTCACTTCATGGTTCCATAACAGCAAGTACTAACTTTCCTGATNCAAGAAGCTTTTATTGTACAGCTATTAAATATCAAGTACTATGTTAGGAACTGAGGCTTAAAAGTAAATAGGACAAATTCCTAGGATAAGTCTTAGCAAAAGTCACTTCATGGTTCCATAACAGCAAGTACTAACTTTCCTGATCCAGTAAAAAAAAAATCTTTCCTAGGTCTTCGGGTAGCACAAAAGAGCCTCACGGGAAATCTGCACTTATGTCTCCTGTCCCCCATCATCTTAAATATTTCTTATTTGCTGAATAAAGAGATTTCTAACTCTTCCCCTGTCTGCTTCCTCTCCCCAGATTTTCACTAGATATTGGGGAAGCAATGTAACATAATGGTTATCAGTTTATAATCTGGAGTCAGAACAAGCCCATGTTGCATGTTCCTGTGTTGACAAAGTGACAGAGCAGCATGGTACAACAGGGTTTCCTGCAATGACGGAAATATTCCATATCTGTATCATCCAGGTGACTACTGAACATCTTAAACCTGACCAGCACTACTGAGGAACTAAACTCATGGTTCTATTTCATTTTAATTAATAAACTTAGATAGTCACATCTCTACCACATTGGACAGCAAAGATGTATTGTTTTTTCATCTATAAACTGGAGGTTATAGGGGTCCTTATCTCATGGAGTTCTTAGGTTTTGTCCTTTTTGAATCTATTTTATCACTTCAACAAGCAGTACTAAGTTTCTCCAGGACAGAGGTCATGCCATGTTCATTTTTGGGTTCCTGGTGCATAGGAAAGCTGGGCACATATTAGATGTTCAGCAGCTGCTTTCTGATCTTAACAGAACAAAGCAAAGCTGGTGGGGCCCTATTGTACCACAGAGAAATAAATCCACAGGAACGCCAAGCATAGTTTTCCTAATCTCCAGGGTATTATAAGGGTTCTGGACTTAATCTTGGTTTTGCTATTTTCTAGTCAACTCTCCTGATGCTGAAGCTTTAATACTTTGGCCACCTGATGCAAAGAGCTGACTCATTGGAAAAGACCCTGATGCTGGGAAAGACTGAGGGCAGGAGGAGAAGGGGACGACACAGGATGAGATGGTTGGATGGCATCAATGGACTGACTCAATGGACATGAGTTTGAGCAAGCTCTGGGAGATAGAAAAGGATAGGGAGGCCTAGCATGCTGCAGTCCATGGGGTCACAAAGAGCTGGACATGACTTAGCAACCAAACAGCAAGTTATGCGTACATAGGGGAATGACCTGACTTCACTGGTCTCTGGAATTGCCATCTGTAAAACGGCAACAATCCTGCCTGCCTCACAGCCGCAAGCGGAATGACACAAGCTGACAGAAGAAACGTCAGATCTCTTCCTTCTGGGGCTTCTCTACCTGTTTCTCTACACGGTCGTGAAGAGGTACAACCAGTGAAGAGGTACAAGTTAACTCTTCCTTGCCTAAAATTCACTCACTTTGAATATGTTCTGAATGTGCAAGCTTAAAAAGCAAATATTCCTTAAAAAAATTTTCCCAGATCATCTCCATCTTCCACGCCTGAAGGTAAACAAATGAGCTTCTCCCTATGACTTGGTACTAAGGGAGTATGAATTGTGAGTCTGCTGTGGGTACTTTATGAGTGCTAATTTCGGATGACGCACATCACAAGGAAGGCAAACCTTGGTGGGGCTGGAGTGATGGGGGAAAAAGAAATCCTGCTTTGAATCTGCTAAAATATACACATTCCTACAACTGAAAGCTTTACCCCCAATAGTCACTACCATTAATAGCCTAAGAGAACAACAGCGTTCTAGCAGGCACTCAGGCACAAGTTTGGTTTCAAAACGCACAAGTTTTAAATAATGTACAGGGTTGTGTGGGGTGGTGGTGGAGTTCATAGAATGTCTATTGTTAGGATGCTCAGAGCTTTTGAGACAAAAGGCTTGCATAAAGATTCCTAGGGCTTATTTTTGCTTTGAGGCATTTGTCACAAAACTAGACAAAATACAATGACTGAAAACTTGGGAGGCTGGGTCTAGGAACATGTCCTTGTAACTAAGAGCGACTGGAATGTTTCAAAACACATCAGTCTCCACGTGAATTTAAGAGGTGCCAAGGGAAGACTGGACCTATTTGGTACTTTCTATAAAGGCTTTTTCTCGGCAGAGATCAAAGCCTTACTTCATCAGCCCTCACACAGGGAGGTTAAGTGGTTTGCCAACAGTCACACTAAGAGCTGCCAGTGGGGCCTGGATTGCGGGCACGTGGTCCGTCGGCCCTTCGGCCTCAGGATGCACACAGCGTTCCCCCATCTGCAACACTCCTCTGGAGCGAGGCACTCCCCCTCCTGCTTCCTCGTGAAATGAAAGACCCCTTGATGAAGGGGTGGGCTCCCTGGCCCTGTGAAGATCACAGGAGAGAGAGGGCTCCTGACAAAGCCTGGTAGCTGGGTCACCACTGGATGGAAGAGCATGGCACAGACCATCCAGCAGACACATTCAGCATTTAGCGTCCCGGCACCGCAGGGCCGCCAGAGCAAAGAAAGAAAGCGTCACTCTCAGCCAGCTACATAAAACCTGCAATTGGAGAGTCGAGAGAGAAACTCTCAACTTAAGTACACATACAAGTGTTGAGTTTTCCTCCGGGCTTGTGTGCTAAGTCGTCTCAGTCATGTCCTACTCTTTGTGACCCTATGGTCTGTAGTCCACCAGCTCCTCTGTGCACGGGATTCTCCAGGCAAGAATGCTGGAGTGGATGGCTGTGCTCTCCTCCGATCTTCCCGACCCAGGGATCAAAGCCACAGCTCTTATGTCTCCTGACATAAGAACCCATGTTGGCAGGTGGGTTCTTTAACAGCAGTGCCCCCTCTTGTGGGGTTAGCTTAATACAGAGTGGTGGTTATTCCCACAGATGCTGGCACTACTCCCTGAGTTCAAATCCTGACTCCCCTACTTACCAGCTGTGTGACCTTAAACAAGTTACTTAAACTTCCTGCGCCTCAATTGCCTCATCCATACATTCTGAATAATAAAAGTAACTCAGAACTTAGAGGGTTGTTGTGAGTACTGAGTTCATCCACTTACAATGCTTAAAATAGTGCCTGGCATATAATAGTTGATATAGACATGTTTGCTGTCAGTAATAATATACACACACACACATATATATGTATATATATATATATATACATATATATATATTTAATTGCTTCTGCTGCTATTGTTTTTGAACTTATCTACGCTGGAGAATGGAAGGGGCCAGGTTTTAGGGCCTCTAACATTCTACCTGACCCCAAGTGTGTGTTAGTTGCTCAGTCATGTCCAACTCTTTGCGACCCCATGAACTATATAGCCCATCAGGCTCCTCTGTCCATAGAATTCTCCAGGCAAGAAAACTGGAGTGGGTTGCCATGCCCTCCTCCAGGGGATCTTCCCGACCCAGGGATCGAACCCAGGTCTCCCGCATTGCAGGAAGATTCTTTACCATCTGAGCCACCAGGGAAGCCCTGTGTATGGCCCAAACCAAATTTCTTCTGAGGGAGGAGATGGTTGCTAAGCTCGGAGTGTGAGCTCCTGGTTAAAAGTTAGGAAAGGAAGGCCAGATGGGCTAGCTTTCTGAGAACAAGCATTCTCTGAGAATCACTGGTGCGATGCTGCTCTGCTATCCTGAACAGCAAAAATGATGACAGAACTGTGGAGGGAGCCAGTTGGCGGGGCAGGAAGCTTGGCATCACACTTGGCAGAGATGAGGCTGATCTGTCGGGGAGGGCAATTGGAAGCTAAACAAGAGCTCACAGGGATGAAGGTTCAACAGTATAAAGCTCTGGCTCATCTCCCCAGCTCACCAAGAAGACCATGCCCAGACTCGACTTCAGCAAGCCCGATATTAAAAACACCCAGGACAGTCAGGCCTTAAACCAGACAAACTCACAGACCCAGGACGTCTCAGACAGCAAGGAGGGAAAGTCGGGAACGGAAAGGTCCAGTGAAAGGAATCTGTTTGATCCAGAGAGGGGTAGTCAAGTTTCCTATCAATGTGAACGCCTATGTCTTCAGCTGCTGATACCATTAGTTAACAAATGAGGATTGATGTCTGAGCCACAAGAACAGAGATGAATGCCATCTGCCCATGTGCCCGTGTTAAGAGAGGGTTCTGTTGTAACACACAAGGCTTAAGCATAAAGTTCACTGACTCGGCTTGGAAACAGATGAAAACCAGCGTTAGAAATAATTCACTTTTATTTTTCTTATAAAATTGAAACACAGCAGCAATTATAAGAAAAATCACCTGACTGCAAAACCTTTTTTAAACTTTAAAACAGTTATATTTTAAAATAACATTAATTGCCCCTGACATGTTCAACTGTGACAAGAAATATTTTTCTGAATGCAAATGCATTGAGCGATATTCTGACAACAAACGCTGCAGTGTGAGTCCATGGTGTCGTGAACTATTTCCTAGCAGGGAAAGTTTGCTCTCTGATTTGAAAAGGGACACACGGGGAAAGAGCAGGACAGACTCACGTTAGCATGTGCTGAATCATCAGTCATCAACGTAGCCCTGAATGGGGACTCCCTGACTGAATAAGCTTATACTATGCTGTGCCAAGGATATTTTTGTTACTAGTATATTCAGCACAACATCTGAAAACAAAATAGAAGAAATCTTTTTAAATGTCTTCATTAAAACATTTTTTTAAGGGATTTCTGGTGCAAAAACTGCACTGTAACTTTGGCAAGACAGACGCTGTACTGGTTCGAGCTCTAAGAGCTGACAATGAAGAACACATGTTACACTGAAAATGCCGGTCTTCTCCCTGAGCAAAGGAGGAGGGGTCAGAGTGCTGTGCTATGGATCTGTGTTTCAGCATTGCTCTGGGCAATACTTTAGGTTTCTAACATACTTCTTGAACTATCGGGCCACCTCTGGTCTCCATCCAGAAATACAGATGGGTGGATTTGGCCTATACTGGAGAAAACAAGACTAAATTATAATACTTTAGAAAATAGGACCTTCTTGGGCCTTCCCTGGTGGTCCAGTCGTTAAGAATCCACATTGCAATGCAGGGGACACAGGTTTGATCCCTAGTTGGGGAACTAAGATACCACCTGCCACGGGGCAACTAAGCCCTCGCAGGGCAACTACAGAGCCCATGAGCCTCAAGAAAGATCTCGCATGATGTAAAGATCCCGCATAACAAAGCCAAATAAATATGTTATAAAAAGCAAACAAAAAAATAGGCCCTTCTTGCTTTTCCTTCCTTCATTTTCTAGACCTCAGTCAGTCCACACAGCTTCTGAAGAAAAGCATGAGATATGGCCCCAGGAGAATACAGTTTTATTAAACCATGTTTCTCATTAAAGAGCTCTACATTTCTGAGATACCACTGGCCATCAGGACTACAGATAAAATTGAAAATCATATAGACAAGTATACATGCACAAGCAAATTCAGTGAGCAAGAATTCAACATCACCTGGCATAAAACACAGTCAAGAAGTCTGTTTCAACTATGAAGAATAGAAGCCACAGACCCCCTAGAAGGAAGTGACTGGGGAAGAAAAACCAAATGCACTAAAGCAGAACTAGGAAGAAGGGGGATATACACAACAGCTGAAAATCCAAAACGCCTGTGAAAGCTGACATCAGAGACGAGACCAGGGCAAGATCCCTCCCTCCAACTCTCTTCTCCCTGCAGTGCACCCTAGACTGCATCTCCACCACCCCGCTCCAGCAAGAATCTTCTAGAGACAAATGCAGAGATGCTCCTCCCCTCACTTCAAACGTGGACAGCACCACCCAAGACTTTCCTGCACTGAACCGCCAGTGTCCCTCTCCAGTAAGAATCTTCTGGAAACAAACCCAGAGATGTTTCTAATGCTCTATCCACTCGCTTCAACGCAGACAACACCAACACTTGCAGATACAATCTCAGAGCATCTCTTCTTCATAGAGAACTCAGAACCCTCCANTCCCTCTCCAGTAAGAATCTTCTGGAAACAAACCCAGAGATGTTTCTAATGCTCTATCCACTCGCTTCAACGCAGACAACACCAACACTTGCAGATACAATCTCAGAGCATCTCTTCTTCATAGAGAACTCAGAACCCTCCACAGACTGACACTGTTTTTTAAAGGAGGGCAGTGAGCTTTCCTGCCTTTAAGATGAAACTAAATTCGGGGGTTTTTTTACCCAAAGGGGGAAATATCTTCTTAGCACCATGTGGCTGGGTCTCCTTTTCTTTCTCTTTCTCTCTCTCTATCCCATTTTCATGAAGGGGAGATGGGAACAACCTCCACATTTCCTTTACCTCCACTCCTTCAGCTTCACAGTGAACAACCAGTTTTGTCATTTGAAACAATGTACATTCTCAAAGCAAAACTGATGAACAGAATAAGCTGCCCATCCTGGGTGTGATTTAGAGAGAAGACTCTTCCAAATGGTTCAAATGGGCTACCTTCAAAGCTTCAAGTGATGTCTAAAATTCCCTCGTTAATGGTTCATGAGTTTACCTGAAGACTGACTATATAAAAATGATTTATTGATGGAGGGGAGTCCAGCTACAGTTCCTGAAATCAGAGTGACGCTGTGGGAAGGCGTGGTGGAGGATCTGCAGCCTTGCAGGGGGAGGCGCTCTCAGCACACAGCGCACTGCCAGCGCACTGCCAGATCTTGGACGGAGCCTGGCACTCTGCATATGTCTGCCTAATCGGGCACCTCCTGGTGGCAGCGGCCCTCAAGGCTCCAGCCCACTTTGGCCTCAGTTTTCACTCTATATGCCAGGTTTGGGGATCCACTCCAAACTCAGTCTGGATCTTCTTGCTCCTCTGTTGCCTCTGCCAGCTGGCCTTGAGTTAACTACCGCCTGATGAAGGAGACTGACGCATGAACACATAACTCCCATGCAGTGCTCTAAGTGCTAGAATAGAAGGCAAAATGCTACAGGAATACCCAGTACTGCCTGGGGAAGTCCTCACAGAAAAGGGTGCAACTGAGTTTTAATCCTGAGACTTCAAATGATCTCGCAAGAATCATTCCCCTAATGAACCACCTGTGCAAAGAGATGGAGGCAAGAGCCAGCAGGGCCCCAGGATGGTGAGAAGTCTAGTGTGGCTGGAGCATAAAGTTTTAGAAGGGGCAGAAAGAGAGACAGAAGATGTGATTTGATGATCTCAGATATCTTCCCCTTGAATGTAACAGGGAACCAACAGAGGTTAAACATGAGAATGCTATACTCACACTGGTGCTTTAGAAAGGGAACAAAGCCTACAGTAATTGTCAGACAGAGTATCCATGTTAACATGACCTGTCAAATATCTCCTTCTCAAACAGTGGCTCCCATTGGGGAAGATGTTGCCCCCTGGGGACATCTGGCAATGTCTGGAGACAACTTCGGCTGTCACATCTGGCAGGGGTGGGAGCCTACGCTTGACATTTAGCGGGTAGAGGCAAGGGATGCTGCTAAACATTCTACAATACACAGGACAGCCGCCCACAACACAGCATTATTCAGCTCAAAATATCAATACTGCCAAGGTTAAGAAACCCTGTTCTAAAAGATGAGATGGCCAGAGGGTACAAGGTGACACAGCCCACAGGGACTCCCCAGAGAGGCAAAGAGGAGACTAGGAGATCGTGGGGCTTCTCACATTTTGTCCTGCCCCCACCCACAGGTGTGATGCTCACACACCCATGCAACTTGGAGCTCGGCTTCTTTCCCTCATTCCATGGAGAAGGGCACTATTACTGCAGTAACCTTGAATTTGACCCAACTGATTTTTTAAGGAAATCATTTGTAAACTTCACTACTAGATTAGTGACAAAGGTGCTTGCTGATCAAAGTAGGCTGATCAATGAGGTGCAGAATCCCTGCCTGGGGCAGTGCTCCAAGGGAGAAAGAGCCAGAACACCGCCTCCCTTCAGGCAGAATCAGTGGCCTTTCAGTCCAAGTAGAAAAGCACGGAAAAGCAGCTCCTCCCTCCTCTTCCTGAGCAGGAGTCGCTGATTCTCCAGGCCTCTCCCCCCTACTGTCCCCCAGGCCAGAACACTCCCCAGGGGACAAACCCAAATTGCTGTTGCCATTTTAAATTCAAGTCCCAGTTCCTGGTGGGCTTAGAGCCACTGGAGTTTTAAAATGTAAAATGGTAAAACAAGCCATGCTCGAAGCCCAATAATGTATTAGGAGTGGGGATATCAAAGCACATTCTACCCAGACCAAAAAGGAAGATAAAGCTTTTTTTCAGATACCGTATTTTTGCTGCTTTCATTCTCTTTGCTGGCTGTGTCTTCGGGGCTCACCTTTGTCTCATTAGCGCTGCCTGCACCACAACAGTTTAGCAGCTAGAGGCAGTTATTTGGAAGCAGGGTACTAGCACCAAACACAGGAGTCACATTGAACTCCGCAAATTGGAGAAACTGCCCTCTTGCTGGTTCTCAATGGAGGAAATGGGATTGCATTTAAAAGACAATGCCTGTGAAAGTGCTTGGGCAGTGTTAGGTAGATAGAATAGCAAACAGGAGTCCAAAATGGTGGTGGCTAAAAGACAAGGAAGGGAAAAGCTCGAAAAACAGAACAAAGGAAGGTCAAAGGAAGGTCCGAGAACCAGAGTGAGGACTTCAGGTAGAACAAACAGCACTCCTGGCCAGCCCAACGTGCATAGGCAGGCCCAGGGGAAGGAAAAAACATCTAAACAGAGGAGCCGAAGGGCCCTCTCTCCCTCTCCCTCCCTCCCNGAGACACCATCATATTCAGGGAATAGAATGGTTTTATGTATTCTGTTTGTATCACACAGAATATTAAAAAGGAATGTACTCAAAAGTTGAGGTTTATTAATTACAAAATTACTATATTTTACTACTTCTTAAAGGGCATTTCTTAATAATGCTGGCTTTTTTTTTTAAACTGAGATTGTATGGTAGTAAAGGATTCCGTGACTATTGAGTACTAGTACTAGCAGTGAAAAGTACAGTGACTTTTAAAAATGGTTAAATAGGGCTTCCTTGGTGGCTCAGCAGTAAAGAATCCACCAGCCATGCACTAGATGCTGGTTAGATCCCTGAGTCAGGAAGATCCCCTGGAGAAGGAAATGGCAACCCACTTCAGTCTTCTTGCCCAAGAAATCCCATGGACAGAGGAGCCTGACAGGCTTCAGTCCAGGGGGCTGCAAAAGAGTCAGACCCAACTTAGTGACTGAACACAACAGTTAAATGAATAATGGGTAACTACTAGCATTGTTATGAAAATGTTTCTCCTTGTGGACTTCTTAATGGGATTTGGGGGACCCCTAAGCACTGTTGCTTTAGAACATCTGATAATAGCTGATGTTTATGGACTTTTCCTATTTGCCAGGACCTATTCTAAGCACTGAATTATTTTAAATCTGGATGTGACATCATCTTTACTTCAATGAGAATTTTAAATGTGTCNATCTGATAATAGCTGATGTTTATGGACTTTTCCTATTTGCCAGGACCTATTCTAAGCACTGAATTATTTTAAATCTGGATGTGACATCATCTTTACTTCAATGAGAATTTTAAATGTGTCAAAGTGGAAGAATATAATACTTTTTAACAAAACACATCCAGTAAATGCTCTCATTAACTCTTTTCCCACACAGTTTCATTGAGAAAATGGACATACAGCACTGTGTAAGTTTGAAGTGTATAGCATAATGTTTTGACTCACACACATCCCAAAATGATTATCACGAAAAGTGTAGAGAATGTTCATCATCTCATGTGGATTCAAAATTAAGGAAATAGAAAAAAATACAGATTTTTTTTCCCCTTGTGACGAGAATTCTTAGGATTTGCTCCCTTAAATGTCATGTAACATACAGTAGTGTTAATAATATTTATCATGTTGTACATTATACCCATAGGACTTGTTTATCTTATAACTGGAAGTTTATACATTTTGACCACCTTCACCCAATTCTCCCACCTCCTACCCCCAACCTTTGGTAACTATGTGTGTCCATCTTCAGTTGTGTCCAACTCTTTGCATCCCCATGGACGGCAGCCCACCAGGCTCCTCTGTCCACAGGATTTCCCANCCCGCGTGCTGGCAGCTCCCCACTCTCTTCTCTTCGCATCTTTGAGTCGGCATGCCCTCACACCTCGAGGATGGATTCTTTTGCTATTATCTAAATAAAATAGAGCTGTAACACTGATTTGTCTAAGAGCTATAACATAGTCTGTCCAAGACCCGAGAGCTGTGACATGCCAAGGGCTTCAATGTCCATCACTCTTGTTGTGACAAGACAGAACCCAGGAACATACACTCGCTTGACAGGCAGGAAACAGAATTTCATAGATTCAAACTACAGCATGTGGCTGGGAAGAGATCTGGGACTCTGCAAGATGTGAGGATTGAAGGGATCTTTACAGAGCACTGTGTCTGCAGTGTAATCCTGGAAGGATGCAGTGGAAAGTGGTGGCAGTGCTTGCTGCTGGGGAGGACGCAGCGGGTGTCAAGGAGCAGAGGAAGGGAAACAGTCACTGTTCACAGTGGGCCCTTCTGTACACTCTGAATGCTGGATCATGGACATGCATCACCTACACATAAATCATCATCGTCATTTAAGAGACGAATGAATGATATAAAACCCACGGAACAGGGGCCTTCCCTGGTGGGCCAGCAGCTAAGACCGAGAGCTTCCAATGCAAATGTGCAGGTTCAATCCCTGCTCAGGGAACTAAGATCCACATGCAACGTGGCTTGGCTAAAAAAAAAATAATAAAAAATACGAGTAATTTTAAAAATAAATAAAACTCACAAAAATGAGCCTGTACAAACAATCCCAAGTTAGCGAATCTCAAGTTTCCATGCTTTCATTTAGCAGTTGTGAAAAAAGAGACCACCAAGATCAACAGCGGGAACTAAAATTCACTTCTGAGCTCTCAGCTCCCAACCACCAGGAGCTTCTCCATCTGGAGGTCCCTTCCATGGGCCTCTCCAAGAGAGGACGCTCCAAATTCAAATCCCCCTCTTGTTTCCCTCTTTCCTCCCCTCTTTCCTCCAAGCCTAAGCCCCTTCTGATATTTTCCAGTATTATTAGAAACAACTACCCACCCAGCTCCCCAATCTAAAAGCCTGGGCACTGCCTTAGGGACCGTCTCACCCTCATTACAGTCGCAAATACTGTAAATTCCATCTTAAGGATGCATTTCACACAGGTGTCCTCTCCTGCTGTCCTACTGATGCCTTACCGTATTCCTTCCCTGCAATGGGACTCCCACCAGTCTCCCAGCAAGTTCATGCTCCATGTGTTCCAGCCCTCATCCCCATCAGCTTCTTTAAACACGATGATGTCATCATGCTGAGGAGCCTTGGATAGCTCCCTGCTGCCTACAGAATTAAGTTCAAATGCCCTATTTTGACACATGACTGTTTACATTGTGGACCAGTCGATCCCATCCATCCTAAAGGAAAGCAACCCTGAAAATTCATTGGAAGGTCTGATGTTGAAGCTGAAACTCCAATACTTCAGCCACCTGATGTGAAGAGCTGACTCATTGGAAAAGACCCTGATGTTGGGAAAGACTGAAGGTAAAAGGAGAAGAGGGTGGCAGAGGATGAGATGGTTGGATGGCATCATCCACTAAGAGGACATGAGTTTGAGCAAACTCTGGGAGATGATGAAGTACAGGGAAGCCTGGTGTGCTGCAGTCCATGGGATCACAAAGAAACCCGGGGCCACCTTGGTGCACTGTTCTGCGGGGGTCAGCCGCTCCGCCACGCTCTGTATCGCGTACCTGATGAAATTCACAACGTGTGCCTGCTGGAGGCCTACAACTGGGCGAAAGCCCGGAGGCCTGTCATCAGGCCCAACGTTGGCTTCCGGAGGCAGCTGATAGACTACGAGCACCAGCTTTTGGGGAAGTCGACAGTTAAAATGGTACAGACTCCGTAGGGCATGGTGCCAGACGTCTACGAGAAGGAGTCCCGACACCTGATGCCTTACTGGGGGATCTGAGCCACCGGAGTCCGCAGCAGCCCCTCGAGCAGGACCGGCATTTGCTACGCACTGTCTGCTCCCCTCCTCACCTTTCTTTCCAAGTGGTGGACACAGGCTCCTCCCTGAAGGGTTTTGTTTTTTTTTTTACACTGGGTGTTCATGTTTTATTTTGAGAGAGAGGGAGGGGAGTAGAGGGGAGGAAGACACGGGGAATGCTCACATTGCTACTAGCATTTTAGGTAGTGGCTTCAGTACTGAGTGACTTAACAACAAAACTGTGAACAGAAGAATCCCTTCACCCCGAACACGTGCCTGCGCTCTGACCGCTAATCAGCCTTGCTCATTTCTGCCTCTCCCCGCCTCCACATCTTTGCAGTTGTTCCCTTGACTTGAAAGCTTCCCCCTCACCCCACTTTGCTTATCCAAAGAGAAATCCCTGTCCACTCTTCTGGACCCCTACTCATCTCGCATTCCCTCTGAAAAGCCTCTCAGGACTGCCCCCTCCTCTTTGCTCCTCTGACACTGCACATATGCCCCCTCACCACACTCAGGACCTGTCCCTCCTCTTTGCTCCTCTGACACTCTGCACATATACCCCCTCACCACACTCTTTCATAATTGTTTATGTTTCTATCTCTCCTGCCAGAAAAGTCAGAGGCTTTAACAAAAAAAAAAAGAAAAGCAGCTGCTATATTTCATTCATCTTTGAATCCGCTGCACCTCCCTGCTAGCATTGCACATAAATGTTTGCTGAATGAATTGGCAGCAAGTACTTTGGTAAAAATATAACACATTATTCCCCCAATTCTATAGACCTCTGTGGCTAAAATCTCATTTCTTTGGCCTCTCTCTCTGCATACCTATTGGCACGCTACCACAGGTCTCAGGAGGGCCAGTTATTCAAACAGAGCTAACAAAGTGCCTGCTATTTGTAAACAGGGCCATTTGTAAACCCTCTGGGCTAGATTTAGAGATTGCCTATCCAACTCTAACAGCAATTCTTAGAGCACTTATCCACTCTAACAAGTGTTTCTTTCCCAAATGTCTGGAGTCCTATAAGTAACCTTTGTTTACCCTGAAAGCATTTTCAGGGAAGCTGAAAGGAGCTAAAAGTAAAACATAAAAATAAAGACCACGTAGTGACCCTAGAGGGACCCACCTGTCAGTGAGCGTCAGGGCCCCTGGCGGGGCGGGGCGCTTCAGAGACTCAGCTCTGATCCCTGGCACTTCTGCTGTCATCAGCTACTTTACTGCCTGAACCTCCGAGGCTCTCTGCTCCCTAGCGAAGACCTTAACAGTCCATTAATCACAAGACTATTCAGGTAAAACAGCATCAAAAGCAAACTGATAAGCTTGGTGGCCCGAGGAATGGTGGTCTTCAGGGTTCCTGGACCCAATCCTCTCAAACAAAGTGGGCGCTGGCCCCATCCCAGCGCGGTGGTCCCCGCCCGCCCAGGCTTCCAGCGCGAGTACTCACGGCTCCGGGGTGTAGAGGGGGTCCGAGCCGTGGCGGACGTACTGAGTGCAGTGGAACACTCTGTAGGCCAGTCCTGCCAGGAAGTCCCGTGGACTCAGGTATCCGGCCACTGGCCTCACCGTGAAGCCAGATCTTTCTACAGAGGTAACAGAAACAGTCCACTAAGTATTAAGGCAACAGGACTTGACGGCCTATTATTTTTAAGGACGTTCCAGAAACCGTGTAGTCAAGGTTCTAAAACTCTTGACAATTGAATGACATACACTGTTACCAGCTATCACATTTGTGGATTCTGATAACTAAAATATACTCACGAATGATGGTTTCCAGGGGAACAAGACATTCATTAAAATGGAAAGAAAGGTGAAAAAAATGTTTAAGGATTTAAATTCAGAGCTCAAATTAGGATAAGAAAGCTCAAATGCAGAGAAAACTACAATGTAAACTTTTGGTGGTGAGCACACTAGACTGCACACAGAAATAGAAATGTACGGTTGTACACTCAAAACTTATCTAATATTCCAAACCAAATGTGGCCTTGATGAGAAATAAATTCTTTTAAAAGACATCAGATTGTGAAAGACTGCTACACATTTTGTGCTTCTATTTACGTGATGCCCAAAGAAGGAAAACCTATAGACAGAAAGCGAATCAGTGGTTTCCCAGGGCTAAGGATAGGAACAAGGATTGATTATAAAGGAGCAAAAGAAAGCTTTCTGTAGTGATAGAAATGTTGTAAAACTGAATCGTTGTGATGGTTACCCAATTCTATAAATTTACTAACATCACTGACTTGTACAGTTACAAAGGGTAAATTTTATTTTATGTAAACTATACCTCAATGAAGCGGCTAAAAAATGTAAATAAAATATAGTGATGCTTACCATGTATCACTTGATATCCTTCTAAAGACACACCTAGATAAGAATACTTTCTGTGTGTATGTAGTCAGTGAACACACTGCCAATTTAGCCCGTGGACTAGCATTATGGAATTGGTTCACACTACAGCTTTTTATTGATAGTCAAACCTATGGTTTTTCTAGCAGTCGTATACAGATGTGAGAGCTGGACCATAAAGAAGGCTAAGTGTCAAAAAATTGATGCTTTTGAACTGTGGTGCTGGAGAACTCTTGAGAGTCCTTTGGACTGCAAGGAGATCAAGCTAAAGTCAATCCAAAGGAAATCAACCCTGAATACTCATTGGAAGGACTGATGCTGAAACTGAATCCCCAAAACTTTGGCCAACTGACGTGAAGAACTGACTCTGGAAAAGACCCTGATGCTGGAAAAGATTGAAGGCAGGAGGAAAAGGGGGCGACAGAGGATGAGATGGTTGGATGGCACCAATGACTCAAGAGACATGAGTTTGGACAGGCTCCGGAGACAGTGATGGACAGGGAAGCCTGGCGTGCTGCAGTCCATGGTGTCACAAAGAGTGGGACACGATCAAGCTGCTGAACAACAACAGCCCCCTCACCCCTTCATTTTACATTGCCATGTCCCATTTCTTTGATATTATGAAAAATGATATCATTATATTAATTATGAAAATTTGAAAGATACACTAAAGCTCTACATGCTCTATTGGTTTGTGGTAAGAGGACAGAAACAAAATAAGCAGAATACAATAAAATCTATGAAAATTACACTAGATGGCTAACCCAGTTAAAGACTGCCTTGTGCCTCCTGCTCATCAGGGCCCACAAAAAAACGACAGGAGGGCTCTCCTCTCTGATACTAGCACTGTAAAGGCTCCCATTTTGAAAACCTCACTTCATTCGGAAAGCACCTCTGAATGGTTAGAAATAGTTTGTAAAGATAAAAACCAATTAAGTGTATAAAGCAAGTCCACCCTGGGATCCTGGGTACCTACAGGGAAATAACCCTATTCTCAGATATCCTCATGCCTATGATTCTAACAGTATTAAGGTCATTCCAAAAGTTTCCAGGTAGATTCATTATTCCCCACTGAAAATCAAAAAGATACGTGTATTTTCTTTTTGTATTCTATGCCAGTATCCCACATGTGGAGTACAAGGGGACATTCTTTAATAGCTGTATATTTTATTTTCCTATAAATTTTAAAATGTGTATCTATCACATCAACAGCTTTGACTTTGTGAATACCATTGCTTAAGAAGTTGCTTTTTAAAATAAAGTTGGTATTTTAAAAGGAGTCAACTAACAGAAATAAAAATACACACAACTTATATTGTGCTTGCTGTTTACCAATGAACGATGCAAACTGAGGAGCCAGGACACCCAGTTCACCAAGGGTGGTGAAGACAACAGCAAGAATAGTAGTGATCACAGCTGAAACTCTGGTACGCTTAAAGTGTGCCCAGCACACCTCAGGCACACATTGTTAGTTTCCCCTCCCAACCTTGTAAAGTAGATAAAATTATGGTCTCTGTTTGCAGAGAGGAAACGGAGGCAAAGAGAAGTTAAGGTAATTCATCCATCTAACGTCACATAGCCAGGAACTGGTGGAGCTGGGCCTCAACCCCAGGCATTCTGCATTCAGAATCTGTTCTGTACCATACTGGCCCCTCATAAAAATATTAAACTGGGTGACAGATATGGAAAATATTGAGATGGTAATGTAATTACTGGCATTTGAGAAACAAAGCAGTAAAAAGCAATCCTCATATAGGAGTAATCAAGCCCATGGTAAATATATAATACATAACTCCATGGAAAAGCAAGAGAGGCAAGCCAGAGGCGGGGCTATCAGGGAGCATGGAATCTAGTCAAAACCAGCATAAGGTGTCACATAATTAGGGGCTAACTGAGTGATACTGACCAGTGGTTCTTAATCTCTTTCAGTAACAAATGCCATGGACGGTGACCATCACAGGGCCCTCCGATCACGCTAAGGGTGGTTCTCAGGGGACCCGCTGTCAGGCCATGCCTGCCTTTCCCCTGATACATACATGATCTGGGATGAAATCAGGAAAGGGAGAGGTCACAGTGGCTGTTACAATCAGGATTCAGAGAGCATCCAGGGCTTGCTCCAAGTCCTGAGGAACACAAAGAATTTGAGTAGGTGGAGGGATGACTGTAGTGCTGGAGAAGAGTCTTGAGGGTCCCTGGGACAGCAAGGAGGTCAAACAGTCCATCCTAAAGGCAAGCAACCCTGAATACTCATTGGAAGGACTGCTTCTGAGGCTCCAATACTTTGGTCACATGATGCGAAGAGCTGACTCATCGGAACAGACCTTGATGCTGGGAAGGCAGAAGAAGAAGGGGGTGACAGAGGATGAGACGGTGGGATGGCACCACTGATTCGATGGACATGAACTTAGACAAACTCCAGGAGATGGTGACAGCCAGGGAAGCGTGGCGCACCACACTCCATGGGGCTGCAAAGTCAGATACAACTTGGCAACTGAACAACAAGGAATGGCTCTGCTGGCAAGTCACGGAGCCTGAGTAATGACACGAGACCCACAGCTAGAACAAGACCCACCGCTGTGACCACTGTGCAGAATGGTCGCAGCAGGAGACCCCCCGGGGAAACTGGGTCAGGGCCGGGAGCTGAGGCTGCGCAGCTAAGAGCTTGCCTGTTATAAAGCAGAGGCCAGCAAACTGTGGCCTGTAGTCCACACCCAGGTTGCTGCCTGTTCGTATACGCCTGTGAGCTAAGAATAGTTTCTGCATTTTCACATGTTCACGTTTAAACAGTGATATAAGTATGTACTAATAGCCTCAATTTTGGCTCTTGGCCCACACAACCTAAAATATTTACTGTCCATCTGGACTTTTACCAAAAAAAAATTAAAAGTTTGCCAACCTCAGTAAAATCAAGGGGAAGCTACTGATAGCTTCTGAGCACAGATGCCAGGAACAAAGGAACTCTCTAGGGAGCTTCATCTGGGAGCCATGGACAAGAGAGGAGAGGGGAGGAGAGACTGCTGTGAAGGATGCGACGAAGAGGCCTCAGTGTGAGTGTGGCACCGGACGGAAGGAAAGGACAGAGTCCCTGTGGGGCGAAGCTAGAAGTGGTGGACCCGCAGGCTGGGGTAAGCTCAGCTCCAGCTAGGCCCTTCCAGTAAGGCCCTGCTCCCATGCCCTGGGTTCCCTTAGACGGCAACATGAACGTGACTCATGTAATTAAGGTAAGGGTCTTGCTCTGGGGACATCAGCCCAGATTATCCCCATGGGGCCACTCACAAGCACTCTTCTGAAAGGCAGGTAGGAGGGTCAGAGAAGGAGGCAGGGGATGGAAGCAAAGGTCAGAGTGAGGCGAGGAAGGGGCTCTGTGGGAAGGTATGCAGATAGACTCTAGAAGCCGAAAAGGAAGGAAACAGAAGTCTCCAGAGGGATCCAGCCTTGCCAAGACCTTGATTTTAGACTTCTAACCTTCAGAACTTTAAGATAATGCATTCGTGTTAAGTCACTAAGCCTGTGGTAATTTGTTACAGCTGAATAAGAAGCTTCTACAAAGGCTGATGAAGTGTGGCAGGAAGAGGGTGAGCAGGACTTGAGAGAAAGAGTGTTACCGAGCAAGACTCTCTGAGGCCTTCCCAGAAGAGACCCCATCCGTGTCCTCTGCCTGCCTTTTGTCTGCGGAAAACTCTCTGCCAATGAATAAATTTAATCAGAGAAGGGAGAAGAGAAAGGAAAACAGTCAAGCAAGCCAAAATAATAATACGGCAGCCATTAAACAAAGTCAAGGACCTTTCATTCTTCCTCAAGGCATATGGACAATATTGTGAGCCGTGTTCTTTGAGCCGTTTTGCAGAAACGGAAACCTCCACCAGGTGGAAGAAGTTAACTGTGTGCTACCCACAAGCACGTACACCCCAGACTACTCCCAATTACCTCCCCACCAACCACCTAGAAAAACGTCCACGAGCTGCTCCCGGCCTGCTTATGGCACACTCCCAGACTCCTCGGGAGCCCCCCAGGGCGGGACACACAGTTTGGAGGGCATTGACCTGCTCTGGCCCCCTTTGCCTGGAGCAATAAAACTACTCTTTAGGCGACAGGAGTCCTTAGCACCTGAGCCTAAAGACTCCATCACCCCCGATAGAAACAAACGGGGAAGGCAGGCGAGGAAGCTCCAGGGAGGGAAGCAGGCAGCAAGATTTCAGCTTTTAAAGCCGGTGTTCTTGAAACAGGGGAGAGAGAGAGAGACGCGCAGAACCCGAGGGCTCGGCCACAGGGGAGGACAGAGCAAGCAGCAGGCCCACGCTGCAGCTCCACCTGCACCTCCAGCCCTGCGAGAGCCCGGAGTTTCGCGGTCGCCCTCCCAGCCGGGCTGCACAGAGAACGCGCCGGCCGACCCCGCTTCCCGCGTGCACCGCCACCCCGGGCACGACTCAGCCAGCACTTCAGTGATCTGCCTGACAGTGATCTGCCCGAGCAAAGTCCCTGAGCTCAGCATTATCCATGATTTTCTTCATGCAATATAAACTTTTCTGCTTCACCAGTGAGCACTAGGGTAATAAACTGTTCAGCTGCTCCCCGGCTTCCCACAGGTGGCCCCGGCGCTGTCGGAGCAGCCCCCTCTTTCTAAACCAGGGCGAGCCTGCCCTGTCTGGTGAAGGGCCATTGCCGCCCGCTGTGCCCCCGGCAGGCCCGCGAGGACCTGAGCCCGGAGGGCCCGCGGGGAGCGCACCTTTCAGAAACGCCGCGACGTCCTCCAGCTGGGGCACGTTGTCCTCCCTGTAGCCGCAGTGTTTCGTCAGCAGGGGGAAGTTTTTCAAGTACTCCCGGCAAGCGTGCGTGGGATAGAGTTTGGAGAGCTCCCGGAACACGACGCCCCACGTCTTGGTCTCCTCCTCCGTGTACTCCACCCTGGGGATGGGCTGCCCGCTGCGCAGCAGAGAGGAGAGAAGCGTGACTCCCGCCGCCGCGCGCGTCCCCGCCCCGCACCCACGCGAGTCAGCCTGCGGCAGGGCGCGACGCCGGAGCGCCGCAAACGGTCCCACCAAGTGTTCTTTCCTCGAAGCAAATGCTAACACTCTAAGTCTGTGTTTGTGTTTAAACTTTCACATAGTGATTTGTTATGTCTTCACACATCCTTCTGGACACTTGAAATTTTTGTTCCGACGCTGGGATCAGTAACAAGGTAAGAGTTCTGGGTTGAAGGAACTGGTTTACGCATAAAACTGTGCTCTGAGGACTTTGCAATCACCTGACAACAGTAAAACATGGATATTGCCTTTCGAAAATAAAATTGCCAATAGATCCTCTGTCCTTTGGGGGAGCTCGCCCCAATCTCCAAGGATAATTTTGAGGTTATTTGTTCAGTTTGCAATACCCTGGGAAACACTAAAGGAATGTGGAATTTAAGAGCTTTGCAAACTGCAAAACGGGAACATTTATTAGACATCATGCCAAGAGGTGCACACATTAAGCCCTGTCTGTTAGGAGAAAGGACAGCAAACTTTTTCTGTAAAAAGCAAAAAAGTAAGTATTTTAGGCTTATATGCCATACAGTCTCTATCAAAACTGCTCAGTTCTGCCATCATATCTTGAAGACAGCCACAGATAAGATGTAAACACAAGAATGTAGTTATGTTCTAATAGAACTTGGGTTATAGAAACAGGCAATGGTCTGGATTCAGCCCATAAGTCACAGGGAGCTGATGTCTGGTTTGGAATACTGAGAGGCAGCCCTGGACTGGAGTGGTCAGGGAGAGCTTCCTGGAGGAAGCACAGCTTAAGCTGAGACTGTTGGCCAAGCAGGACGTGCAGGTTCCCTGACAGAAAGAAAGCTGAGTTTAAAAATGCTGTTCTAATAACAGACAGAAGGAAAAGGGGCAGCAGAGGATGAGATGGGTTAGATCGCATCAGTGATTCAATGGACATGAATTTGAGCAAACTCCAGGAAACAGTGGAGGACAGAGGAGCCTGGCGTGCTGCAGTCCATGAGGTCGCAAGGAGTCGCAGTCCATGAGGTCACAAGGAGTCAGACACGACTTCTCGACTGAAACAACAAGAAAAACAGCAGATGGCAGCCACGAGCAGAGACCAGAGCTCCTGAGGCCACACAAGCCAGGAGGAAGTGGAGAATATGGACGTGTACTTTCAAAAACCATTGCTTGAGGAAGCAGAATCTGAATTTAGCCTCTGATTACGAAATCTATTCTGAAAGCGAAGTTGGGCTTGGAGAAAACTCCTCATGACATGTTCAACAGTGACCAGCCGCATCCCCCGACTGCCATCCCCAGCCACTTGTCACAGGTTCTACCCCACAGTCAGCAAAGACACACACAGCGTGTGGAAGTCCAACACACACACACATAAGGCTAGGAAGTCTCTCTCTGTGAGCTCATAAACCAGCCTGCACAGCAGCGCCCCCAAAAGCCCAGGCACAGGCAGCCACTGCCCCTCAAGCTGCTCCAGCCTCAGGCACCTCAACACGCTGTGATCACTCAGAGGGACCCCTGGGGCAGCGCAAAGCTGTGGGGAACAGCAATCAGAGCAGATCCCCGCTCCCACTCTACAGACTGCAAAAGTTCTTGCCAAAATGCTTTCTAACGTTCAGGTTCAAATGTGGTTCCCATCATCCCAAATTATTTTTATTTTTATAAAACTAATGGCAGTACATGAAGGATGAATGAATAACACATACTGAAGAAAAACCCAGAAATTAACATTTATTTTCTCTAAGTACCAAGACTAGGGCTTATGACAAGCCAAATTAGAACAAGATTAGCCTTGTTTGAATTTGATTGTCGATAATAAAAAAAAAAATTACAACCTGGCAAATATTTGCTGTGGAGAATAAGACTGCTAAAAATTAGCATCGTGATGAATTAGAAGAAAGCTTGAAATGAAGAGTAAAAATAGAAAGGATGTAAGGAAATAAAAATATAAGTGATATTCTCTGGTACTAGAAAATTCAACACAATCAAAGGCAGGGAAGACGATAAAGCTAATAAGGGCTAGGCAAATCAGAAGGTAGAAAGAAATGAGGCTGAAACAACATGAAATACTGAGAAGAAAAAAATCGTGAGGTCAAAATTTTCCCTTTGACATCAATCTGCAAACATGCAGCATTTCAAAGGGGAACTGACTGCAGCCAACAGGAAGTAGAAGAAAGACAAGTGTGGGCTGGAGTAGAGAGAAAGGGTGATACACACCCTCCTCCACTTACAGTAGGTTAATCGTGATAAATCGGAAATATCGCTGTCAAAAACCCCTTTAAGACGCCTAACCTACCTCACGTGGTGGTTTAGTCTAGCCCATGTTAAATGTGCTCAGAACACTTACACTGGCCCACAGGTGGGCACAATCATCTAACACAAAATCTGTTTTATAATAAAGTGGTGAGTGTCTCGTGTAACTTACGGAATACGGTACTGAAAGCAAAAAACAGAATGGTACCTGGCTTCGGAATCGGGTGGCTGACTGTGGCTCCCTGCCACGGCCCAATATCATGAGAACTTCTCTGTATACCACACTGAGAAAACAGACCAAAACTCAAAGGACAGTTTCTCCTGAATGCATGTCACTTTCATACCATACTGAGGTGCAATCATCATTAAGTTGAGGACTGTCTATTACTATCTGTTACTTACTAATGAATTTCCAGCATCACGATCTTGGGGGTACAGACGGTCACACAGAGTCTCATTTGTCCCCACTTGTCTGTCCTGCCGGGGTAACTAATGAGGCTGCTCTCTGAGTGAATGGCTGGTGGAGTGCTCTGTTGCTTCCCCGAACAGGTAATTCTGACTCATCGTAGAAAGAAATTTCTTACCCTGCTCTGACCCCCTCATCCTGGGTAACTATTTAAGGTAAATGTTTAAATATTAGCTTCATACCAAGTAAAGGCTAGTTTTACCCATTTATTCTTTGTTACAAATATCCCTAAAACAGACAAAATAAGACATTTCCCATTTTTCTATGTAGTTAATACAGGTATATAATAGTAGCTCATTTTTGAGAGCTTCCTATGGCCAAACAGTTTTTTTAAGTTCAGCCTTTTTGTTTAACTTAGTCCATTTGATTCTCACAACTTCATTTTATTAGACCCCCTCACACACACTTTACAGATAAGGATACTAAGTTTCAGAGAAGCTAAGTTATTTGACTAAAATCATGGCACCAAGCTTAAAACAGTCTGCCAGGTTCAAGACTGGCTGTGGTCTTAACCGATTAGCATACACCTATGAAATAAAGAATTTATTCCTGGTACCAGATTATTTCCACATACCAAATTAAAATAAGGCTTATAGGTATCTATACTTAAATACAGAAAGTCTCATATATAATATGTTATCACAATAGCAGCGTATGTCTACAGATTTCACGAAGTCCTGTCTTATTTAATCACTCATCTAACCTTCTCAGGGAGGCTACCAGCTAGTGCTGGGGGCACCAGGAATGCAGGAGCACCCACTTTTTTTTTTTTAACTTTGAGATTTGACATTTAGAAAAATAAAAATTGTAGTCATGAGAAAAATCGGAATGTGCTACACTTCTCTGTACTTGTCATGGGATTGTAGGCCTTTTGTGAATCATGTATGAGAATGACTGAGTCGCGTCCGGATCTTTCTAGGGCCTAGGACATATACCCACATATCATTATGCTTCTATCCTTGGGTACATGTCATAACACACATGTAATAGGCATCACATCCCAGCGTCCTAAAACTCTGCTCTCCCACAGCTGCAGTCCTGAAGCAGTCCACATTCTAGAGAGAGCTCCCAGCAACTGGCGCCTACCACCTCCCTGCAGGGCTTCGTAGGAGGAGCGGAAATGGCTCTCCCACCAGCAAACCCCTCCCATACCAACCTTCCTGCCTCATCAAACCTCACCCACCAGTCTAACAGGGAGTCAGACATGCAGGACCGCAAAAGAGGCCAGTGTTGGAGGGGAAATCCCTGCTCTTTCTCCTTCCCTAAGGGGGAGGGCAGCCTGAGCCACAGAATCATCTATAAGGCCTGCAGAGCCCTCGAGAGGTAGGGTCTGGCCTCTCTTTTCCCATCTGGACACTTGCGGAGCAGAATATCCATGCCCTCCCTGGTGCTATTACCAGAATGGAACAGTAGAGGGCTTCCCTGGTGGTCTAGCGGTTAAGAACCCAACTCGCAGTGCAGGACACACTGGTTTGATCCTTGGTCTGGGAAGATCCCACATGCCATAGGATAACAAGCCCCACACGCCACAACGACTGAACCCATGAGCCACAACAACTAAAGCCAGTGTGCCCCGGAGCCCACGCTCTGCGACCGAAGAAGCCTCTGCAGAGAGAAGCCTGTGAGGCTGGAGAGGAGCTCCTGCCCGCCCTAGCTGGAGAAGGCCCGTGTGCAGCAGGAAGACCAGCACAGCCAAAACAGATAAATAGTAACATTTTAAAACAGAAGAAACAAAAGAGCCGAGCGGTAGAGATGGCCCCGAGTGTGTCTGGAGGCCCCGGAATACGGTGTGCTCCGGGGAGGATGAGCGCACCCTGGACAGGCGTCCTCTAAACCTGAGGTTCACGGGAACGTGGGCGTGATGCCCAGTGATGGCTGGAAGCCTCCATGGGGAGCCTCCACGGGACCCACGTGCTGTGCCCGCCAGGCAGATGGGCGGCCCCACTCCAGCAGTGCTGCTCAGCTATCAGGGGACAGAGGAGGGCTCCAGGGGCTCCCTCAGCCCCGACGAGGTGGCACTAACGGCCAGGGGCATGCGGCAGGGGTGCCCAAACTCGGACGCAGTAGAGACCACCTCATCAGAAAGAACCTTTCCAAACCAGGGTGCAAGTGGCCTGCGGCCTGCCCACCCCAACATTCAAACAACCCTACAAAACGCCCTCAGCCTCCTCTCTCCCTCCTCCCAGTGCCCACCTGCAGAGGAACCAAGTCCTAGAACAGAGAAGAGAAGGAAAAATATCTCCAAACCATGCACACACACACACTCCAAAGAACTGAGGAGGAGAATACACTTTGAACCAAGTTTGAGATTAAGCTCTTTTTAAATGAATGGGCCTAGGTCTTAAATACCCTGCTGAGACTATTCTAATAATTGAAAATGACAGGAAATTAGATGTTGCTAAGGAACTTGTTTCCCAGTAGGAAAGTAGGATTCAACACGATACAGTTGAAAGCAGTGAGTGGGGAAAATAAAATCATTTTACATTTACATCGGTACAAACCCCAACAAGATGAGACACCTCAACAAACTAATTACAAGTGAATATTATAATTAGATCTCTAGGGAGTCTCCTCCACTTCTATGGAATTAGTTGAGATTCCAGAATTGTAAACAACCACCAAAATTATTGCTCATAGATTCCTAAGTCACTGGAGAAACACAGATGTGACTTTCAGCAATTACCACTCACCGTGGATTCTGCCCTCTGTCCAACTAAGAGGTTACAAACACGATAGGGAACCATCGCTCAGCCAGGACAGTGCGAGGAAAGGGACCACCAGAACCTTCACCATCAGGATTTAGTTTGACAACAGGAAAAACTTCCTGGCACCATATGTGACTCAGAGATGACTGAGAACTTCCTTGGGAAATACTGAAGGCTGTGGGAGACATCCTTCTGCCTGGACAGTAAAATCCCACTTTTTCTAGAGGCAGGGTGATGATTCTGAAAAATCTGTTCCTTACAGAGAGGAGAGGGTGGGAAAGTATATAGACAAACCTAACTGGAGGCAGGTACAGATAGAGCTAGGGTTTCCCAGGTGGCGCTAGTGGTAGAAAACCCGCCTGCCAGTGCAGGAGGCATAAGAGACCTAGGTTCGATGCCTGGATCAGGAAGATTCCCTGGAGGCGGGCACAGCAACCTCCAGTATCCTTGCCTGGAGAATCCCATGGACAGAGGGGCCTGGACTCCAGCCCATAGGGTCACAGGGTCAGACACAACTGAAGCGACTTAGCACATACGCACAGGGTTATTCTCTGTAAGTCCTGAGCTTGTTAAAACAATGCTGCTTAACAACCACACTTTTACACTGAAATCCAGGAACATAGATCCCCACTGAGGCTGAAGTTATGGAAGTTCTCCCTACAGCCAGATGAATAAGCTTTTGTTTTAACTATTTGTCTGATCTCCTCTACCAGGTCCAACAGCAAGCTCCTTTTCTTATACATATATATATTTTTTTAATTTGGGGGATTGGAAAACATTTGATTATGGTGGTCCAGCCTGGCTACCTCCTGGAGACCCTGCTGCTTAAATTCCCAATAGGAGATGCAGTTTCTCTGCTTGTGTTATTTTTAAAGGAACTCTGGGGTCAAGAAGCAATTCCCCTACTCAGTGGAGGAAGATGTGACAGGCTGCAACTGATGGCATCAAGATGCACCTGCATCAAGATGGCAAGGCTGGCTGAATCATGATGCAGGCTGTATTCTTGGGAAACAGATGGATTTCCTCTCTGGCAAGGACTAACAGAGCGGAAGAGAAACTGAGAGTTGCTTAAGGGGGGATGGGTGAATCTGGTATTAACAGCAACAGTGACGGACTCATTTTCTATATTATTTCATTACACATTCCTCGGGGCAGGGGATGCCTCACTTGCTCAAGCACTGCCCCTTTCATCTCTGCCTCATCTTTCCTCTCCTTTCCCATCTTAGGCATTTCTCTTGTGATAGACACTTTCACCCGGGACTGCTGAAGGGAAATGAGAAGAGGTGACATGTAAAAATCCATAAATTTTGCAACTCATTAGCAATTAGCAGCTCCTCTGAGGGGTTGGTCAAAGCCTTCGGAGAAAGATTATTGGAACAGGAAGGCATGAGGTTTCTGCTCCTCCTCAAATCAAGATGTGTGTGCTGCGCTTCTCACTAGGCATACCCTGAATTCTGCCTCATTCACAGGGAGCTATCTGTAATTCGCCTTCTCCCCTTCTCATCCAGAGCACGTAAGAATATGGCAAAGTGAGACTGACATGATTCCAACATTATTCTAATAATCTTGATTTTGATCTAATGTAATTTTAAAAAGCAGAGATCACTTTTCTGACAAAGGTCTGTATAGTCAAAGCTATGGTTTTTCCAGTAGTCATGTACGGATGTGAGAGTTGGATCATAAAGAAGGCTGAGGACCAAAGAACTGATGCTTTTAATTGTGGTGCTAGAGAAGTCCCTTCAGAATCCCTTGGACAGCAAGGAGATCAAACCAGTCAATCCTAAAGGAAATCAACTCTGAATATTCATTGGAAGGACTGATGCTGAAGCTCCAATACTTTGGCCATGTGATGCGAAGAGCCGACTGAGTGAGTGGAAAAGACCCTGATGCTAGGAAGGATTAAGGGCAGGAGGAGAAGGGGACAACAGAGGAGAAGCAGGTGACAGAGGATGAGACGATTGGACGGCATCATCGGCTCAATGGACATGAGTTTGAACAAACTCTGGGAGATAGTGAAGGAGAAATTGAAAGAGAGAGTGAAGGACAGGGAAGACTGGAGTTCATGGGGTCACAAAGAGTTGGACACAGCTGACAATATTTTAAAAGGGAAATACTCATTATTTTCAAAACTTGCTAATATTGCCCAGCATTTGTCATACTGCTGAAAACTAGGTGATACACCAACATGTGGAAATCAGTACTGGATGACTCTCCCCCACAGCCAGTGGCAATCGCGGCACCTAATACTGTGCTGGCCGACACCACCTTCACGACAGCATCCCCTGCAGCCTGCTGTCACCAGAGCAGAGCCGTATGGTCAACAAATGTCCCACAAGATGATGGCTCATGGCTCTGAGACTGGGGGAAAAAAAATGTTGCCACAAATAAGAAAAAAAGAAAGAAATTCTCAGTAAAGTAGATAAAGTCCATTAAAGTTTAACCAGAAGGCAAATGCCATTTTTATCTACTGATTTTTTTAAGAGTCAGTGAGAAAAGTCTATGGCTCTGAAATTTGGTAAAATCATCCTTCAAAAGACACTCAATAACTTTATGATAAATTACTATCAGTAGTACTCAGGAAGAAAACAAGTAAAATATCCAAATTATTTACAAACAAGTAAAATATCCAAATTATTATTCTGCTCAATCTATGCCCCATTACCATGGGTACTCCTTGAAGATAGGGACTTTTGTTTGCTTTGTTCATTTTTATAGCCTTGTCCACCCCCAGAACAAAGCCTGGAACAGACTGGTGTTCAATAAATAATATTTGTTAATAAGTAAATCAATCAATCAGAATAAAACAAGCCACACATTTAATGGTTGAAAAAAAGTACAGTTTTTATCCAAAAGTCTGGCAGACAGGTATTTGTCTTACCTCATTCCTGTCTCATATATTTTAATTGCTATGGAAAAAGCAGCTCCAAAGACTTTGAGATTGCTATGCGTTTTCTGGAAACTTCCAATTAATTTTATTTCCTGCTTACTTTACAGGCAGAGCTTTCGCTTTTCTAATTTTCTCAAGTGGGTTTCCTAGGCATTGTCACCCCTCACACTTGTAGCCAAAATCTTCACCAGGAAAGAAAGCAGCCTGTGCAAACCCAAAGTGAAGTGAAGTCACTCAGTCATGTCTGACTCTTTGCGACCTCATGGACTGTAGCCTACCGGGCTCCTCAGTCCTTGGGATTCTCCAGGCCAGAGTACTGGAGTGGGGTGCCATTGCCTTCTCCAGGGGATCTTCCTGACCCAGGGATCGAACCCAGGTCTCCTGCATTGCAGGCAGACGCTTTACCACCTGAGCCACCAGGGAAGCCCAAAGGGACATAACAACTAAATACAGAGATGTTTCCTTGGCTAGACATCTTTTTCAAATCTATTTATTTTTAATTGCTTTACAATATTGTGCTGGTTTCTGCCACACATCAGTATGAATCATCCACAGGTATACACGTGTCCCCTCCCTCATGAATTTCCCTCCCATCTTCTACCCCATCCCCCCTCCCCATCAGGTTGTCAAAGTTGGCTAGGTATCTTAATGAATGAACTTCCAAAGATATTTTCAATGCCACAGGCATAATGATTAAATTATATATTTCAAAAAGGAAACTCACAGATCAGTATAGTGACTTAAATCTTGAGTTATACCAAGATTTGCAACCATTCAAGTCATCTGACCTTAAGTGGCTCGATAAGGGGTTCATTTGATGAGGAGCTGGGCGGGTGGGGACTGCTAAACTACACCAGAGAGAAAACTGTAAAGGCACAAACTCATTTTCAGCAAGTCCCCTAGGCCAGTCAGGTAAAGAGCACTTATGATCACATATTTTATTTGCTTTTGCAAATGAGTTTTGCACACATGAATTTTCGTAAATGAGTCTATAGGCCCTAAGGAACTTTCAGATGGTAGCAAACAAAAACGTTAGTGTGTTTTGCTCACATTGTTAATACTGGTGCTGCCTGTACAAGAGACATAATGAAAATAAACTACCACACCTAGGGAGCCTCGAGGAGAGAGATTTAACTCCTGGAAATTATGTTTTTATTTGTCCTGTGCACCCCAGGATAGGGTTTCCCACCATTTTCTTACCTTGCAGAAAGCCCTCACCACATTCTAGAGGAGTGATTTTCTTCTGTCAAAACTACCATGAAATTAAATATCAACAGCAGCAACAGTGGGTCTAACATCCACTGATACAGTCTCAACATACACAGGGAAGGGGAACTCAGAGAATGCAGTCCAGAAAAGAGCTAAAAGTTAAGAGCAGCCAACAATCTCAGGTCAATTTTAGGATGAAGAGACTCAGGC
The DNA here is from genome assembly GCA_006410875.1 of Neotragus pygmaeus. NCBI lineage: Eukaryota > Metazoa > Chordata > Mammalia > Artiodactyla > Bovidae > Neotragus > Neotragus pygmaeus. The sequence goes on along the minus strand of SJYV01031985.1, from coordinate 745,239 downwards.
TAGGGTCTCCCAGAACTGCAAGTTCAATCCCCTATATCCTGCATCTTGATCGACAGGGACCAAATGTTGCTGACCGCTGGGCCCCAACCTGCCTCTTTCAGGAGTAGATGACGGAATGCAGTCACCCTACAGCTCATAGGCCTAATAGCAGCATCCATTTGTCCACCATCCACTTAACTGTAATAATAACAATAGTCTCATAGCACATGACATGGATTTTCTTCTGTACCACTGCCCTTATCACGTCTGGTGAAGTGATTAAATGACTGTTTATAGTTAAGGAGGTTAAGGCTTACAGACATAGTAATCTAGCCTAAATCAAACAGTAAGTGGCATAGCAGGTGCTGGGATTCAGAAACAGCAGCTCTGGAGACCCCACTCTAAACCAGCATGCCTCAGTGCAAAATCTAGACTACCCAGCACTGAGTATGGCCTCTGTTTCCTTGTTTGAAACTGAGGGAAGAAATACAACCACACAACCCAAGGTATGAAATGGGACATCTTTGCGAAGCTCCAGGGCCAACGCCTAGTATCTAAAGGTACTCAGTATAGTTGATTCACTTCCTCCAGCTGTATAGAAATGAAAAAGATTTCATCACTTCCCTGCAGGGTTGGAAATAGGTCTGGAGATGAAAAACTACATTCTTCCTTATAAATCCATTCACCTCTCAGACAGCACTTGTGGAAGTAATTTTAATCCTTCATGTTTGTGGAAATCATTTCAAAGTAAAAGCACTCACACCTCACTCCCCGTGAAAGATGTTAGAGTGTGGTGCAGAGGAAGTCACCCCGGAGACACTGTGTTCCTCTTCCCTAGCTGTGGGAGCCAGGCTACAACCAGACAGCATCCTACTAAAGCGATGACACACACCTGAAAAACCCACCAAGCCCTAAAACTGGAACGGAGAAAACTTTTCCAAATCAATTTTCCCTTTTGTCTTTCTTAGGAATCCTCAGTCTCCCTTCCTTTCAGCCATTGAGTTGAACTTCAGGTAGAGAGAAACATTTGGCGTGAAAATGATTCTCCATAAAGGCTGATGTCTTTTAAATACATACAAGAGTTGTGCATTTTAAATATACTGAGAACTCTATACAGAGTATAACTTTTTAAAAACCCATGTTATTTAATTCTGTTGCTTTTGTTTTCAACTTGTGTATGATATCACCTATGTCAAATGGAAGTGGCTATGCAGATATTTTTTAAGACAACAAAAAGCTTTGCCTCTTGGCAGAAATTAAAAAAAAATATTTAGATTCTCCAAGACAGAGAGACTCTTGAAATCTGTAATGTGACCTTCCTCAGAAACTATTCAAGTCATCTGGGAAATGACCCCATTATGACAAATATTTGGTTTTGTTCTACTTTTCAATTTACCGCTCCATTTCAAAGAAATTAAAGCATCAACAACTGGTGTTTATGCAGGAGTCACAAAGTACCCAAACAGCCACATACATCTCAGTTTCATTCAAAAGCTGGGAAAGCAAATCAATGGAGGATAATGGAATGGGATAAAATTAGCTCAGTCAGGGAGAAAACATATTTACCTTCTCAGGTACCTCTTCTCAAATGGGCAGAGAGGGGGAAAAATTAAAACCCGGTCCCCCATCACCACAGACCCCATAATTCATCCAGGTGGCCATCTGCCAATGAAACTGATGAGAAAAATGTTGTGAAGGAAAAAAAGTTGCAACCCCAGTTAAGTTTTTTTTCTGTTAAGAAAGCATAACTTTTCTCTTTCCTTCTTGCTCCACCTTCTATCTGTTACATTTCCAATTAAGATTCAGCTATCTAAAAATAGGTAACTTGGCACTCACGAGTCCTGTTAGTAATGCAATCCTTTAAGCTATATTCTGAAACCATGCAGGGTCCATAAATCATGGCTCTTCTCACATGAAATGAGAAATGCTAAGGTCAACTGAAATTTCTGGAAAGGAGGAAAGGTGGAGCCACCCCAGTTATTTTTCTGCAAGTTGCAATAATTGCAAATGCCTCCTAGGAACAACTCAGTATCAGCAATTCTCCAGCTCAAACATAAGCTGAATCATCAAAGCTACCTGTGACCAGGTAAACCCCAAAACGCACAGTACTAGAGACCAGTACTAGAGACTAAGAGACCGGGAAGAGCTTTTGCCTCTGATCATCCACTCCTTCCTCTTCTTTACAAGCCTTTGGCTGACTCCTGATGAATCATCTGGTGAAAGGAAAACTAAGACCTCCTAAGAGGTGAGATGCCGGCTTGGAAATCCAATATGTTTATTCCAAGGAAAACCCAGTCCACAATTATGTATCTATTCAACATCTTTAGAAACATGTGGTCGATCCCTGGGTTGGGAAGATCCCTTGAAGAAGGAAATGGCAGCCCACTCCAATATTCTTGCCTAGAGAATCCCGTGGACAGAGGAGCCCGGTAGGCTACAGTCCACGGGGCTACAGAGTCAGAAATAAGTGAGCCACTGAGCACAGCAGCTTGGAATGCACAATGCATTGCTGAACCTTAGTCCCAGGGTGCTTTATCTTGATAACTCGTGGTATTTGGGGCTGTGGGTGGGAGGAAGGAAGGTGATAAGAAAATGCCCTTCTCTATTTTGATAGGAAGAGGAGCTTAGAGTCATCATAGTTCCATGTTGAATGAAAGTATTCTCTCTCTTTCTCCCTCTGATGGTGCTGAATAGAATATTCACAAGCTCACCCAAATTTAATGAGCCTGCTGGGCTGGGTGATTGCACTTTTCAAATATGCTAGTTCCCATTTGGGGCTATTTTGTTTTAGGATTTCTGTTTAACTGTGTGCTTACACTTTGAGCAAATGAATCACAAAAGGTGCAATTTTGTAAATCAAAAAAATCAAGAAATAGTCTAGCAACTAGAAAAAGCCAGAGAGGGACAAATCCCTGGCAATTGTTTTTCAAGCCTCATCCCAGCCATGTCTATTTCCAGCCGTTATATATCCCCCAAGGATCAGGCTCCGGGCGGGAGGAGAGGAGCTCAGGGCCTGAGAGAGAGTGAAGTTGCTGCTCGGGGCAAGGATGCGGCTCTGCCATGCCAGGGCCAGACAGATGCCCCAGGCACCCAGGAGACACAGCATGGCCTTGCAGTCAGACAAGGCTGGTCGAAATCCTGGCTTCATAAAGTCTGAAGTGTATTAAGTACACACAAGAACTGTGCATTTCAAACATCTGAGAATTCTGTAAAGAGAAGAATGACTTTTTAAAATCCAAGTCCCTTACTTCTGTCACTATTATATTCAACTTATCTCAAGGGAAATGCTACAGCCACTTCCAGACCAAAAAGGAGAAGATGTGCCTTCCTGAGCAAAGGAAGACATTTAGATTCTATAAGAGAGGCACACTTCAAAGTGGTCTTTTTCAGAAACTATTCTGGTCATCTGGGAAACAAACCTAGGATTACAAATATTTGTTTTCATTCTACTTTCCCATTTACTACTCAACTTCAGAGAAATTAAAGCATCAACCATGGGTGCTTATCCAGGTGATACTGTCAGCTCTGTCAACTTGAGTGTTTTCTGACGTCTCTGAGCTTCAGTTTCCTTATCTTCAAAATGAGATCGCATACCTATCTCAAAGGCTCATTGAGAGTTTACTGGAAGACCATAAGCAACATGTTTAGTTAACACCATGTCCAGCAGATGGCAGGAATTTAACAAAAGGAAGCTAAAACCCCCTGTGCATTACAGCTGAGAAGTCCAACTTTGGTAAACATTTCTATCACCATCAGTTATTCAGAAATGAGTCCAACACAGCCTAGCCCCTATCTGCTCCCTCTGACCTTAGCTGAGACCCACTGGCTTGCAAAGGTATTGAAGAGAGTCAATTTTTCAGACTGAAGAAGCAAGCTGTGTGCATGAGTTACAGGACACTATAGTGTACACACACACAGATATACACACATCACACACATTTTCTTTTTAAGCTTCTTTAACCCAGTCTATTATGGGGCCTGAAATTCCCTAATTCATTCATTGTTTAAGGTACTTTGTTCATTTTAAAGCTTAACAGATGATTACATGGAATCAAGGAACCATCAGCTACTCAGCACATGATAATAATAATCATATCTATCATGGAATCAACCCCAGCTTGTACCAGTCAGCATCTGAGCCCTGGAGCACTGAAGTCCTCCCAAACACACCAGGTGGACACTGTGCCCATTTTGAGACATGGCCTCTGAGACTAGGAGACTAGGTCAGTGCTCATGGCCACAGAGCTTGTAAGTGATGGAACAGGAATGCAAACCCAGTCCTGTTTAGCTCCAAAGCCTATGCATTAGACCACATGTTTCGCCACACCATGCTGCCTCTGCTCTCACAACAATTAGTTCTGCAGATAATGTATTCACACTCACTGTGCCACAGTTAGGGAGGGTCTGGAAGAAATAAAGGTAAACAGTAGTTAAATGTATTTGGTAGCCAACCTCCGAGACAGTAGCCAATGAACCCCACCCACTGGCATCATGAGTCTGTAGTCCCCTCCCACAGAGCATCAAAGCTGGGCTCTGAAGCCAATAGAACACGTTAGGAATGCTGGTGAGTCACTTCCGAGGCTGAGTTACTAAAAGCATGGTAGACTCTGCCTTGGTCTCCTTTGGAACTTGGCTTGGACAAAGCCAGCCACCATATCCGGAGGACTCTCAGGCAGTGTGTTGAAGAGGCCCATGTTGCAAGGGTGGCCTCCGGCCAACAGCCATGTGAGTGACCGTACTGGGAGCAAGGCCTCTCGGCCCCGGTCCAGCCTTCGGGGGACTGCCTCCCTGATCAACTAGAGCATCACGAGACACCTAATCCAGATCCACCCAACCGAGCTGCTCTTAACCCTTGTTCCTCAGAAACTTCGTGAGATAACTTTGCTGTTTAAAGCTGCCCAAGTTGGGGGCTGTTACTCTGCAATGAATAAGACAGTATAAAAATCTGACAGAAGTCAGGGCTTGAAGTGAGTGTTGGCCAAGGGGAATGAAGAACGGTGTTCACCAAAGTGTAATAAAAATATTTAGGTCATGAGGGCAGACAAAAGGGAGAGATGGACTGAAGTGAGGAAAATACCGTAACGATATCAGCAAATACTTACATCGCAGTTCCTGTGCAACACTCAGAGTGCTGCTGACGTGTGAGCTCATTTCCTCCGTACAGCAATCCCACAGAGCAGAGGTAGCGTTATCTCCATTTCACAGATGCAGAAACTGAGGCCCAGAAAAGTTTGCAGGGGTCACTCAGCTGGTGAGTGGCAAAGCTGGAATTCGCCCAGGCCGTCCAGCTCCAACTCCTACTCTCGTAGCCGACCCACACACTGCCTCTCAGACCAACAGAGAAGCTGAAGAAAGCACCCAGGGCCCTGCCAGGGGTCAGGGGTCGAAGCGAGCCCCAGAGCTTTCTGGCCTAGACCCTTTCACTGTCGTTTGATAAAGGTAATAGTAAAGGTCAAAGTGCACCAATGCTCCACTGATTTCATTTAATCTTTCAAACACTCCTGGGGGAGAGATGGAAGAAATACTATCATCTCCATTTCACACGTGAGAAAACGGAGGCTGAGTGACGTAAGGGAATCACCTGGACTCCTGTATTTAAAACCAGAGTTTTCTTGGCAAATTATGGAATTCTCAACTTTAAGCAAATTCTGATATGTTGAAACTCTCTTGTTTGCCTTATCTATTGACCTTTGCATTTGCCTGTTTACATTTCAGTCTCCATGGACTTAAAAAAGAGAAAAGAAAACCAAAGGGGAAACAGCCCCATGAGAAAAACATGAGATTCATCAGTTCAGTTTGTCGCTCAGTCATGTCCGACTCTTTGCAATCCCATGAGTCACAGCACACCAGGCCTCCCTGGNGTTTTCTTGGCAAATTATGGAATTCTCAACTTTAAGCAAATTCTGATATGTTGAAACTCTCTTGTTTGCCTTATCTATTGACCTTTGCATTTGCCTGTTTACATTTCAGTCTCCATGGACTTAAAAAAGAGAAAAGAAAACCAAAGGGGAAACAGCCCCATGAGAAAAACATGAGATTCATCAGTTCAGTTTGTCGCTCAGTCATGTCCGACTCTTTGCAATCCCATGAGTCACAGCACACCAGGCCTCCCTGGCCATCACCAACTCCCAGAGTTCACTCAGACTCACGTTCATCGAGTCCGTGATGCCATCCAGCCATCTCATCCTCGGTCGTCCCCTTCTCCTCCTGCCTCCAAGCCCTCACAGCATCAGTGTCTTTTCCAATGAGTCAACTCTTCACATGAGGTGGCCAAAGTACTGGAGTTTCAGCTTTAGCATCATTCCTTCCAAAGAACGCCCAGGACTGATCTTCTTTAGAATGGACTGGTTGGATCTCCTTGCAGTCCAAGGGACTCTCAAGAGTCTTCTGCAGCACCACAGTTCAAAAGCATCAATTCCTCGATGCTCAGCTTTCTTTACAGTCCAAATTTCACATCCATACATGACCACTGGAAAAACCATAGCCTTGACTAGATGGAGTTTGTTGGCAAAGTAATGTCTCTGCTTTTGAATATGCCATCTAGGTTGGTCATAACTCTCCTTCCAAGGAGTAAGCATCTTTTAATTTCATGGCTGCAATCACCATCTGCAGTGATTTTGGAGCCCAAAAAAATCATATACCTCCTCAGTTTCAACCAGAAGAAAGTACATTCACAACAAAGCACAATCACAGTCATATTAAATTAAAGCAAACAGGACTGGTATGATTAAAGTCAGAGCTCAAGGTCTCTTTTCCTAGAGAATAAGATGGATTGAAAAAAGCACAGCTCCCCCCACCAAAATTATAATTAAATATACATGCCTATTGTTGAGGAATAATCATTAAAATAGCTCCCAAAGAAAGATATGTTTATCTCTAGTCAATTAAATATATATATTACTGACTTCTCTTCCCCACAGTGTAACAGTCGTAAAGCCTACAGACATGAAGCAGCTAAACACAGGGTTAAATACGAAGGCACCGATGACATAGAACTGAAGTTTCAGACCTGACAGCCCCAGCACCACAGTCAGAATTTTCTCTTCCTCCACATACCATCTGCCACCCCCCGTCCCCCCCTGCCCGCCATGCACTCCCATCTCCTCTGAAGTGCATGTCCATATAATGTGAACATTATCTAAGCAGGAGGCTTCTTTTTCTGTTTATGCCAGGATTTCTTTTATTTGGGTGGAAGAGATCAGGGTTTGGGGGACAGGGTGTCTCACAGATGATTCCAGAAACAGTGTATTCCTTCCCCATCCACCACCCTCCATCTCAGGTCAGCTATGGAGAGTGATTTTTGCACTGATGAAGGCTTCCTCGGCTGTTACTGGCCCGGCAATCAGGCCCTCCAGACCCTCGAGGCCCACCATTCAGGCATGTGTGCAGCAGGCCTCCAGGTAATCAGCACTGTTTCCCGGCAGCTCTGCCAATCAGAAACCCCCTGAGTGGCCCCTTTGCACAGCTCTCAGCAAGCCGCGCGGCCACACTCCCTTTCCACTTTACATCTCATGGCAACACAGACTTTGAGCCTGCTGTTTTTCCATCATCGAGTGGAATTTTTTCATTTCTCTCTGCTTGTGTTGATTCTTTCCCCCTGCTTTATCCTTTCAGGACTATCATAGAAAATATGGTATTCAACATGGATTCCCCAGAGGGCTTCTTGGCTGTGGCTTCAATATACCTTATTCTGTATTTCGCTTCTTCTCTGTCTCTTCATCTTTTGACACCTCAGACTCCATCCTGCCAATTGCTACGACATCACTAAAATATCTGTGCTCCGTCTCCATCTATATTTCTGACCTTCTCAGTGTCTATAAAGCTTGAACGAACTATCGACAGGGAACGGAATTATTTTCCCCATGTTCAAATAGTCCCTAATTTTATTATTACCAAACTATATTTGCAGAAACCTCACTTGCTGAATTTTTTCAGGACCACCCCAATTTCAAATAATCTGGCTCCTCAGGCCAGTGGTTCCAAGCTTTGTTTGGAAAAACGCAGTCACAGCATGCTGCCAGAAGCCACTCAAGCGAACTTAAGTAATTATTGTATTGACATCTTTCCCTTTTGCTCACTTGGAAAGCCAAACTAGAAAATACATATTGCAATTAGAAATTGCGTCTTTTTTTCCTGTTAAACCAAAAGGAAACCTTCCTTACCGTAGGGCACACTGGAGACCATGGCTCAGGCCCACTTGGGCTTTGTAAGAACTTGGACCCCACCCACCAGCCCCAGCGCAGGAGCTCGCACACCTGCACGCACATGCCTCACAGCTAGCCCATGTCCACCCTCAAAGTCACAACCAGAGAAGCCGCATGATGACGACAGGAAGGGCGTGAAGGAACAGTCCTTTCTCTCCACCTCGCTCAAGTCCTAGGCCTGTGCTCCCAGCACTCCCAGCGGGCACTCCCTCACACTGTCCACCGACAAGAGCACCTGAGGCAACGGGTGATCTTCTCAGCATCCTGGCAGCTTCCCACACATACCCAAGTGGGAATATGACTGTTTGCTACGCGGTTTCTCCATAAAGAGGGAGGCTGTTCAGCATGAAGAGCTATCAGGCTAGGAACAGCCTTTTAATGAGAAACTGGAGAGATTTTCTTTCAAGCATTGCTTCTCAGGATGTTCAAGCTGTAGTGTTTCCTAAGATGGTGCATAAATGGTGCTATTAAGATGGCTAAAGCATGAGCCAGTACATCAGTGGAAGCAGAAGCCAGCCTGAGGAAAGGGAGGGGGCGGGTGTAAGAGCAGTGGCTGACACCGATGATCACAAACCACGTGCCGCCTTCGCGCTCAGCACAGCGTACACACTCTCTCGTAGCCCTTACAGCCCGAGACAGGGCCTCCTGTCAGACACACTTCCCAGAAGGAGGGCCTGAGGCGATCACCAGCTAGGGAGCAGGGAGGCTAGAACTCCAACTCCGCCTTGTCTGACTCCAACACTCCAGCTTTGAACCACTTTCTTATTCTTTGTGGTCAGCACTGTCCAGGGGCAGAGGGTTACAAGGCCCCTGGATTCCAAACTCTCTTATCCAAACACCCTTTGCTTTGATGCTGTATCCACTGACTAGTGTAATCTGACCTCCCTGGCATCAGGACCGCAGGAAGAGTGGTTTCTGTCTAGGTAATGATGAAGAGGCAGTGCCCTGCCTATCTCAGCCTCCTGAACATTCAGTTACTAGGAGTCAGTCCCCCCCAAACGGGAACCTGATCCTGGACTGCTCCACCTGCATGCAGCCCTCCTTTGTATAAAACCTCCACCACGTCCAACCTCCAGTTTTTATTTTCATTTTCTGGAGACATCAGGCCTCAATTTCATGCTTTAGCTAGTGGGAAATGGCAACTGCAAGCTCTTGTTAACACTCTGAGGGCCTCACCCTTCATGATTATAACTATACGCTCTTTTCCACTCCTCTCCAGACAAATACACTTTCTTTAAAACCGTATAACTACCCATTATCAGTGCTCCTTGAAACGGGTGGACTCACGTATACCAGTTTCTACTAGTATCACTACATTATAAGCCTGTCTTGTTCCAATTTCTGGGCTCCACAAGAAGAAATAACTAATATTTAAGGTAGTCCCTTGATCCTAACTACAGGCTTCCTTGGTGGCTCAGTGGTAAAGAATCCACCTGCCAATGGAGATGCAGCAGGAGCTGTGGGTTCAATCCCTGGGTTGAGAACATCCCCTGGAGAAGGAAATGGTAACCCACTCCAGAGACAGAAGAGGCTGGTGGGCTACAGTCCATGGGGTCACAAAGAGTCAGACACGACTCAGTACACACACTTGATCCCTACACTGACAAAATCCTTTATATATATATATATACACACGTATACATACACACATACACATTGTTCTTATATATATAATACATTCCACAGAGCATCTGTGTATTAAATACATTTTCGTCTATCTGCTTAATCTAAAGAAAAAGGCTCTGCCAAGACCTGAGCTTTGACCATGTCCTGGGCAGCTCGTGCCCAAAGGCCTGTCCTGCCTACCCTCTGTCTATGCAGACGTGACCAGATTTCACAGGGAGGGTCTGTGAACCAAGGGGGCCAAGGTTAAGGTCATGGCCATCTACCGGGCCTGATGTGAAAAGCTGCACACGGCCCGTCCGAGCCCTCGCTGGGCAGCCTGTCTGGGCACGCCAGGAGGCGGAGCTCACAGAGCCGGCGCTGAGGGTGCAAGGGCCGCGCGGCCAGGCCCGGGCCGGGCAAGCCGAGAGCACGCTGCCGCCGCGAGGCGACAGGAGGTCCCCGAGGTCTAAAGAGGATCAAGAACCTGCTTGGAACAGAGGAGTCAGGACGAGAGGAGGCACACACGGAAAAGCGCGCCCAACAGTCCCCGTTTTCCGTGCTTGTAAGGAAGAGTGAGGGTGCCAGGGCTTGGGAGGAGGGCGGGAAGAGCATCCACAGCGCCAGGAGGTTAGAAGCGAGCACAGGCCCGCCAGCCAGAGGCGAGGGGGGTCCGCTCACTTCGCTCTAAGGACCCGTGCGTCAGACTCCTTTAAATGAAAAAAGGAAACACGGGTACCCTCTAGAACACACGTGATGTCCCAAATTCTCACCAAGGACAAACCTGCCCCACACAACAGTCAAGCCTCTCACCAGTCTCAGTGAGAGGAAGAAAGACGCTTTCCTCCCACGTATGGATCTACAGTGCACTCTGTTCAGCAGATGCATGAAGGCAGGCAGCGGCAGCGCGGTGAGGGTCTGTGCCTGGTTTCTGTTAGTGTGAGCAGAAGGAGAGGCCTGGCGTCCCTCCATCTCTCCAGGTGTGCCCTGAGGCCGCTGCCACTCCCGGTTGCCAGTCACAGACCTCCTGCCACTGCCACCTGGCCCAGTCCCAAGGCTCTGCAGGTTCACCTCAAGCCTAATCCCCGACTGGGGAAGAAACTCTTCCAGTTTAGGGACTTCCCTGGTGCTCCAGTGACTGAGACTCTGTGATCCCACAGCAGAGAGCCTGGGTTTGATCCCTGGTCAGGGAAGGAGATCCCACATACCACAACTAAAAATCCCCGGTCCGCACACCGCTGTGAAGACAGAAGATCCTGAGTGCCACAACTAGGACCTTGTGCAGCCAAATAATAAAAAACAAAACAAACAAAAAAAAAACCCTCCCATTTACAGGAAGTTTCCTTTTCCTACAAAACAACCACATCTCTCCTGTGATGGCTGCTTACATGAGCCTTTTCATCATTCTTGTAGGATCCTCTACTTTCCCCGGGGAAGCTGAACATGGAAGGGAGTTACTAAAAAGTCAAGTCAAGAGTAAAATTAAAACGCATTTCCCAGGCCCTGCAGAGTGTACAGAAATGGCTCCTTGCCTTAGTTGAGCTCTGAGTACATGGTGAAAATGTAGCACTCGGCATTTGGCCCACAGCACACATTATTTTGCAATTATACCCGCATGTCAAACTTCCGTGTTGGCATTTAAAGCCTACAGAGTTGGTGAGTGTATAAAATGGTGGATGTCCACTTTCTGCAAAAGTTAAAACGGACGAGAAGACAGATATTCTGTTTAGCCCAGCACGTGTTTTACCTAACCCGCCAGCACCAAGTCACTGGCAAGAGCCACACAGGTACTTACTATTTGTAACCCATGGCTACATCCACAAAATACTTCCTTCTCTGTCGATAGACGTTGTCTTTAAATCCCTTAAACAGAAGAGAGATGAAGTTATTTAACAGACTGCCAAAAAAGTTAGTTGCAGAAGGCCTAAAAGAAAATTGCTGTGATGTTTATTGGATGTCCAATTCACATGTAATTTTTCCCCTTGGATGACCACACAGGCAGAAGCAAAGTGTACTTACAGTAAAACCCCATTAAATTTGGGCTGTCCTGATTTGGGATGCGTGGGAATTCAGACTAAAGTTATCCTTGCCACAAGTAGGCAGAATGGCTTAGTTAAGCAAATTGATATTGTGAACAATATCCTTTGGTTTTTAAGTATCATTTACATGTAACTGATGTTAATTACAAATTAATCTTATCTGTTCAATAAAACAGATCCCTTTAACATGGCTATTCAGTGAGTTAACCTAAGTTTAATTGCTTTGTGCAAATAACCAGTAAATGTTCATGCATTAAAATTTGTTCACTCAGAATAATCATCAAAATCCCAAATTAGGATGAATTAAAGAGGTTTCGCTGTATGTATGAGTATAGCCACATAATGCAAAATCAATTAGAAAGGGATCCAGACACAAGATAGCAAGCTAGCTCTATTTCCTTCTGAGTTCCTATAATTCTGACTAGTTTTCGGCCAAGTTCAAGATTTTACCCATCATCACACTCTTGGAAAATTAGCCATCCTGTCTGTCATTCTCCTATCAAGTGGAATCCTTCTAAGAGGACTTCCTGGTTTACTAGTCTCTCCTGTTGTCAACAGACTTTCAATTTCCCTTTCTTTCAGGTACTTTCAGACAATCGGTTCTTTCCAGGGGTGTTTCTTCAAACAGCTGGAAGCCCACATGGTATGGTTTCAATTTAACTTCTTACCTCTGCACCCCTGGAACCCTGAAGGAAGCCCAAGATGCGAGGGCCACTCTGGGAAAGAAGGTCGGGCAAGAAGACAGGCTGTCGGGACCACAGCTCCGGGAGGAGAACCGGGATAGGCCCACAACGGCCGGAGCCCCCTCTGCCCAATCGGCATCCACTCAGACACGTTCAAGGGGAACCTTAGCTCATTTTGCTCTCTCTTCCGGCTGAAGGAGAGCTGGCCTTGAGGTCAGAAATCTTCACGGGACTGAATGCCAAACGGAAACAAAGGTCCACTGCCAACAGCCTTTCTCTCAGCAGTGACAAAAGGTCAGCAACAGAGGGAAACAGTGAGTGCCCTGAGGTCACCCGAAGGCCCTGCAGAAGGGAAGTGCGCCCACCCTCAAGGCTAGCACTCTCTTTTTTGCTGTGAATTGGAGTTCAAAAGCAGGCTGAAGGAGCCTTCAAATGTCTATATACAAAATTTGTGATTACAGTTACAAAATTTGTGACCACCTTTACAAATGGGTCTGTGACCCAAGAAAAAGGTCTTATGCCACAGAGGTAGAAAGTGCTAGAGATTTCAACACTCACTAGTCACCCCCAGCAACCTGGGATGGTGAAACTGACGAATTCCAAGCACCCTTAATACTCAAAGAGAAAGCAGGCCGCGACGAAAGGAAAAGAGTTATGTGAAAATCTGAGCATCTGTTCCCTGATTCCTGCCAAACCAGACACCATGGTAACAGCATCGTAATCTGCTGGGCTTCCCAAAGAATCTTGACTATCTCCTTGGCAAACACCTGTACCTTTTCCAGGCACAGAAGAGAGTGATTTACTACTCATCATGGCTCATCAGCCCAGCGTGGTGGTAATTTCACAAGTGTTATGGGCGAACCAGAAATTTCAGCATTGAAATGTGCATGGACTGGCAAAATAGAACAGAGATGCTAGCTACACTAGCGATTACAGAGATACAGAATTCCTTGGCCATCCATTCCAAAGTGATGCCAGGGATAAGGTTACCAGATAAAATATAAGACACGCAGGCAATATTTGGGACATTACTTATACTAAAAAAATGTTATTGTTTATACGAAATTGCTAGGTAGGTAGAATAGGGAAAAGGAGTCCAAAATGGCAGTGGCTAAAAGACAGGGAAGGGAAAAGCCCGAGAAAATAGAACAAAAGAAGGTCCGAGGACTGGAGTGAGGACCTCAGGTAAAACAACACTCCTGGCTGGCCCAGTTTACATAGGACAGGCCCAGGGAGAGAGAAACATATAAATAGCGGAGCGAAAGCTAGCTCTCTCTCTCTCTCCCGCGCACTGGGGCACTCTTCTCCTCGTGTCTTTGGATCGACGTGCCCTCACACCTTGAAGATGAATTTTCCTGCTATCTTCTAAATAAAATAGAGCTATAACACTGATTTGTCTAAGAGCTATAACATGTTCCATTCGAGACCTGAGAGCTATAATACAGCCAGTCTATCCAAGACCCGAGAGCTATGACACGCCGAGGGGGCTTTAATGTCCATCACTCCAGATCTTTGCTGTGACGAGACAAAGAACCGAGGAACATACACTCACGTGACAAAATGAAAATGTAACTGGGCATCCTATACTTGTACTTGCTAAATCTGGCAACACAAGCACTTAGTATCTGCTAGACATGACCCTTCCTCTCTCAATTTAAATCAAGGGGAACTGACGACCCAACCAGCATCCAAAAGTGCTCAGCTGAATGTACACTGGCAAGCATAGCTATCCCAAATCGGTCAACCCTGGCAGAACACTGGAATCATTTGCCAAGGCTTAAATAATACTCCAAACCTGGACACATTCCCAGAGGTTTTGATGTAAGCACACTGAGATGCAATGCTGGCATTAGTATATTTGTCTAATTTCCCAGAGATTATCTAAATGGAAAGCTCGAGAATCGCCGCGTTAGGACACCAGTTCTCAAAATGTAGAGCTCACTGGACTCTCTGGGAAATCCACTTAAAGGCAGATTCCAGGGCCCATCCCTGGAAGCTCTGATTCAGTAGGCTTCAGATGAGCCCCCAGGTACCTCATGGCTAATGAGAGCCTTATGCAGGGACCTTGAATCCCACTGTGAAAGACTCTCGCAGGCTAGATCCTTGCTATTCAAAGTGTGGTCTCCAGACCTCCAATGTACGCCTCAACTGGGAGCTCCCTAGAAAGGCAGAATCTCAGGACCTCCACCTGCATTTTGAAAAGATCTATGTGATGTGTATGTCCTTAAATGTTTAAGACGGACTCACCTACATATTTAACCCTTTCTTGAGAACCGCAGCAGCATGACTCATATTCCAAGCCCCTTGTGAGCCATCTCAGCACAAGAACGTGATCCTAACATAATAATCCCTGCCTTGGGACTGAAATTATTCCCAGGCACAAAAATTCCTTAGAAACTTTTATCTATCTTCATCAAATAACAATTTTAAAAACACCAACTTACCAATATTAAATTTTGCATAATGAAAATTTGGTGTACTTATATAAAAGAAACATATGTGTTAAAAACTGATGAGTCAGGTAGTAGATTGCTAAGTACTTGCAATTATTTCAAGTGGCTGCATAGAAAATAAGAGAAGGTATCTTAAGATGGGTGCAATTAGGAATGATGGAACAAAATTAGGCATATAAAAATTTATGCTGGGTATTAGAATAAATTTTTTCACAGCAAGGTCAGTGGTTCCTGTGGTTGTTCTGACCCCCTTTCTCTAGCCTGAGTAATTTCCAAACTAGACTAAGGGGAGCATTTGGAAATAAGAGGTTAGCAAAAAAACCCTTTACTGTCCAGGCATTGATCTGCATGATTTAATACAGCATTTCCTTTCCCAGAATTAAGCATTTACTCTTGCCAAAATGCTTTCCAGCTGTTTTATTAACTAGGTCTTTCAAACGCCCCTTTGAGCTCAATAAGCATTTTATGTCCACTTTTTATGTAAAGAATTTGAGTTGCAGAAGTAGAGGGACTTGCCCAAGGTCATCCTGCAAATTAACAGCTGGTGTCTGAGCCGTCCTGTTACTGCTAAGATCTTCTGTGCTAATTCTGACTCCTCTGAAGTGGAGAAGGGGAAGATAAACAAATGGATGATTATTAAAGACACTTTTGAGTATTTCTCTAAAGTTCAGGAGCCTTTCATGTGAACTACTGTGAATTATTCTGAATTTTTAAGCTATACTGGCAAATGTAACAGAATGTATCTTTGAGCGAACTCATTTTTTTAAATCATGGAATTGAATTAGGTTTGTTTGACCACTAAATGGCATGCTATGAATTGGTTTGAATTTGTATTTTATGCCAAAAGACTGGTTTGACTGAATAGCTCGCTCTTGCTGAAGCTGTCCTGGTTTCCTTTAAAGCAGTGATCCTCACACTTGAGTGTGGGCTCAATGAGACAAGCTCCTGGGTGATACCGAGGCAGCTGGTCCCAGGACCACACTTAGAGAACCACTACGCAGTCCATCAGATTTCCAGACTTCCTCCATTTAAATAAAATGGATATCTGAAAACCATTATCCTCAGTCCACAAAAGGCTCCTATAAGCATGACCAATCTGCTTGGGTTTCACCCTTTAACCCACCACTTTTAGACACAGGGCACTGGGGGGAATTTGTTTGTAATGAAGGAGTACATTGCTTGCTTCTCCCAGACTGCTAACTCTACTTCATTCTGACCATAAAGAAGCTTCAGGGCTCTTGCGTTAAATAAAAACTGATGTAAAGGGGAAGAGAGGGAATAATGGGAAATGCTTACTACATATCATATTTCTTGAAAGGTGGTCATTTTTACAGCTGTAGAGCTGAGATGGCAGTAAATAGATTCAGGAAGGAGAGATGGGTCTTCCATTATGGTCTGATTCTATCACCTTCTGCCTTTCCACTGAGACTGAAGTCCACCACATTGCTCTGCTCCTAACTACTTGCAGTCGAGGACAATAACAAGGAGAATTTTACTCTCTCACTGAGTCCCATAACACCAAGTCCTCCCCAGTTTCCCAAAGAGGTGATCAATTTCAGCTCCTCCTTTCTTCCCAGGGCGACCATCTGCAAGTATATTTCAGGCTAATTCTACAGAAATGTTCTCCAAGGTTTATACTCTCCTCCTCTTTTATCCAACCCTTCTAAAAATAAAAGCAAGGAGGAACTACCATCCTTCTAACCTGCTTCCAGCCAACGCACATGAACAGAGAAGCTTTATCATTTAAGAGCCTGCTTTCAGTTACAGGGAATAAATAATAAATTGCTCTATGATAAAGCATCATGGCAGAGAATATGGCACACTGCCATATGCTGGAAGAGCACATGTGGGATGGATTTGACTGGGCACTTACTGGGTGGTCGGCATCCAGCTCCGAACCATACATGAGAACTCGGTGAGAACACCTGTCTAACTCCGAGATCTTCCGGGGAAACCAGGGCACGTCCTCCAACTCTGTTGGAAACACAGTGCAGGTTCAAAAATACTAGCTTCCCCTCTGGCACACGTGTCAGCTTGCAAAATCACCCAACAGACAAAAACTGGCCTTGCCTTCTTCCTCCGTCCAAATGTTCTCTGGTGGATTCAGCGTCACAATCGTGGTTTGAAACTTCAGTGACTGAATGAGCTCATGGAATTCCGTTTTGCCACACTCACAGTCCACAAAGATTTCAACTTCCGAACTTCGCCGCCGGGATTTCCGGGACTCAATATGAATCATGTTGACGTGTTTTTCCTGTGAAAGTATAAACAACATATCTAAATCACCTTCAGGGCACAACAAAAGAGATGCGATGGACAGTCCTTGTTTAACATGTAAGCAGAAAGGTGCCAGGTGCCCACAAAAGAGGAGAAGACAATTATCTCGCTCTTCGGTTGACTAACACATGGAAATGTTTTCCAACCATTGGAAATACTGTTCTATGAATAAGAACAGTAACTGTGTGTAGGTTTTCCTGTCTCTTTTTCAACAAGGAGGGACATTATGGTATATACTGGGCCCCATAAAATGTATAATAAGGTTCTCTTTCAGCAACCTCCAGGCTAACTAACTTTATCCAAGAATGTGTTGCTGCAACAATCATGATGGATTTCATGAGTAAAATCTCCTTACAATAAGATGTTCAAAGCAGGGCCGCAATTTCATACTTAAGTCTCAGGTTTAAATTTCCCCAGTGATGTAGTCTTCCTTTGTCCTCAGTTAACTGAAGACTAAGTTCTCTCCATCCTGACCACCCCCAGACAAGCAGATCCCTCCCCATCAGTCCACCATCCTCTGATTATCAGCATAACTCCTAGTATAGTCCGGGAGGCCTCAGACCTCTCAGCACAGCAGCAGGATAGGCAATTTCCAGCGCCAGACCAGGATGAAATCATAGCATCCTTCTCTGTATAAGGAAACTCATCCTGTGACCAGGCTGCTAATTGCTCTACTTATGTTTTTAATAAGTTTTGCAATTATGCCATATTTTCTAAATTGGGAGGTAATAAAGGTAAGACTAACATTAGGTTCAAAGTTCAAGCATCTTCACACAACTGGGTCACTGCGTGGACTGTAGTTGAAGCAGAGTGGATATTTTTAGACAAGAAAACTGGGGTCCAGATGGGTTAAGTGATGTATCTAAGACCCCAGCACCAGCTGATAGCCAAGTGAAAACTCAGAGCTGAGGACCCTGTCTCCAGGGGTTTTTCCACTGCACCCAGCTTGGAATTGAATTGGCCTGCCTTCGGGCACTGTATGGAGATAGCACTGGATGATAACATTATGTGTAAAATATTTCCCCAAACTTCCATTACCACTGTTAATGGTACCCGACCCTTTCTTCAAGGTCAGAAGAGAACAAGGAAATATTTGCCAAATCAGGCTGCTAATTCCCCCCTATGGTCATCAAAGAGGCATCAAAATAATGCCTAATGTCTGCACACTTCACAAAGCACTTACACTCCTGTTACTTGAGCAGAACAACCTTGTTAGGGAGGAATTATTACTGCTATTCTACAAATGAAGCTACTGAATCTAGGAAGCAGCTAGGGATTAGCCGAACCAGGAGAGCAAAGGTCTGAAACCTCTACCAGCAATTCAGTCTCTCCGTGGCACCAGCAGCCCAAGACACCAAACGGTGCTAGGCCCCCCTGTTACAGCTCTACCTGTGGCCAGTGCCCCCAAACAAAACCCACTGGTAAAAGGCATGTCCAGAAGGCGAGGGAAGCCACCAGGTGTACCCTGGCAAGAGGTCAAGAGTTTTTCTGAGTTTTTATAACCTTCCCCTCAACTACGCTCTTTCTTGAGGTTTCAACCCACTCATTTGGATGACTATATTTCTATAAGAGAAAGCTAACCCAAGCTCCCAGGCTTCCCAGGTGGCGCTAGTGGTAAAGAACCCGCCTGCCAATGCAGAAGATGTAAGAGAAGTGGGTTCAATCCCTGGGTTGGGAGGATTCCCCTGGAGGAGGGCATGGCAACCGACTCCAGAATTCTTGCCTGGAGAATCCCATGGACAGAGGAGCCTGTTGGGCTACAGTCCATAGGGTTGCAAACAGTTGGACACAACTGAGGCGACTTAGCACACACACAGTCCTAGGTCCTATATAAGGAGAATGACTCATCTTTACAAAAGACACGTTAGGTTCTTGAAACAATGAGGCTTAGGGGAATAACAAGTGCCTATACTAACATATGGAGAAGGANCACGTTGGCTTGAAACCATGAAGGAAAGGTCATATTTTACAGGAATGATCATGCTTTTCTCTTGTTGATTCATGTAATAACAAATATTTATTGAAGACCTGCTGCATGGAACAGCTTTAAACTAGGCAAGAAAAAAGTTACAAAATAAGAAAGGAACCAGACTACTATGGCTCTGAACCTCATAGAATAAAAGGAATAGTTAATTATACAGGTCTGATAGTTCACTGTGTTACACACCAATCCATATAAACTAGTTGATTATTACATACCTGCTGGTAAAGTGGGTAATTAGCTGCTGTCCCAGAGGTACTACCTCTTCTTTCCCCCTTCACCACCCAGCGGCTACAGCATTAACACCAGGCACAGAATCAGGTCTCCAGTACCCAGCTTCCACATCTGTTTAGCTTGGTCAGTGCAAATGCCACACAGCTGTCCCCCCCTCCCCTACCAACGCTACTTTTTTGGCTGGTTTTAGATTCAAGCAAGGCAAAGGAAAACAGATATCCCACTACCTGGTCTCCTGATGTGTTCCAAGGAGAGGCAGTGGGTCACCACAAAAGCAGGATGGTGCCTGTCAACCCAAAGCCAGCACTGCTCCACTCATATACTTACACCAAAACCAATGCATGGGTTATTGGGGTAATTGCCCCATTGTGGGACCTAGGAATTGGTATTTTTCCAGATGTTCATGGTAGTCAGCATAGACAAACACCGGACTGAATGAATTCATTTGTTTATTTGTGGTTGTAACATTGTCCCCCCTCAGTGAAAACTTTATAAAAATAGATGCTAAAGTATCACTGTGCACCAAAGTATTGCTGGCTCAAATTTTATCTCTGCACCCCTAGTTTGGTTAAGAAGCTTTTGTGGTGAGAATGCTAGAACACCAGTAGCCAAAAGACAGAGTTCATATAGCCCCAACGTGTGCAAGCAGCCATTGCCAACCAGCAAGCTCACCACTCCCTTCACTGCAGGGAAGCTATAGCTTCCTTAGAATATTAGGTTTTGAGGACCCCAGAGAGACCAAGAGGGCAGGCTGTCTAGATTCATGGGAGCAGCTAAGGAAGGAGGCACTTCCAGCCCTGTGGACACTGAGAGGGTTCCCTAGGGTTTGACTGAGAGGAGATTAAAACTGGGGTTGATGAAAAGTCCCTCTTTACACCATCTCTGTTAATTTCTACCTTTTAGTGCAGTGGGTTTATTAAAACCCATCAAGTGCTTGCCCTCTTGGCCAACAAAAAAATAAATTTGTAAATAAAACTTGGAGCTTACTGCTACACTGTTCTACCTTACATATTTAACCTTAAGGATTAAGTTGAACTTAAGTAAATCAGATGTTCCAATCAATAGAGATTATAACCTAGTCAGTAATAGTGATATTGGATATATTTTTAAATTTATGTCCTATGGTATTATAAGGGCTAAAAACAAATTAAATGTAATTGCTGGTAATTCGGAAGGAACTGAAAGGATTTAGTATCAATCAAAGTATTATGGATATAAAGAGAAATAAATTATCTGCTTATTGATATTGTCACTAATGACTATCATTTTAATGGAATTGTTATTCAAAAAACTTTATATGATTCCCTATGTTCAAGTCATGGCTTAGAAAGGAATTTAATTTAGCTTATAATAGCTAGTTTAACCAAAAGATCACAAGACATGTTTTCTGAAAATCAGCAAATAATATGGACATTATTAGAATAATTGGATGAACGATTTGTACTATGCATGACACTTTGTAAATGGCAGTTTACCAATAAAATCACACATATGCACATATACGTATATGAGTGTTCTTAGAGAATGAATGTATTTGATGTTTTATTTATAAGTTAATCATGTATTATTTTATATTACTGTCCAAGTTGTTACATAATTGGAATATCACACTAATAAATGTATAGTGCTAATTTGGAGTTACTATTCTACAGGAGAATATTAAAGTTCTATAGGCATATGAAAAGTAATCTTTCCCATATTGGAGTTGTCTATGAGGGCTTTCCTGAATAGTGATAAGTTGACTACAAGATACGGAAAAGTAGAAATATAAGCATTTCATATTTAAACAAGGCATGCAAAAGGTAGTATACTAAAAGGAAACCAGTTGTGTTAAAGAAAACTGAAAAAAAGTCTAGATCACCAGAGTGGAGTGAATAAAAGGAAATGTGTTGAGGTTTGGGAAGTAGTGAGATGCCATACCGTGTAGAATGTCATGGGCCATGATGATGAACATAGTCTACACTGGTACCTACATTGTAGAGTATGGTCTACCAAAACCAATAAAGGGTTTTATGAATTTTGTGATGTGAATATATTTGAAGATATTATTCTGTTGTGAACAACAAACTGGAGGAAGACAAGTGGTGATGCTGGAAGACTAGATTATAGGAATTTATGGCAGTCTGGGCAAAAGAGGACAGTAGCCTCTTTTGAATAGAGTAAGCCATTAGGTAGCAATGGAACTAATGGGACTAAAGGGACTAAACTAAGGGAAACTTTGTAGAATTGGTGAATATGTTGGATGTGGAGGGTGAGAGAGAAGAGGATGGGGTAGGAAAACTCAAGTTCAGCCTTAGTTTTTTTGATGTGAGCTGCTAATACGGAGTTACATGTTAATTCTATTTGTTCCTCTGGAGATGCTGCCAGTTCAGTTCAGTTCAGTTGCTCAGTTGTGTCCGACTCTTTGCGACCTCATGGACTACTGCACGCCAGGCCTCCCTGTCCATCACCAACTCCCGGGGTTTACTCAACTCATGTCCATCAAGTCAGTGATGCCATCCAACCATCTCATCCTCTGTCATCCCCTTCTCCTGCCTTNAATGGAGGAAACCAAAAAAGAATTGTTCAAAGACTGTATAAGAAGTTGTTAAACAATTTCAAAATTTAACAAAGTAATCAAATCAGTGCGGCACTATAAGACAAACGTGTTCAGTCATTTCAGTTGTGTCAGACTCTTTGCAACCATTTGGACTATAGCCCACCAGGCTCCTCGGTCCACAGGGGTTCTCCAGGCAGGAACACTGGAGTGGGCTGCCATGGCCTCCCCCCAGGGTGTGTTCGCCATGCAAATCTCTTGTCTCCCGCATTGGTGGGTATGTCCTTTACCACTAGCGCCACCTGGGAAGTCCATAAGACAACAGACATACAAATGGAATAGAATTCAAAACAAGTAGAGTTCAAAACAAGTGGAATAGAGTTCAAAACAAGTTTTGACCATTTATGGTCAATTGATTTTCAGCAAGTGTCCTAGAACTGTTCAACAGCAAAGAATAACTTTGGATATCCACGTGAAAAACAATGAACACTGACTCCTACCTTACTTCAGACACAAAAATTAACTCAAAATGAATCACTGACTTAAATTAAAAGCTAAAACTATAACAGTCAGCAGAAAACATAGGATTATATCTTCATGACCTTGGATTAGGCAATTTTTTTCTTAGATATGATAACAAAACCATAAGCAATCAAAGAAAATATAAATATGATCTCATCAAAATTAAAACCTTTGTGCCTCAAAGGACATCATCAAGAAAATGAAAAGACAACTCACAGTATGGGAGAAAGTATTTATAAATCATGTATCTCATAGAAGGCAGTAACCAGGATATATAAGGGTCTTTTACAAGTTGACATTGAAAAAACAAGTAAACCAATTTTGAAATGGACAAAGGATTTGAACTGACATTTGTCCAAAGAATATATGACCAATGAGTATATGAAAAGATGCTCAACATTAGTCATTAGAGAAATACAAATCAAAACACAGAAAAATATACTACTTTATAAACCACTAGAAAAGCTAAATGGCAGCCCACTCCAGTACTCTTGCTTGGAAAATCCCATGGACGGAGGAGTCTGCTAGGCTGCAGTCCATGGGGTCGCGAAGAGTTGGACACAACTGAGCGACTTCACTTTGACTTTTCACTTTCATGCATTGGAGAAGGAAATGGCAACCCACTCCAGTGTTCTTGCCTGGGGAATCCCAGGGATGGGGGAGCCTGGTGGGCTGCCATCTATGGGGTCGCACACGACTGAAGCGACTTAGCAGAAAAGCTAAAATAAAAAAGATAGACAGATATTGGAAGAAAGTGGGGAAACAGTAAGTCTCATACATTGTTGATAGCATTGAAAAATGATGAGTCACTTTGGAAAAGTTTGGTAGTCTTTCAAAATATTAACTACAAAGTTACCATGTGACCCAACAATTTCACCTCTAGGTATATGTTACAATGCAGTAGTCATTTCGGAAAAATGTTTGGCAGCTCCTCAAAAAGTTAACCCTAGAGTAACCATATAACACAGCAGTTCCACTCTTTGGTACACACCTAAGAAAAATGAAAACGTATGCCACATAAAAACTTGTACATGAATGTTTATAGCAGCCTTAGTCATAACAACAAAAAAACCCAAAATTCATAACAACGCAGATATCAACTAATGAAAAGACAAAGTATGGTGTGTCCATAAACAGTAACATGAAGGAAGAAAGTAACCTTGAAAACATCATACTGAGTGAAAGAAGCCAGTCACAAAAGATCACACAGTGCACGATTCCATTTATATGGAATGTGGTGAAGAGGTGAAAACAAACAAGGAAAGGGATTGGGGAGAGGAGAGAGATGGACAGACAGAAAGTAGATTAATGGTTGTCAGGTGCTGGGGGGAGTGGAGAGGCAGGAAGGACGACTACCGAGTGCCCAGTTTCTTCTGACAGTTATGAAAACACTCTAAGATTAAATATTAGAGTACTCGCACAGCTCTGTGAATATATTAAAAATCAGTGACCTGCAGACTTTAAGAGTGCATTTTATGGCACATGAATTATATCCTAATAAAACTGTTATTTTTTTTAAAGGCAGTTAAAACTCTATATTCCCCTCTTCTATTCTACATAGCCAAGCTACTTCCCTTTCTGCCCCCAGAGGGATAAGTGGAGCTTATTTTCTGGAAACTGTAAAACAGAGGACCTCTGGACAGAAGGGCACTAGACATGCTTGAGAACAGTATTACCCTGAAAGTAACACGATTAAAGGAATGTGTGCACTGAATACCGAGACTCAGACCACAGGAGGCTGAGAGCCGGGCATTTACTCTGCAGCCAGGTCATGGGGAAATGGTTGAAGACTGACCCGGAAAGAAAGAAAAACCTGAAAAGACATTGAGAGCTCTGAACAAAATAGAGCAACCAGATTACCCTATGGTAAAGCCCCCATCATTGGCAAGCCCCAATTTAAACATATGGTAGATTGGGTTAGTGATAATTATGTAAAAAACAAACCAAAAAAACACCCTTAATAAGAACTGACTCCCAAAGAAAAATTAAAGGGTCAAAGAAAGACATGTCTCAGCTAAGAACTGCATTGCCCTAACCAATATAATGAGTTTCCCTGGTGGCTCAGCGGTAAAGAATCTCCCTGCCAACGCAGGAGATTCAGGAGACACAGGCTTGATCCCTGGGTCAGGAAGATCTCATGGAGAAGAAGGAAATGGCAACCCATTCCAGCATTTGTTGCCTGGGAAATCCCATGGACAAAGAAGTCCAGTGGGTTGCAGTCCACGGACGGGAGTCATAAGAGAGTCGGACACAACTTAGCAACTAAACAACAAAAAACAAACTGATGTTATATCAACCTTATTGGAAGATGGAGCAATAAAGAAGGGTGCATGTATATACAGCGGGAACTGAGGGGGGAGGGAATAAACAATTCCTAGTTGGAGAACTAAGATCCCACAAAGCTACGTGGCATGGCCAAAAAAAAAAAAAAAAAAATCCAACTGAGATTACAATGTCATCAAAGTGAATTTTCAGAGATNGGTGCATGTATATACAGCGGGAACTGAGGGGGGAGGGAATAAACAATTCCTAGTTGGAGAACTAAGATCCCACAAAGCTACGTGGCATGGCCAAAAAAAAAAAAAAAAAAAATCCAACTGAGATTACAATGTCATCAAAGTGAATTTTCAGAGATGTAAAGAAATATGTTCGGGGGAAGGATAAAAGGAAATATGCTGATGATAACAAAAAATTTTCCTGGTCCCTCCCCAAGATGAACACAGAAGGCAAGTGCAGTTATTAAAGGACAGACAGACATGGGCTGTCAGAGTACGGAGTTACCTGAAAAGTAATCAGGAGTGGTTATTTTGCGATTGGGAATCAACAAAAAGTCTGATCTCTTTCCCTTAAGTAAGTCTTTCTGGTTGTAAGCCATCGTTCCAGCCTATCCAGTCTGTGTCACAAGCAAATATGATAGGTATGCCTTCTGTGCTTAAACCACATTGAATAAGGCAAGAGAAAGGGCTTAACTTCATAGCACAAAACCAGCCAACCTAATGATCACTGTGGTTGGATTTTTTTTTTCCATTGACATCTGACTCCTAGGGGTTTACAGGGTACATTTTTGGTTCTGTGACAGGAATTGTTCACTATTATATCATCCATTCCCAATTCCTCCAACCTAACCACATGAATACCATACCAAAATAAACTTATGCCATAGCTCAAGTACTTCCTTAACTTATTAGTAATTTATCAGTAAAGAAATGAAACATGCCTGCCATGACTCACATTTAAGAAACTCAAGCAGGTATTTACATAACACTATTTTCTTTTCAACAGTCACAAACCAACTGTCATAGACATAGGTAATGAAGCTGTCATCTGTTCTAGCACTCGGCACATATGCTGAGTTGCATCAGTCATATCCGATTCTGTGTGACCCTATGGACAAGAGCCTGCCATAGGATTCTCTGGCATAGGATTCTCCAGACAAGAGTACTGGAGTGGGTTATCACATCCTCCTCCAGGACATCTTCCCGGCTGAGGAATCAAACCTGCGTCCCTTGATCTCCTGCATTAGCAGGCAGATTCTTTACCACTAGAACCATATCCTGGTACTTTAAGTATCTACTAATGGATTTTTTTAAAAAAGCAAACAGCAGTATGGGGAAAAAGTCTTAGGCTCACATGAGATCTCAGGAGATCCCACTCTTTGAATGAGAAGTCTTCATAAAACTGATTTGCCATGATCCTCAGTATGGGGCTTCCCAGGTGGCGCTAGTGGTAAAGAATCCGCCTGCCAATGCCGGAGACACAAGAGAGGCAGGTTCGAGCCCTGCGCTGGGAAGACTGCCTGGAGTAGGAAATGGTGACCTGCTCCAGTATTTCTCGCCTGGAAAATTCCATGGACAGACGAGCCTGGAGGGTTACAGTTGACGGGACCACAGGGTTGGACATGACTGAACACACACTCATAGTCAGTCCGGAGTATGCACTTGTGCTCACAGGAAGAAAATCCCCAAACAATACCAACTCAAGGGGCCTCTACTACCTCCACTCATACTATAACACACGAAAGTGTGCAGACACAATGGAAATGATTTACTCCTGTGGAACATACCCAAAGACTAGAGAAACGATCATTTTGAGAAAAACATTTCAACAAAGATGGATTTAAATTTTGCAAGGACGTTCTATCAACCAGTCAGACATCCAGACAATATAATCTGAATTAAGTCATGAAGGATAAGGGTGATTTGGTAGCAAGAGTCTGACGGAACTGACCTAATGTTGAATCATAGCCAAAAACAGCTGCTACAGCCTTAGGAATCCATTTTTTTCCTGATAAAATGTTCACATGACTATCAGTTCAGTTCAGTAGCTCAGTCATGTTCAACTCTGCAACCCCATGGACTGCAGCATGCCAGGCTTCCCTATCCATCAACAACTCCCAAAGCTTGCTCAGACTCATGTCCATGGANCCTTAGGAATCCATTTTTTTCCTGATAAAATGTTCACATGACTATCAGTTCAGTTCAGTAGCTCAGTCATGTTCAACTCTGCAACCCCATGGACTGCAGCATGCCAGGCTTCCCTATCCATCAACAACTCCCAAAGCTTGCTCAGACTCATGTCCATGGAGTCGGTGATGCCGTCCAACCACCTCATCCTCTGTCGTCCCCTTCTCCTCCTGCCTTCAATCTTTCCCAGGATCAGAGTCTTTTCCAATGAGTCAGTTCTTCCCATCAAGTGGCCACAGTATTGGAGTTTCAGTTTCAACATCAGTCCTTCCAGTGAATATTCAGGACTAATTTCCTTTAAGATAGACTGATTGGATCTCCTTGCAGTCCAGGGGACTCTCAAGAGTCTTCTCCAACACCACCAAAAGCATCAAATCTTTGGTGCTCAGCTTTCTTTACAGTCCAACTCTCACATCCATATACGACTACTGGAAAAACCATAGCTTTGACTAGNCCTTGCAGTCCAGGGGACTCTCAAGAGTCTTCTCCAACACCACCAAAAGCATCAAATCTTTGGTGCTCAGCTTTCTTTACAGTCCAACTCTCACATCCATATACGACTACTGGAAAAACCATAGCTTTGACTAGACGGACCTTTGACTATCAAGTAGACAGTATAATTTCCCATTCCACTAAAATACTTAGTGCAGACAAGCCTGGTGATTATTTTTATAATTTTCTATATTGACCAAGATGGTTGACTAGAAACTTCTCTTTATTAATAAGCAAAATATGAAATCTATCTTACATTTGTGTTCTCATTATCATGTTTTTATCACAACTTTCATAAAGGAAGACTCATAAAAGGCAAGCACATTTAAACCAATTTGAAAACCAATGCAGAAAAAGAATAGTGATTTATTCTGGAGTCAGTGAGGCAATGGCTCAGATGAAACCAGAACACAGTTCAGATTTAAAATCAAAATGACCTCAATGAAAACAAATCAAATGGTGCCCCCAGGCCATACCTGTTGGATACTATGTTTTGGCAGGAAAAGCAGACCACATAGCTTTAAGAATAAAAAAAAGATGGCCTGCCAGGTATCTATTTGGTTGTCATCAAATAACAACTGCATTTATTCATCATGCCAGGCGCTGTACTAAACGTGTATATATACTCCATTTACTGGGAACCACGACGGTCACAATACTAAGAAACGAAGGAGCCAGGTCTCAAATCCATGACTACCTGACTCTAAAACGTGTCCTCCTACGCAAATAGTTTAACCCTTGTTTTGCATTCGTTAAGAAAATGTTTTGCATTTTCTAGTACGAACAATTCAGTGTGAATAAATTTTTTTCTCACACCTGACTCCCAGAATGTTATAGGATAAACTCCATGGCTGTGGCAAGAACACAAAGCACTTTATGATCCAAGCATCTACACCCCACCCTAAGCCACCTTGAACTGAGAAAACGAACACCTCAAACTAGTTGTACTATTTGTCCATTAGCATCAGCAATCAAAAGAACTCATATTTGTGTTGATACATAGTAATGCTATTCTAAACTGTGGCCAAGAAATTAAGTCAGTGATAGCAAATAAAGAAGAAAACAACAGAATGGGATCTCCAAGCCAGGCTTCNTCAGCAATCAAAAGAACTCATATTTGTGTTGATACATAGTAATGCTATTCTAAACTGTGGCCAAGAAATTAAGTCAGTGATAGCAAATAAAGAAGAAAACAACAGAAAAATAAGGTATACAAAACTTCAAGGTTTTTAAAAGCAAGTTTAACAAAGAAGCTCCCATATTAAAAGAAAAAAAAAAAACAAATCCATAGTGAAGCTCTCAAGACAATGTGAGTCCTTAAGAATAACTTAGGAAACGATAGAACGAGATTAAAGAGGGGCCCCCTGCACTGCCAGGACTCTCATGGATTCACTCCACACTGTAAAGCTAACAAATAAAATGCTCACAATTATTCAACTCTTCTTGCAAGATAAACTTGGGGTGGGGGTGGGGGCAGTGCTCAGCTGCTCAGTCATGTCCAACTCTTTGCGACCCCACCGGCTATAGCCCACCCGCTTCTGTCCGTAGGATTCTCCCCGCAGGGATCCTGCAGGGGGTTGCCATTTCCTCCTCTGGGGAGCGTGCCCAGCCCAGGGATGGACCCTGTTTCCTGAGTCTCCTACATTGGCAGGTGGATTCTTCACCACTGAGCCACTCTTCTAAACATATCTTCTAATTCTAAAGAGTTGAAAATACAGAAAATTCAGCAGCCCAGGCATGTGAGAAGCACCACAAATCAAATTTAGAGTGACCAAAAGAAAACGGGAATTTCTGTGGTAAAGGATTTCCTTTCCACGTGTTCAAAAAATAATAATAATAATAAAAGGAGTGGGGTGGGGTATGGATTCTCACGGCTGGAATGATTCACTTATAGTCCCATCAGCAAGGGAATAGATTAGGAAAAAATGATTCTGCTGAGGCAGATGGCTCCAGGATTCTGCCACTTGAACTCAACTCACTGGACTACAGTTGAAATATTCCTATTCCTTAAATTCCTTCCCTAAGATGTGCCTCTGTCAAGACTAACCCATCCATTACCTGTATATGTATGGCTGAGTCCCTTTGCTGTTCACCTGAAATTGTCACATTGTTAATTGGCTATACCCCAATGCAGAATAAAAAATTTAAAGATATATATAAAAAAACAATAACCCCATCTATTCTGTAAGTTGTAGTTAAAGCAGCAAGGGTTTTTTTGTTTGTATGAAATATCAATGAAACTGATTCTTTCCCCCCTGATCTTCACCAATCAATAAAATTTTGGGATAAGTCATATTAAACAAAAAGTTAAAAGGCTGAAGGAAGCTAGAAACATCAGACTGGGTTTCCCCTCATTAGCCTACATACAGAATCCTTAAAAGCTCTGTAAACCAGAAGAGAATAAAATATTTGTCCCAAATTTATTTAGAAATTGCATTTAAATTGAAAAAAACTTTTGTGGGTTAACATCTTTACACCCTGACGTGTGTGAAAGAATTTACTGTGAATTTTGGAAGGCAGAAATAGGAGCATGTGTGTTTATAATAGCATTACTTCTATTAAGAGTATAAAAAATTATAAAAAATTAAACAATTTCACTCAGAAAACAACCTGTCTTTACATTATCTATTTCAGTTAGAGGCCATTCATCGTTAATGACTTCCTGGTCAGCAAATACTCCTTTTGGCCTATTAAACATTTGATTGCGTTAACAAAAAGGACGTGACTCAGATTTTCTCTGGATGTATCTTGCATTTCATGCTTGCCAGGCACAGTGGCATGCAGTGTTAATATTAAGCATCAAGAAGTACCTATACTAAAAGCATCAAGAAGTACCTGGATGGCTTCTCCACTGGAGAACTTGCCTTACAAAGTGATCCTGTGCCACTCATGAAAAAACGCGAGGTACCATCGGGCCATAAAACACCTAAAGCAATCCTAAAAACAGCTCTCGTGTTTCTAAAGCAGTCGGCTAACTCATTGGGTCTGGTGCCTCCACACGAGTGTGGTATCAAAAATATGTATTACTGACTGTCACAGCAAAAGCCCATTTCTGAAGTTAATGCATCTTCTTAATTAAAAAAACCTGAAAGGAACTGTTCATTGATCACAGCAAAGCTTACTGGAATTTGTTCTTTTCATTCTACTTTAGTACATAGAGATGTGAAGAGCAATACACCAGAGAGATATCTGAGAAGTGTATTTAATAGCTCACCTATTTATTCTAGGGTTTCCCAGGTGGCTCAGTGGTCAAGAAACCGCATGCCAATGCAGGAGACAGGGGACACAAATTTGGTCCCTCTGGGGAAGATTCTCTAGAAAATGGCAACCTACTCCAGTGTTCTTGCCTGGAAAATCCCAGAGGAGCCTGGTGGGCTACAGTCCATGGAATCCCGGAGTCAGACATGACTGAGGAAGCATTCATTCTATTATTCTAGTATTCCAATTCTAACTCTAGGGATTGAACTACATTAGGTAAATACAGCATTTCTGATCCCTGATGGTTCTTAGAGATTTGGATTACGATCTGTTTTTCTTTACAGTGAGTTTTTTAACAATGCCATTTCCCATGGGCCAAGAGTGCTTTGGATACCCCAGAACTTATAGAAGTATGTCCAATCACATTGCCCCACCCCCACCCCCTCTGCATCTACGGATGACACACTCTTTTTCCCTAAGTCCAGACAGCCTGAAAAATAGGAGTCTACTTATAACACCTGAAGATGAAAATGTTTGTAATCAGAGCAATCCTCAACTTAAACAACTTAAAAAAATCCAACAACTTAAAAAACTTCCCATATATAAGGATCCAAAGGGAGGACAGGCCAAATACACTGTTATCATTTAAATGGCAATATTCATCTTAAAAGTATTTAGTTGACCAAAAAGTTCTTTCAGGTTTTCCCCTAAGACATTACCAGAAAACCCTAACAAACGTTTTGGCCAACTCAGTACAGTAAGTACAGAGGTTTACTGTCGGATAATGACATTAGATACTGATTAAAACAACTTTCAGATTCACCTCAAACTTAACCGTTTCATGTTAAGAAATAAAATGACACTGAAAGTTTCTCTTCAAAATGTAAGAACAGAGGAAGAACCTACATAAAATAGTCAAAGTTGACATCACTTTTTACTAAAAACAATGACCANAACTCAGTACAGTAAGTACAGAGGTTTACTGTCGGATAATGACATTAGATACTGATTAAAACAACTTTCAGATTCACCTCAAACTTAACCGTTTCATGTTAAGAAATAAAATGACACTGAAAGTTTCTCTTCAAAATGTAAGAACAGAGGAAGAACCTACATAAAATAGTCAAAGTTGACATCACTTTTTACTAAAAACAATGACCAGAACTAGGGCAAATGCACCTTAGGAAATCAAGGAACTACTTAAAAAAAAAAAAAAAAAAGCTTAGGGCCATGTCTACCTAACTGTAAGTCAAAATTTAAGCCAAGCAATACAATATACAACGGCAATTCTCTAAATCTCCAATACAAAAAGATTGCCCATAGACTCCTATCAGAATTGAAAACACTTTCTACAGCACATAATATAGCTCAGCTAGTAAAGAATCCACCTGCAGTGCAGGGAAGATCTGCTGGAGAAGGGATAGGCTACCCACTCCATTATTCTCGGGCTTCCCTCGTGGCTCAGCTGGTAAAGAATCCGCTTGCAACCTGGACAGACCTGCATTCAATTCCTGGATTGAGAAAATCCCCTGAGGTGAAAGGCTACCCACTCCAGTATTATGGCCTAGAGAACACCATGGAATGTCCATGGGGTTGCAAAGAGTCAGATACAACTGAGCGACTTGCATTTTCACTTTCAATATTTTATGTGTTATTGGCAAGGACAGAGCCCCTTGTGAAAATTAAAACAATTATTTTAAAAGTCAGACTAAGACCCTTACCTGAACTGTATCTATCTTAGCAATATCAACAGTTCAAGTTTACATGGTTATTTGCTAGCTGGTTCTGAGGAGTAGGACCAAAGAGAAATATTACATGTTTAGTAAAAATGTTTTTAACAAGTAGTTTTAAAAATAAAACTTCACAAAAGTTAAACTTACTAAATGACTTAAGATTTTTTTAAAACTCTGAAGTAGACATTATATTACATAGTTGGGGGCGGGGGAAAATCTCCGCAAAAGTCCCTGTCCAGGAAGAACAAGAAGGACGTCAAGATGTTCTCAGCAATTTCCTGAACAGCAGGAAATGAAAGGCTGGAGATACCGAGCTTTGATCAGTTTACTTTTTTCCCTGAATAGACTGACTCCTTATTAACTGATGAAAGATAACACACATGTGATATTAAAAACTACAATCTAATGGTTCTCCTGCCATGATTGTCAGTTACAGCTCAAGGAAGAAAAAGTCCATTTGGCTCCTTAGTTCTCTGGGGTGGGGTTGGGGGGAGGCAGAGTGGTGGGAATCTATCTAGTGGACCATTTTAGAACTATGTAACTTTTATTTTACATTATTAACTTCACTTGTAGGAAGTTGCTTTACTGATTCAGATAATTATATCCTCCAAGGTAATACTATACTCAATCTCATGCTAATAAAGTTTCTTTATAAAAGAGTCATGTTTCTCACTTCTTTCCACAACTCATTCAAACGACTGTTTCAATCATATAAAAATACAAGATGCACTAGGCTCTATCTCAGGGTTTTCTTCTAAAGAACTAGCAGATTATTTCCAAGTGCAATTTAACTGAAAACACCATTTCAACTTCAAATTTATTTTAATGATATGTACAGAAGTAAACAAATTACAATTAAAATGAAATCAGTTATGTTCATTACACATAACTTAAAATCATGCAACACTGCATGGTAAAAACAACAGCTTCATTCATATACAAAAGAGCATTATTTCGAGACT
Source organism: Neotragus pygmaeus (assembly GCA_006410875.1). Taxonomy (NCBI): domain Eukaryota; kingdom Metazoa; phylum Chordata; class Mammalia; order Artiodactyla; family Bovidae; genus Neotragus; species Neotragus pygmaeus. Next base: position 711,881 of record SJYV01031985.1, on the reverse strand, counting down.
CGTGATAGTATAATGCAATTTTTGACATAAGCTTTTGGTAAAGAGTATTTCATAAAAATCTAAAGACCTGATTAATCAGTTAATGCATTATTAGGAAAGATAGTAAACATTATTAGTAAAATGAGACTATAAGCAATTAACTTGAAAATTACACCAGATATGGAGTTGAATGTAGTCTCCTGAAATAAATGTTTGGTTAAGAAAATAGCTTTGAAAAAGATCTCATACTGAAGCTATGTATTTACTTTGTGAAATCAGGTTATATAAATCAATAGTCAAGTTTATTCAGTTAAAGAAAATATGCCTATCCTTTCTTATACTCATAAATAAGCACTTATACAGTCTTTATATACAAGTGAAGAAAAGTTCAATGTAAAAAATATACTGCCAATCCACTTATTATGGTTGAAATAACTCTTTATCTACACATTAAATTGCATTGATGAAAATGTCCAATTTAAATCACAACCAGTGTAAATATTTAAGCTAAGTATTTTTGTAAACAAGAGAGAAAAATAAATTCTTTCATTTCATCACTGGGCCACAACCTACTTCTCAGCTTAGAAAGCTATAGAAAGGCTCAGCATTTAATCAAATCCAAACCTGCTAAACTTGGAGTAAACAAAGTGAATGTTTTCAAAGTGCATAATTTCCAACTCATCCACTTGTACTATTTTTCCAATTCCAGTTCATCAGCAAGAAAATAAAATGTACTTAGCTATAAAAAATACTAAGGAATGTTATTGAAAAGGAAAGGCTATTTGGTAGAAGTAACTACAAAAATAATTAGTTTAAATCTTTGTAAAGCTTTAATGCAAGAACATCAGTACACATTCTTTCCATAAATCTTAAAGCACGATCAATACCAAGATTTCAAATTTCCACCTTTCAAGTACTTGAAAAAAAGTTGTAACAAAGTGTCTCTTCAAAGAATGATCATGCAGGTGTTAATCTGCTGACATTTGGGGACATGGATATCTCTGTTGGGTTGTCATCTCTGCCTCCATTGGCAGTAAGGACAGGCAACGAGTTACTATGAAATACAGATGCAGGACAAATAGTCATGCCAACGTTTTCATCTTCCCCATTGTCTGAATCCGGTGTTGTAACTTCACTATCCTGAAGCCCCAGGATCTCACAAACTGCTTGTGGCAACTCCTGAATAAGAACAACCAAATATAAAATCATCATTCACCATAGAGGAAAAGTAATCACAAATTAACACTTATTATTTAAGATAACATGGAACATTTGTTCTAACAGTGCAATTGTTATGCACCTTCTCAGACCTTCCTTCTCCACTCGAAATGAAATCCAAACCACTCTTTTTAATAAGTGGTTTTCTGATCTTTTATCCTGAATTAGCCACTCCCTCACCGCTACCCCACCCCACCACTCCTACTAACACAGTTTTCTAACATTTTGCATTTATTTCATTCTAACATTTTGCATTTATTTCATTCTTTTCCCTCAATACACAAACGTTCCTTAAACCTAAAAAGCATCAGTGACAAGTTTTAAACAGAATAGCTATCAAATAAATATCTGTAAAAGTTAACTAAAATAGGGCTTCCCTGCTGGTTCAGTGGTAAATAATCCACCTGCCAATGTAGAAGACACGGATTCGATCCCTGATCCGGATGCCGTGGAGCAACTAAGCCTGTGCGCCTCGAGTACTGAGCCTGTGCGCCTCGAGTACTGAGCCTGGGAGCCTCAATTACCGAGCCGGTGTACTGCAGCCACAGCTCCGCGAGCCTGAGCTCCCCACGCAGAGGCGCCCCTGCAGGGAGGAGCCTGCGAGCCGCAAGGAAGAGCAGTCCCCACTGTCCTCAACCAAAAAAGCCTCGGCAGCAATGAAGTCCCAGTGCAGCCATATGTATATAAATACGTACAATTGTAAAGAAAAAAACTGAGCCAAAATAAATATTTGGAACCATGAATAAATGACACCAAGACTAAATAAGAATTCTCTTAATCTGAAAACCAAAATACACCAAAAGTATAATACTTTGGTTTAAATTCAGGACATAACACCTCAAACTTGTCTTATTTTTAGAGACAATTAAGAGCTTGATTGATACAAATGTAATGACATTGACCAAACAATATTCATTTAATTATTTCTGATTAGCATCTGTCTTTACTTGAAGACACTATGTATTTAATATGAGGTCCTATTCTGTGTTCACTAATTTGATAATATATCAACGCTTCTACAGCCTCTCTTGTTGCCAAAGTGTTTTCATCACTTTTATCATTCTGTCTTATTACTGTTTGTCTCCTAGCATAATTATTCAATTGTTTTCAATTAAGTGCTGTAAATCTATAATGGTAAACAAATGTTAGCCAATGCTTTGTGTCTTTCATCAACTTACTAATTTAATTTCTAAAAAGAAAAATTTTGTGACCTCAATCCACCAAAATCATGCAGACAAAAAAATCTTTCGATTACTTAAAATACTGTATACCTTGCATTTTACCATCTGTAGTGAAATTGCTTCTGCCTTGCATAGTACATCTTCCACATCAATTTTCATGGACAATTCATTGATATGCTAGAATAAAGCAATAAAATAATTGAAACTGAAACACTATTATACTCTATTACACAATTTATTACTAGTTATATTCAGTCAGTTCAGTTCAGTTGCTCAGTCTGACTCTTTGCCACCCCATAGGCTATAGCATGCCAGGCTTCCCTGTCCATCACCAACTCCCGGAGTTTACTCAAACTCATGTCCATTGAGTCGGTGATGCCATCCAACCATCTCATCCTCTGTCGTCCCCTTCTCCTCCCACCTTCAATCTTTCCCAGCATCAGGGTCTTTTCTAACGAGTCAGTACTTCTCACCAGGTGGCCAAAGTACTGGAGTTTCAACTTCAACATCAGTCCTTCCAATGAATATTCAGGACTGATCTCTTTTAGAATGGACTGGTTGGATCTCCTTGCTGTCCAAGGGACTCTCAAGAGTCTTCTCCAACACCACAGTTCAAAAGCATCAATTNAGTACTGGAGTTTCAACTTCAACATCAGTCCTTCCAATGAATATTCAGGACTGATCTCTTTTAGAATGGACTGGTTGGATCTCCTTGCTGTCCAAGGGACTCTCAAGAGTCTTCTCCAACACCACAGTTCAAAAGCATCAATTTTTCGGTGCTCAGCTTTCTTTATAGTCCAACTCTCATATCCATACTTGACTACTGGAAAAACCATAGCTTTGACTAGATGGACCTTTGTTAGCAAAGTAATGTCTCTGCTTTTTAATAAGCTGTCTAGGTTGGTCATAACTTTTCTTCCAAGGAGCAAGCGTCTTTTAATTTCATGGCTGCAGTCACCATTTGCAGTGATTTTTGAGCCCCCCAAAACAAAGTCAGCCACTGTTTCCCCATCTGTTTGCTATGAAGTGATAGGACCAGATACCATGATCTTAGTTTTCTGAATGTTGAATTTTAGCCAACTTTTTCACTCTCCTCTTTCACTTTCATCAAGAGGCTCTTTAGTTCTTCTTAGCTTTCTTCCATAAGGGTGGTGTCATACTAGTTATATTACACTGCAGACAAAATCCTCAAAACAAAATACCCTCAGATTACAAGTAAACAGGAAATTTAATATATCCCTCATCAGATCATTTCAAAAGTTTTAAAGCTAAGGAACAGCTATTAATAATAAGCTTATGAAACATAAATCTAGCAGCGGTCCCAAAGTTATAAGCAAAAGTTACTATCTCAAAGTTATAAGCAAAAGTATTACTTTGTTTAGAAAAATAAACAACATAAAAGAGCATTTGTTGAATTTGTTTCTTTCTAATTAGCAAGGAAAAAAATAATTGGCCAACATGTTCAACTTGCTGAACTGTCATTCCCAGAGAACTGGTCCTAGTATTGACTACTACTGATAAAATTTTAAGTCACTCAAGAGATTCAATAACACTCCAAGGAAATGTTGGTTTTCCAACAAAAAGAGGAAAGAGTCAAAATATTAAAATCGAAATTAAAAGAATAACTACCTTAAGTATTTCATTAAAGCCATAATGTTTTTCCATTATTTGTTGTTTTTCTGACTCCAGAATAGCACAACAGAGAAGAAGATGAAAATTTTTACATGGTAGTTCAGTCCACATTACCTATAGAAAACAGAACACATAGTTAGTAAACTCTATCAATTCTAAAATATTTTCTTCATAGATAACCATGCTCAATTCTGAATGACTTCTATGCAAAAGTAGAACTTGCCTAGATGGAGTAGTCCATTCTTTTTCTAGAGAAGAAATGAGGTGTGGGGAATGACAGTCTTACCTTTACCCACAAACAATAAGTGAATTATGATGAATTCCAAACATGTCTCTCTAGGTGACTACAGTTAGCACTGAGCCTATTCAATACTATAAACGGGTAAGGTGTAACGGTTAGAGGTATCTTCAGTATTCTTCTGAACCTTCAGTTTTTCATTTTTAAATCATCTTCAGTTTCTGGGGGTGGGGGGAAAAGCTACATCATAGGAATAAAAATGCAGTTATACACTGCATGGAATCAAAAACACCCAGAGGTAGCTCTACATTCTAAATAACAAATTATATAGTAAGTCAGAGTATCTCTAATTTTGACAAAAACTGAATCAACCACTCAAAATTTATACCCAAATGTGTACAACATTTGATCATTTCTTCCTAATCAATGTCCTAAAACTTAAAGTCTTACCTCTGGTTAATGTACTTAATATCTTTTTAGAAAGATCAAAGACTCATGTAAACAGTATTATTAAAGCATACCAGAAATGTTTTTACTTCTTTTACTAAAAATAAACCAAGTAGAATCATTTTCAGACTAAATCCATTTTTGAAAGTTTAATTATAATGCAATTAACCTCAGAGATTTCATTAAAAGTCCTAATTTATTTGGTAAACACAGATTAAGAGTTATTACAATTACTGAAAACTTTTGAAAAGAAGCTGAGGTACTAATTTAATGAAATTGATAAACTTTAAAGTACAATTCTAGGTCAAGAACATGTAAGTTTTCCTTCTAATTTCAAACAAAGAAGTGCTCCTCCACAGAGCAGGGATCCTTCAGTTAGTGGATCACCTTCTCTAATGGAAGCATAGCCTCCAAAAGTATAGGAATCAACCTCCAGGTGTAAAAGCCTCAGGATACTCACTGCATATTAAGTTTACTTATTATTCCAACAGAGTATTTCCCCCATTCTTTCCTTGGCAAAGTTTCTGTCACCTTTACTTTTATAAAGATAAGGTAATGGACGGTCATTATACCAATAGTCTATTTCGAAAGCACTACCATCTGTTAACAATTAACAGATATATGAGAAGAAAATATATCTTGCTTTTCATCATGAATTGCCCTGGGTGCAAGATGGGATAAAAAGATATAAACCAAAAAACATGATCATGAATACTCTCCAGAGTGAGGAAAAGGGTAATGGGGCTTGGGGTGGTGAGTAAAGATCTAAGCTATATCTTTCAATATTTTTTGCCTTGGAAAGAAAGAGAAAAAACCATTGGATTGGCCAAAAAGTTCGTTAGAACAAATTTTTTGGCCAACTCAATAGAAGTAAATAAGGCAAAATTATTACATACATTGAATGCAGATAGTAGCATATTTGTTACATTATTCTTAGTATTTTGCTCTAACTTAAATTTCTTTAAAAAGCAGAACAAAAGTCAGTTCCCTCCCAATACTCCAGACTACAAATAAAGTACCATCTCAACTGATTGGCCTGCTAAAACTTCCTTAACTATATTTAAATCTACACCCAAATTTAGCACAGTCTCATATAAAGTATCTCAAGGTCAAATGGTCTACACAACTGGTTCTGGGAAACCTCCTGACCCCCAGTCTCACAAAGATGTGATCTACAGAAAAAAGCTCCCAAGACCACATATTCAGTTCAACACAGTTTTTAAGGAGAGATCAAAAACATCAGAATTTCAGAACTGCTTTAGAAATTTCAGCCAGGATACTATAATCTGTTTATAGAAACAAAATGGTTATTTCCATAAAAAGTGTTACATTTTTACAATAATTTAAGAACTTACCTCCCATAACCGAAGAATGTCTAGAAAACTAAATTCCCTTTTAAATCTGATTAAAAGCCATCTGAAGCAAAAATAAAGGTATCCAGAGTCCTGGGATTCTACAAAAGAGAAAACAAACAAACAAACAAACACCTTACTTCCTCTTACACTAATTATCTCAGAATAGGGTACCTATTTCAAACTCAAATTTTTCTGTTCATCTTAGGCTTAAAAGTCCTATAAGTTTAATTGTCTTCTACTAATTCAAGGAAACGATTCAGAATTGCAGGCTAACTTCTTTAAAAGCAAACCACCAAATAACAGCTGTCTGTCTGTGGATTCAACCAATCTTGAATGGAAAATATGTGGGGGAAAAAAAACATTCCAGGAAGTTCCAAAAAGCAAAGCTTCAATTTGCTGCATTTGGCACCTATTTTAAAAGGATTTATATTGTATTTACAATTATTTGTGAGGTATAATAAATAATCTAGAGATGATCTAAAAGTATACAGGAGGATGTGCATAGGCTATACACAAATACTATGCCACTTTATGTAAGAGACTTGAGTCTCCAAAGATTTTGATATGGGGGTGAGAGAGTATGTGTGCTCACTCAGTCATGTCCAATTCTTTTCAACTCTGGACCGTAGCCCATCAGGCTCCTGTCTATGAAATTTTTCAGGTTAAGAATACTGTAGTGCGTTGCCATTTCTTCCTCCAAAAGATCTTCCCAACCCAGGGGCAGGCCTCACAAAGCAGAGATGACTCATAGTATGAATAAACTGTTCTAAGGCCGAACTGTACAAGGGGGACAGTTTGGTCCCACAGTTTTATTCCTCAGAGGAACCCAGGCAACACTGGTGGATTATACAGTCTTTACATTTTTTCTCTCTGCATATTACCCTACAATTTGCTGAGTATAGTTTTGTTTCACTCAACTCACCTAAGTAACTGCAAAATCCACTGTCCAACAACCGAAGTAAGGTACTTAGCTGTATAAGCTCGGTCTTCATGCCTTGCATCTGCTCTTCGAAATTTTGATGCTTAAAAAAAAATATTAATACTTACTAAATATTTTACAGTACATAACCACTGATAACTGTGCCATTAAAATAAGGACAAATGTTGGACTTATATTGGTCATATTTTAAAATCACAACTAATTAAAATGCCAAAAGATTATTTTTTCCCACTATTCAATTTTTTAAGATAAAGAATAATGCAGACAACAGCAGCTGTAGACTGACTGATATACTATTCTTATATCAAATAAGAAACCTGGGTGAAAGGAACATACATTTGGGATACAGACATTTATCAAATCACTTTACTGCTAAATATTTCTTTAACATAGGAAATAAAGTTAATTTTAGCTTTAGTATGTGTTCAGTGTTAAAGAATTAGCTAATTATTTCTTACGATTTGATGGCATTAAGGAATCTATGAAGTCAAAACCATTTTCATGACAACAGCAATACTAAAACAATCTATGCATTTTGCACTTTAAATTCTCCCATAATTGTAAAGGCTATAAAAAGGCTATATATTGCAATAGACTACATACAGAAACAGATGTGAAAGTCAGCTGTCTCCTATTAAACTAAATACTACACATTAAAAGAAAATGAAAACTGAAAGATAATCCCTCTTTTTCGTAAATTCTGTTTTGGAAAAGTTATTTTTCATTTTTAAAAAAGATCTGGGAGAATGGCACTGAAGCATATATACTGTTATGTAAGAAACGAATCACCAGTCTCTATTTGATACAGGATGCAGGATGCTTGGGGCTGGTGTACGGGGATGATCCAGAGAGACGTTGGGGGGTGGGAGGTGGGAGGGAGATTCGGGATTGGGAGCTTGTGTGTACCTGTGGTGGATTCATGTCGATGTATGGCAAACCCAATAGAGTACTGTAAAGTTAAATTTAAAAATAAATAAATAAATAAATAAATAAATAAAAAAGAAAAAAAAAATGCATGTAAAATTTCAGAAGGTTTACTGTTATCTTTAAATTAATAAATAAATAAGTATCTGGGCTTCCCAGGTAGCTCAGTGGTAAAGAATCCACCTGCCAATGTAGAAGATAGAGGCTCCATCCCTGGGTTGGAAAGATCTTCTGGTAAAGGAAATGGCAACCCACTCCAGTATTCTTGCCTGGGAAATACCATGGACAGATGAGCCTGGTGGGCTATAGTCCATGGGGTTGCAAGAGTTGGATACAACTTAGCAACTAAACAACAAGATATTTATAAATGTCCTAGAACTTTTCATAACAAACATCAACAGATATAACCCACATAAACAAAAGCTCGTAGAATCTGCAATAATATTTAAGAGTGTGAAGAGGTCCTGAGATCATAAAGTTTGAGAACTATTGTGGTTTAAATGTTTTAATCTCTGAAAGTGAGTAGATTCACTACCAAAAGTTCAGTCAAGGTTTGGGGATGGGGAGGGCACCAAAATAAATGAAAGGTTTCTTATGATTATGATCCCTTTAACCCTCATTTTCTAACCCCTTTATGGTGAACTACTGCCCTAATCTTTGTGAAAAGCCTAAGAATAACATCCTTTTCCCCTCACATTTCTTTTAAGTTTTGAGACAATAATAGTGCTTTATTAGAAGTATCTATCAGATTAGTGGTTAAAAACAAAATTAAGCCTACTGATTCTCAATAAACTGGTTTCTCTTTAGTGATATGAATAGTTTAACTAGTGAATGAAATGCTATAATAGACAAACACAAGTTTTGGGGATATAGTTTCTTCACATTTCCCACAGGAAAATAAAAGGGAAAGGCAGGACTAACTCTTTGATTACCAGTATAATTTTTGCTGTGACATGGCCAAAAGCTTCCACTGTTTTGGAAGTAACAACGTGGCGTGGCCACTGCTACCCACTCTGCTATAAAAAGTAGTACTCCCAAAATGACAGAAGCCAACTTCAGAGAAGTAGCTATTCCTGCAGAAAGGAAAAGAAGGTCGACAATGGATACACAAAGGGCTTCAAGTCTAACTATAAATAAATGTGTATGTACATTACCTATGTATGTACATGTGTGCATATATACATATGTTTATGTACATATACACAGGTATGGGTATGTGTATATACACACAAACATATGTATACCAAAGTGGGTAAGAAGGAAGGGCAAGTTAAAACTATATGGCAAAATGAAAACTGGCCATAAGGAAGTTCATTAGATCATTTTGCAGTTATTTCTATAATATGGTGGTAACAGACAGAAGTCTATGCCTAGACCAACACTAGATGTGAGTAAATAACAACAAAAGTGAATCTACAGACATTGGATTCAGCCTCCGTAAAGTAGTAAAAACTTACATGAAATAAAGCTGTAAAACAAAAAGAAGGAATCAAACAGCAGAACAGATTCAAGGACATGAAAACAATAACAATGCAGTGGGAATAACTGTGCAGACTATTTTGATTGTAACTTACTGCCCTTTCATATTATGAAATGTTTCATGTTATGTTTCATATTATGAAACAAAAGATGTTAGTAGACATTAAGACATCTTTTCAGAATAAAGACTAGAAATATCCCCAGACCACTGTCAATGAAAAAGGCAAACAGAGAACATCTACTGTGAAAAAGAGAGAACAAGGAACTTGAACCTCCATACACAAAAATGACATATAGACTGTGAAATGTATATTAAAGATGTTCAGAAAGTGGTCTTTACATCTGAGGCCTAAGTACATACACACATATGCATGTATATACATATTTGGCACACAAGATAATACATTTGAACATGCTAGTATTAGCTCTTATGAAAACTACTACTGTAATGAGATGGTTAGATAGCATCACTGACTCAGTGGACACGAATTGGAGTGCTACAGTCCATGGAGTCACAGAGTCAGACACAACTTAGCCACTGAACAACGACAGAAAAAGTAAATACCATACGTTTGTACTAATTCTTAGAAAACCTACTATAGCTGAGATCTAAACTAGGCACTGGGGACATACTCATGTATTTATTTTACAAAACTCTGTTGAACAAACACCTCATGTCAAGCATCAGGAAAATTCTGGAAGCATATCACAGAACGAGTTAAACAAAGACATGACCTCTTTTATCATACTAGCTCTAGTGAAAAGAGGATAAACAACAAAAACACAAGGAAAACAAACAACAGTTTTTATACAATTACTATCAGTTGTACAGACCTTTATAACAAATGCCTCAGGATTCTAGAGCACTTATGGAACTAAGTATATGGAACTAAGAAGGCAGGTAAAAATCAACCAATCAAAAAGGTAAGAAAGACAAATCATGATATTACCAGATTACTGCAATTAATAATCTTTCTAAATAATCCAAAAATATTAATTCATGGTAAAGGACTATATAATTTGACTATTTATTACTTTAATAGTAAAAAAAATATTTTAAAATTATCAAATCCTATTAAGTATGGAAAAGAACTAGGCAAAGTAACGAGGACTTGGAACCATGGAGGAGAGACTTGAGAAAACAGATAAAACTGAGACAAGTTAGAAGGGGAGATAAAAACAGGCAAGCAAGAGAGGAAGAACAGAAGTCATCAAAAAACAGAAGCAATCAAAAAGTTTCACATCTGTATCCCAGACTCTATGTAAGGAATCACTGCATATGATTACGTATTTGAAATCTTTATCCCCTTACAAGTAAGCCATTTCAATATCCGACCATCAAGGGCCAGCATTAAGTATATTAATTTTATTTTGAAACAAGTACAGAGACCTATGTAGTCAGGTCTTTGGATTTCATATGCTTTTATCTGCTCTTAGCCCCTTTGATTTTTTTCCCCCTTCCACTTTCTAAAGATTACTTGAGAAGACCATTCTATTTTATTTTCCTGTTAATACTCTCTCTGTATTATTGTCCTAGAACTCTGTCTCTAAGATATATCAGTGATAATAGATAAAATGTTCTTTATAATAATATGTATATAGACAGTTCAACTCTAATAATCACATGCTTATGAAAAAACTAAGAAAGTGTCAATGTTACAAATAGTTCAAAAACATCTGGAGAAAAATCAGTCACTATAATGATAAAATCTAAAATGTTCACAAAAGGTAAGGATATTACTTGGCATGACTAAGCTTTATCTCTGAAACAGATGAAATGAAACTACCTCACAAGAACTGAATCATCTACTTCATCAATATTCTATGACTCATTACCCTTCTGCAGATCATAAGCATTTACCAATATTAAATCCTGATTATTCCTATTCTATAGGCACTTACGATCTACTTTTTATATTAAAAATATTACCAGCATTTCCAAGCCTCTTGAAAAGTAACAAACAACTGAGCAATTTTTTTAAAGTTCTACCATGACTGGCTAAATATAAACATCCATTTTATATAATAAGATTATATAACTAAAATATTCAAAATTAGTTTGATTAAAAGAAGGAATCTCTCTTCTTACCATTTGGTCCATGTAGGAGGCAAAGCACCAAAAGGCATCCACTTCATTTTCCATCACATATAACAGAGGTGAAAGTAAGTCACTCATTCCTTGCACATAGCCTTAAAATAAACAAGAAAAACTAATCATACCTCTAAAAACCTAAACTTTCTGTATCCATCTATGCGTATCTCCACCAACTCACTTAAAATTACATCTTTTTCGGGTTTCACAAACTTGTGTATACTGATGTTCTTAAACAATGTGGAGGAAATCTAGCAACCAGGTGAGAAATGGGAGGTGCTTGAGAGGTCAAAGCAGATATGTAACTGCTGTGTGTCTCAGTGTAGGTATCACTACAGGAGAGGATAATACTAAAAAATTATGTGCAAAAGCATTATGATAAAGAGGGATGATGGGAAGCCCAGAGAAATATCAAACTGAAAAGAACATAGTCAAGGAAGATTTGTGAAAGAATAGTTAAGAAGAAAGAGGGGGGAAGCAAGGGAGAAGAATGTTGGGAAAGTCAAGGGGAAGGAAGCTGCAAGGTCAGAGTAGACACCACCACCAAACTGCCATGAATAAGCTAAATGAAATCAGGACTAAAAAGGGCCCAACGGATTTAGCAACCAGACATTGGTAATCCACACAAAAATAACCACAACAAAATTACCTCTTTTAATTTTTTTTTTTCTTTTTCTGTTTCTCTAACCCAACCAATGCTAGCAAATAGACTTAAACCCAATCAATATTTTGTATCTAAAACTACCATCTCAACCATCTTTCTCTTGATGCTGTTACAATTTCTCAATCACGACACTAATTTAAAGCCCTTGATTAAAAGAAAAATTGGAAAGTTAAGGAATCAGGCCCCTCCCTTAAAAAACAGAAAGTCTTAGGTTTGCTTTTCACCAGACCATGTCAAAAGTCTTAAAAATCCTCAATTTTCTTAACTATTTTACAATTAGATTTCAAACTTAAAATATAGAGACCTGAATGAACCAAGGGATAAGAGCTCTTACAAAGCCTTTTCACATACATATTATCATTCAACATTGGTAACTTGTGTATTTGTTAAAGTTACACAGAGAAGTTTTTCCCCCAATGACAGTCTGAGGAAAACAGGCTTTCATTTGCAGAACCAAAACTTACATTCTTATCATTCCCCAAAATCTATGTGCACTGAAGTCATTTAAAACAGTATGCATATTTTTAAAGGAGAAGGGATATTTCTGAAAAAATTATACATAATTTTACATCATTCTTCCATTTTGGAAGAAAGCTTTAAAAATGACCCCAGGAAGCACGTAAGCCAAAGTCTCTTAAGAAAACTTGGGTTAAAAGTGTAATAAAGACATCTGTTCACTTCAGGATCTCCTTACAAACAGAAGTCTAGTTCTATCTGCTATTAGCCTCTCCCTGTCATCTGCTGCTACGTCTAACCAACCTCACTATGTCTGCACTACACCCCGTGGGAAAGTACGGCTCGATGCACATTAGTGCACACACATGCACACACGCACACACACCTGGAGTCCCTTGTTACAGTGCCAAACATTGGAGTAGCCAAGACATTTAGAGAACAGAGCTAGAAAAAAGCAGCGTATGACGTGATGCCTAAATGTAAGCATTTAAACAAATTTATTGCAGATGCTTTTTAAAAAAATAATATACACTCGTGATGATGAATCCTGTGTGTCAACTTGAGTGAGCCACAGGATGCCCAGAAGTCTGGTTAAACATTATTTCGGGGAGGATCTGCAAAGGTTTTTCTAGAAGAGATTAGCACTTGAATTGGTGAACTGATTAAAGCAGATGGCTTTCAGAAATGTGAGTGGGGATCATGCAATTCACTGAGGGCCTGAATAGAACAAAAAATGGAGGAAGACTGAATCTGCTCTCTGCCTGGTTGCCTGACCTGAGACATCTATCTGTTCTCAGTGCTCCTCGTTCTCATACTTTCAGACTCAGGAATGAGACCTATACCACGGCTCTCCTGCTCTCAGAAGGCTTTAAACTACACCACTAGCTTTCCTGGGTCTCCAGCTTATAGATGGCAGACTGTGGACCTTTTAGTCTTCATAATTACATAAGCCAATATCTTATAAGCAATCTTTCTTTCTCTCCCTGGCTAATACAACTTTTTTTTAAGAAAAGAAGTAGGTGAGAAGGAAGACTAGACTGTTATCACCAAAACTTTCCTACATGGCAATGACACAATGAAAGCAATGACAAACATAAAGGCTAAACCAATCAAAGCATGAAGGAAATTTATCTGAATTCAACAAAGTGCAAAAGAGCACCACTTTACTGGGTCAGACTACCTATAGTCTATAATAGAACGATTTCAAAGTGTGCTATTCAAAAGATTTACAAAGCACCTTTCTTCTGGGGGAAAATGAGTTTTATTATAAAGTTATAATGAATAAAAACTTCTAAGAAACTAATTTAATCCTTTAAGTCTTCAGCTTTCAGACCATATCACTACTGTATTTCTTCTGTAAGTTTTAGTTAAACCAACTAGTCAAATGATTCTTCATACTCTTGCTGGCTTTAAATCTTTTTTATCGTATACACGATGTTCTTTGAGGTATGTCATGTGTTGTGGGGGTAGAATTAACGGACAAATTCCTTTTAATTAAAGAAAGATTAAAGCTGTTTACATTAGCATTCAGTGATGTTCAGATTCTGCACTAGTGCTGACTGATGTACATCTTAATCAGTACTACTACAATGTCTGAAGAAGTTACCCTAAATTATTTTCATAACAAAGTTGTTTCAGTTGGGAGGTGTTAGAAATGAACTCATCATCCTAATGNGCCATTAAAAAGAATACATTTGAATCAGTTCTAATGAGGTGGATGAAACTGGAGCCGATTATACAGAGTGAAGTAAGCCAGAAAGACAAACACCAATACAGTATACTAACACATATATATGGAATTTAGAAAGATGGTAATGATGGCCCTGTATGCAAGACAGCAAAAGAGACACAGATGTGTAGAGCAGACTTTTGGACTCTGAAGGAGAGGGAGAGGGTGGGAAGATTTGGGAGAATGGCATTGAAACATGTATACTATCATGTAAAAAACGAATCACCAGTCTATGTTCGATGCAGGATGCAGGATGCAGGATGCTTGGGGCTAGTGCACGGGGATGATCTGGAGGGATGATGTGGTGTGGGAGATGGGAGGGGGGATCATGTTTGGGAGCTCATGTACACCTGTGGTGGATTCATGTCAATGTATGCGAAAACCAATACAGAATTGTAAAGTTAAATAAATAAATAAATAAATAAATCGTGAAAAACACACACACACACACACACACAAAACTCTGTGTGAGTCACATTATCTTCTAAGCAGCAGGCAGACTGTGGGGCTGGCAAGCACTTTGTCACACTCTCAGAGGCAGTCCTTGAGGACTCCCAGCAACATGTCCTCAGAATGGTGCCTGAGTGTGCACTTCTACCATTCAATCTGTTTAGTTCCCCACATCTCAGAGGCAGAACAGGTCAGTCCTCCGGACTAATGTGAACAAAGAAACAAAGAGCAGAATAGGAGGAACATTTAAGTTATTTGAACCCCAAGGCCTCAACCCACCTGTCAAGATGCTTTAACAAGACTCTCAAAACGTGGGCAGTTCAAGCTTATAATTTACTAAATTCCAATATCATAACCCCGAATCCCACAGGCCAGGATGAACAAACATCAACTTCTTTGATGTTTCACATTGACTAGTGCCTGGTCATGAGTGCTTGGCTCTCGAGCTTCTTTAAACTACCCAAAGAAGCTGTGGATTTAAACAGGAGGTCTGTGCCACACTGAATAAACCAGCGTGTAAGGAAGAATACAGTGAGGAAGAATGAAACATCGGGGAGATTTCCAGTTGTTTATTTGGAAAGCAAAAACCGAGATCTGATTAAATGTCATGGGAGTAAACACAGACCTGTTAACCTGTTGGAGGCATTGTTTCTGAGCTGGCTCATTTTAACTTCCTGGGATCAGGTTGCCCAGGAAACCAGAACACAGTTGGAGAGGGCACAGAGAGGCGGCAGGATAATTGGAGGCAGGATGGTGAGAGCTAGGAGGAGGCAAGAATGGGGGAGGCGATGGGTCCTGTATGCCAAAGGCTCCAACGCTTCACTCCCAGCCAGGAGCAGGCCTGTGTGTGTGGCGTGTGACAGACCTGCCCCAACCCTGGTTTCTTTGCTGCTGTGCAGTGGTTGTGGGAGAATTCTTGCACAGTGTCCTTGGACTTTAAAAGAGTTCTTAAGAGAAGTAACCCAGGGAGCTGCTTCCTGGGCGAGCACTACCTCTGGGGTCAAGGCCAGAAGGGATGCAGCCTCTTACGGTGCTGGTGCTAGCTGGCCTGGATGCTACCCATCCAGACAGCTGTCTGTTGCTATGGCAACCGTTCTAGCATAGGCTGCCTTTTCCTGGTTTTTCTGGGGAGAAGGAAATGGCAACCCACTCCAGTGTTCTTGCCTGGAGAATCCCAAAGACAGAGGAGCCCGTCTATGGGGTCGTCTATGGGGTCGCACAGAGTCGGACACGACTGACGCGACTTAGCAGCAGCAGTGCAGCCCCCAAATCTGCTATTGCTTCTGCCTCTTGAATGTCTGCTCTCCTCCTCTCTGCCTCAGAGACTGGAGTCCACCCCTTCCTTCTCTCTTCCTCTCTTTCTTTCCTTTTACCAACACACATGGAGAGCGTGTTATGTGCATTGCCGAGCACTTGCTACTTTAGACGACGCAAAGAGGGGTAACAAGTTGTCTCCAGTGCACAGTGGAAATAATAGGAGTAGGAATCAATAGATAAACCACTCCCTGCTTGCATTACTAGTCTTGCTTCCCTCCTGTGCTCCCTACAGTCTGTTCTATATGGGCACCCATTTTAAATGAAATGACCCTGCTCCAGTGCCTTCTCATCTCATCTCTTGGCACAGCCAAAGCCAAGGTCCCTCCAGGGGCCTCGGAGTCCTCTCCTCATCACTGTCTTTTCCTGCTGCTCTCCTCCAGCTCAGTGCTCTGCAAGTGCTGACTTGCGGTTCTTTGGGATGCACCAGGCACGGCCCCACGTGAGGTCTTTTGCATCCATTGCAGTCTTCATTTAAATGCTCTTCCTCCAGAGGTCTATCTGCAAGGCTCTCTCGCTCACCTCTCTGGGCCTTTGCCTATATGTCTTTGCACAGAGACACCTTCCGTGAAGACCCTATTTAACACTGCAACTCCTTCCCAGACTCCTGCATTTTCCCCTATATTCTTTTTCATCAGTGGCATTCATCACCATTTGATTTAGCCTTCGCTTTACTTGCTTTATCCCCAAATCAAGGGTAGTTACAAAGTCACCAAGGTGCTGGATAAGTAATTGAGTAAATGCCTCAGTGCATGGGATGGTTCTCAGTCTTGCCAGAGAGGATCTGGATATAAATGGGGCCCAAGTGAGGGAGTGGCCAATGTGTCAGGGGGAGCTTCATGAATGAGCTGGTGTAGGAAATAAGCCATGGATACTGGAGAGGCCTTGAACCATTCGAGATGAGCTGGCAGGTGCTCCAGGTGGAGGGAACAGCAAGAGCAAAGACACAGGGGGGGCAAAAAAGAAGGCACAGACCCCTCTTTGGATCAGTAAGACCTCACGCTAATTTGTCTTTTATTCTGTGTTCCCTCCGTGTTTGGGCCATCATTCCCTCGTCCTCTCATTCTTTCTTGTATGGTGAAAGTGAAAGTGTCAGTCACTCAGTTGTGTCCTCTGTCTATGAGATCTTCCAGGCAAGAAGAGTGGGTAGCCATTTCCTTCTCCAGGGGACCTTCCTGACCTAGGAATTGAACTTGGGTCTCCTGCATTGCAGGGAAATTCTTTAGTCTGAGCCACCAGGGAAGCCCTGTATGGGTATGGGCAACTGGATTTGTAACCCTTGCAGATCACAGGACTAAACAAAGGGTATAATTTACCTATAATATACACAAAGGGTATAATATAAAGCTAATAGTGAGTCAATTGATTGTTCCACTCAATGAAATGTGTTTACTGAGCTCTATAGCAGTAATTCAGGTTCAGGAATGCAGGTTTGGGGATGCAGAACAAGACAGAGGGCCCTTCCTTGACCACCGGGGGCCCAGAGCCCAGAATGGAAGCTGACCATGTAAAGCAGTTGTCTGTGAGGGTTACTGTGAGGGGAGAAGTGCAGGGAGCTATGGGAACACAGGCAGGGTGCTGCCACCATTGCAGGTCAGGGAAGGTCTCCTAAAGGACAGACACTTCATAGAGACCTCAAGGCAGGTCATGATCCATGCCAGAGATGGGTGAAGGAGGCCCAGTCCCCCAGACTCCCCTGTGTGTGTGCATGCTAAGTCATTTCAGTCATGTCCAACTCTTTGTGACCCCATGGACTATAGCCTGCCAGACTCCTCTGTCCATGGGATTTTGCAGACAAAAATACTGGAGTGGCTTCCCATTTCCTCCTCCACGGCATCAACCCAGGGATCAAACCTGCAGCATCTCTGTCTCTTATGTCTCCTACATTGGCAGGCAGAGTCTGTATCACTAGCATCAGCTGGGAAGCCCTGGGAAAGTGGCAAAAGCAGTCGCAAGTGAAGGCAGACTGCATCTGGCTTGTCATTTATTTGGGAAAATGTAAGTGGTCCTCCTATGGTCTAAGAAGACAGCATTCTCAAGTGGGAATAACAGTAACTTGTTGCTGAACTTTGCGTTGCTGAGTCAGTGTTAATGCTGCATTGACAGAGCTTTGGGGTGAAGAACCCTGAGCTGTCAGCTTCCTAGACAATAGTCCAGCCTCAGCCCGGTTCTGAGAGAAGGGGTAGGAGTTCCTCCTGGCCATTTGCCCAGGGCTGACATTTGGAGATGAGAGGGCCTAGCTATGTCTTTTGGGATGTGAAAGCTATCACAGGAGCTTCCCATTTTTACTCAGAGAACCCAGCGTATTTTTCGTATGAAAGGAAAAGAACTGTGGCTGGGATATCTGAGGAGTCTGGACACATAGTAGCCCTCTGCCCTCCGTGTCCACAAAGAAGAACAAAGGCCACAGCTCACCTCACAGGGTCTGCTGCAGATTAAAAAGTCAGGCCAGTGGGCACCTCATAAGTCAGTACCCTGTTCTGAGACTTTTCTATCCGCCCCGCCCTCCACCAAAGCCAGGGAATGTTAACCCTTTATAAATCTATGGCGGGATGTGAGGTTTTATTGGACATTAAGGTTTTCTGTCCCTGGAGGCAGGTGACACAAAGGTTGCCCATGCATCTTAGGTGGCCAGGTTTGGGCCTGAAACTCTATCAAGTGTTACAAATCTGTGGTATGTGTTAGAAGATTGAACTTGTTTTACATAGAATTTCCACACAGTGTGACAAACAGCCTGGATTAATACCCAGTTCATTCTCATTTACTAGGATTAGCACTTCATGCAAAATAAAGACTGTCCCTGACAGAGCAATTTTGGTTTCACCGAGAAACTCTGAGCAAATTTTGGATTTTACTACCAATGCGTTGTTTTTGGAGAGTTGGCCCCAAGTTCTAATCCAATTGAGTATGGCCAAGTCTATCCAAGACCTAGTAAAGCACTGTGTAAGGAAAAGTTCAGAATCTTCTAGGATCCCCTCCAGACCCCAACGCTAGTCCATTTCTGGAACACAATTACCTTTTCTGCAACAGGATGAGGCATTTCAATTGGCTGGAAGATGTGAGTCCCAATGGCTACACTGAGGGCCCTGTAGACCCCTTCTGTACTGTCTGGATGGCAAGCAAAATAAAGCAGCATCTGTGTGTAGTCAAGCTGGGGTGGATCTTTCTTGCAGTCAGCAAACAACCTAAAGAAAAACTGTCACACAAAAAAGAATTTCAGCCAAAGAGAAAATGCAAACCATCAGGTAGACAGTGGATGCACAGGCAATGAAGAATCTCTCCAGGAGTTTTGGAATAAGGTCATTTTCTAAGGACTGGATTACTAAAACTAACATGTAATGAATGGTATTAACTGAAAAGTAAGCTAAATATTAAAAAAAAGTAGGGCTCTAGTAAGTCTGATATTCTAATGAGGTGGGTGGACCTAGAGCCTATTTAGACAGAATGAAGTAAGTCAGAAAGAGGAAGACAAATATTCGTGTGTGTGTGTGTGTGTGTGTGTGTGTGTGTGTGTGTATACAGGAGACACAAGAGATGAAGGTTTGATCCCTGGGTCAGGAAGATCCCCTGGAGTAGGAAATGGCAACCCACTCCACTATTCCTGCCTGGAGAATCCTATGGATAGAGGAGCCCGGTGAGCTACAGCCCACAGGCTTGAAGAGACAGACAAGATGCATGTGCTAAAGTGGTGCATATTAGGTAGAAAAAGAGAGCAAGGATCCCTCTGTCCATCCTCAACTCCATCCTGACACACTGGCCCTGACTTCCAATCATGAAGCTTCTGGTACATCCCTCTCTGTGGGAAGTTGGAGAAGGGAGGGCACAATGCCCAGAGTGACTGGGACTCCAGCCTAGCCTCCTTGTTTCAGCCACTTGACTCTGAACTCCCTAAGCTGTTGATGCAATGTGACTCCTTCCAGTGAGGACTCTCACAGAGGAAGAGTGTGCTCATCACTGAATACCAGATTTTTCAGCAAGTCTCTCCTACATCCTGAAAGACTGAGCTTCTAGTCAGTTCTAGATGCACTGTCTCATGCATTTGACAGCAGAGTTGGTGCTTGGGGATCTAATATCATCCTCTGGGGCCCAGCAAAGTCTAGGCCAAACCCTGGTACACACAGGCCACACTTAAATACCTAGGGACTTCTGTTCTGGGAGGCAACTGGCTCTTCTCAAACATGTGTGCTTAGTAACCTTTTAAAAATGTAGACTCTAATTAAGTAGATGGTTCTGGATGTTTGTGGGAGACCCCCGTTTGATTCCTGGGTCGGGAAGATACCCTGGAGAAAGGATAGGCTACCCACTCCAGTATTCTTGGGCTTCCCTTGTGGCTCAGCTGGGAAAGAATCTGCCTGCAATGTGGGAGATCTGGGTTTGATCCCTGGGTTGGGAAGATCCCTTGGAGAAGGGAAAGGCTACCCACTCCAGTATTCTGGCCTGGGTTGCAAAGAGTCGGACACAACTGAGCGAATTTCACTTTTTTTTTTCTTTTTTTTCTGGATGTTTAGTAGATGGCCTAAGTTTCTTCATGTTTAGCCAGCTCCTAGGTGATTCCAAAACTGCTGGTTCTGACTTACACTTTGAGAAGCAAGTATCTAGATCTAGAGATAGCATGTCATTCTTTAAAAAAATTTTTTTTAATTGGAGTATAATTGCTTTACAACTTTGTGTTGTTTCTTCTGTACAACAATGTGAGTCAGCTGTATGCCCTCTCTCTTGAGTCTCCCTCCGACCCCTCCATCCCCCTCCTCTAAGTCATCACAGAGCACCAAGCTGAGCTCCCTATACTACACAGCAGCTTCCCACTAGCGATCTGTTGTACACATCATGTCATTCTTTATTACTAGCAATACTTGCAACTATTAGCAAATTCAATTAGACATCCATGATGAATTGGTAAAATAAATGCTTGATATTTGACAAATATAATCCAAATTTAAATAAAAATAACTTTAATAGGAAAACACTAAAGTCTAAAGCATAGCAAGAACTAAACTTCATAGCATAAACTAAAGTTATGCTATGAAGCCAAAAAGAATTTTTGAGGTCAATGGGCTCTGCAAGCTCAATCATTCAGTCCTACCTTAATCATAAGTTTACTGAGTATTTGCTGTAAGCAGGCACAGAGCCAGGCTCAGATGGTCAGGCAGCCTTAGATTTTTCCAGAGTCATGATCCAGCTTTTGGGTTCCTTCAGGACCTTGTATTTATTTCCTCTTCCCACTTGTCATTGGAAGTCCTCAGGGATTTCCAGAAGGACATGGGTTAGAAGGGTGTTGACACTGATAGATAACCATGGCATTGTCTTTTCATGCTTATCTTTCATTTCTTTCATATGAATCCTTGACCTTTAGTATTATTTCCACTGAACTGCTCTTGAAAATGCTATGTAGGTGCAACACATTATTTCTATTAACAAAGAGGCTGAATATGATATATTGAAGGAAGATGTGAAAAAACAAAGTGAACTGATATGGGAACTCCTTCTCTAACTACACAGGCTTGATTTTAAATCAGTGGATGAGATGTGTAAAAAACGTAAGGCCTGCTATATTCTTAAGATCATTTAAAATGTTTTTATGGGAAGAATTCTAAGAAGGCTTTGAAGTTTCCTGCCCCTTGGAGTACCCCCTTGAATAAATATCTTGTATAACCCGTTCCCCTTGAGTGTGAGGGATCTTAAATGTGATGAGAAAGTCATTCCCAGGAGTGAAGGCAAAGAGATTCTGCAGACAATTAAGGTACTTAATCAGTGGGTTTTGAGTTAATCAAAAGAGACCCCCAAACTTGAGCCCTGATTTAATCATGTGAGGTGTTTTTTAAAAAGGACTCTTTTTAAGGAAGGTCTTAAGGAAGAGATTAGAGATTTGAAGCCAGTGAGATGCTCTCCTGCTGGTGAAGAAGCAAATCTCACACTGTAAAAAGGCCATGTGGCAGGAAACAATAGGCAGCCTCTAAGAGCTGCAGTTCTCAGTCCTACAGGATAATTCTGCCAGCAGCCAGTCCTGGAACCAAGCAACCTTGTGTTTTGATGGTAGAACTACCAAGGCTTCCTAAGGATTGGATGTGAGAGTTTGAAAAAAAAAAAAAGGAAAAGAACTGGGGATGACTCTAGGGTTTGGGCCTGACCAATAGAAAGGTCAGAATGTCCACTGACCAAGAGGAAGAGGGCTCTGGGTGAGGGCAGGGCAGTAGGGTAGGGAGAAGAGGGGTCAGGACTCAGACTCGGATGCAGTAAGTTTGAAATGTCTACTAGAACATCCACGTGGAGAAATCCAATAAGCAGCTCTGTTTAGGAGTCTCCTGTTTGGGAGAGAAGTTGGGGGTTGAAATAGACTCTTGGGATTTGTTAGCAAAGAGATAGTATTTCAAAACACAAGCCTGGCTTCAACAAATGTTAATAGTCCAAGGTCCATTGTAGGGGGAAATGGAAGACTACTTCAGTATTTCTGAAGCTCATAAACAGTAGGAAAAGGCAAAAGAAATGACACCAGAAAGTGACCCCCCTCCCCTGCCCCCCGGGTCGGTAGGTGTCCAACATGCTCCTGGGGAAGAGAGGAGAAATAGCTTCAAAAAGAATGAAGAGGCTGCACCAAAGTGGAAATGACGCCCAGTTATGGATGTGTTGGGCGGTGAAAAAAAGTGATGCTGTAAACTATGATATTGCATAGGAAACTGGAATGTTAGGTCAATTGTAAATTCCAAGGTAAACTGGAAGTGGTCAAACAGAGATGGCAAGAGTGAACATCGACATTTTAGGAGTCAGTGTACTAAAATGGATGGGAATGGATGAATTTAATTCAGATGATCATTATATCTACTACTGTGGGCAAGAATCCCTTAGAAGAAATGGAGCTGCCCTCATAATCAACAAAAGAGTCCCTAATGTAATACTTGGGTGCAATCTCAAAAATGACAGAATGATCTCAGTTCATTTCCAAGGCAAACCATTGAGCATCACAGTAATCCAAGTCTATGCCCCAATCACTGACGCTGAAGAAGCTGAAGTTAACTGGATTCTACGAAGACCTACAAGACCTTCTAGAACTAACATTAAAAAAAAATGTCTTTTTCATCAGAGGGTATTGGAATACAAAAATAGAAAGTCAAGAGATATTTGGAGTAACAGGTAAGTTTGGCCTTGGAGTACAAAATGGAGTAGGCCAAAGGCTAACAGAGTTTTGCCAAAAGAATGCACTGGTCATAGCAAACACCCTCTTTCAACAACCCAAGAGACAGCTCTACACATGGACATCATCCGATGGGCAATACCAAAAACAGACTGATTACATTCTTCGTAGCTGAAGATGGAGAAGCTGTATACAGTCAGTAAAAACAAGACCTAGATCTCACTGTGGTGAGCCATCAGCTTCAGTGAGATCATCAGCTTCTCATGATGGAAGATGTGGAGAAGAGATTGTGACCAAAAAATGTGTGAATTTGAGTAGATGAATTAAATTGCCTTTTCTTAGGATATCCCTGTAGATTTGTTAAAACACTTGGTATTGTGTGGCCAGCTGGGGAGCCAGGATGTGGCTGAGCCTCATCACTTATAAGGAAGTGCACTGTTACTGTCAGGAGAGAAGGATGTGACTGCAACACAGACCTGCCTCAGGGATCCTTTCTCGGATGTAAAGAGACCTTTTACCCAGTGCCTGGAACTCATCTGAACTCATTAACAGTGATGACCTATCTCCAGGAGCCCTGCCAGTCCTGGATCATAGAGAATACAGGGGACAAAGCAGGAGAGCTGGGTGTGGCCCTAGACTGTAGGCCAAGCCTTCTTCTTAAGCCCTCTTAAGAGGATGCAGAGGCCTTGGCAGGTGAAAGAACCTACAGTTCAAGGTCCTACAGTGATTCCTGGCAGAATTGGAACACAGCCCAGGGATCCTGACCTTTCGAATTCCTCTTTATGGTGTTTTCCCCCAATTTGGTCTTTACTATTCTAATAATGCCCCAAAAGTAAGCTTATTATTTTGTTTTATGTTTTCCCTTTGTGCAACTTCTTTAAGACGTTAACCATTAAGCGTTGTTTCACCATGTAGGGTTAGCGTGGTTAGCTTCTGTTTAGTTGACACTTACATAGGGCTGATCACTGCTGCTGATCACTGTTCCAAAAGGACCATATGAACTCATGCTGTACAACAACCCTGGGAGCAAAGGATGAAAATAAAACCACGGCACGGAGAGGTTAGGTGACTCCATCAAGACCTCACAGCTTGTCGGCCACGGCATCTGTGCTTTTAGTCCTAGTTGAAGAGTGTTGAGATTTATGTAATGTTGAGCATCCAGTCTGTGGGACAGAGAGGCATGGAAAATTCCATTCCCTTCTGTCCTCTGGATACTACACACACACTCTCACACACATCTGTCAGCCATCCTTTGCCCCATCATTGTTCAGCTGCTAAGTCATGTCTGATTCTTTGCGACCGCATGGACTGCAGCATGCCAGGCTTCCCCGTCCTTCATCAAGTTTGCTCAGACTCACTCTCTATTTAGTCAGTGATGCTCTTTAACTATCTCATCCTCTTTGCCCCTTTTTCCTCCTGCCCACAATCTTTCCAAGCATCAGGGTCTTTTCCAACAAATCTGGCCCATAGCGCACATCATTTTCAGACTTTGTGGTCCTACCTCTACCCTCCCCCGCACACTTTGTTCCAGCAGTTTGGGTAGCAGCCGATGGGAGCCATACTCCTCCTTGGCACCCAGAGGCCTCTCTGGCTTCCCTGCCTTGTAGTCCTCAGGGCTGACCAGCATAGGCCGCCTCCTCCTTTCAGCAGCTCTGTGAGCAACTGAAAGGCTCTGCTGTGATGGACATTTCTAACAACTTCTTGCAGAAAAGGAAAGTGCTTTGTACTTGACATCCTATTCAGACTACTGGCCTCTTCCCACAGCATGAAGAGCCTATTTATATATAGATATGCTTTCCAAAGCTTTACAGGAGAATTGAACTCAGTCCTCAGGTTACAAAACAATCAACAACAACCAAAACAAAAAGCTGCCCCACAAGTGCCAGCCTCATGTTTTTAACTTTTTTGATAACTCCCTGATTCCTTTCTTTTACCTGCTCTCCTGCTAGCATCTAGCAGAGATGCTTGAAATATGTGTCCAGCGGAAGAGAATCGCTCACTTTCATGTTACAACAAGTCATGTTCAATCTTGCATTGCAATTTTCACTAATGGCTGGCTGAATTGATTAATCAATACACATGGCTTGCTGTCATGTCTAAATCTACCATTCAATGTTTCTCATATCTTATTGAACTTGATTGTGTTGGATATAGTTTCATATTTTTAACATTTATACTGAAGTCAGAATAGTTTTCAGATTTTACGATCTTATATACTATTGTGGCCTCAGGTATAGAAGTTAATGATAGAAGTTAAAGGCCAAAGTGTTCGTTTAGGTTTTTCCACAACATGATATGAAAAGCCCAAATGAATTTTTTGGCCAACCCGGTAATGATGATGATATTTTTGATGATAATAATCTGATGGGTATGCAAACTCTTGGAACGTTACATGAGTTAGTCAAAATCAAAGAGAAATGAACAAAGGCATATATTAGTAAAAGGCAGTTCTTATCCAAAGCTTTTACAGTTGTAAGGACCTTTAGTGAAGAATATGCTCAGTAACAGCTGATTTGCTAGATGAGAAAAGTGAAGCCCAGAGAGCTTAAGGATATTGTCCAAGATCATACAGGGAGTTAACAGGAGGACTGTTTAAGATTTTGACCCCTGCCTCCTCTTCTCCAGACTCCTCTGTACTGCTGCCTTGTACTCAGTTGCTCGGTCTTGTTTGACTCTTTGTGACCCCATGGACTGTAGCCCACCAGGCTCTTCTGTCCATGGAATTTTCCAGTCAAGAATACTGGAGTGGATTGGGCATTTCCTTCTACAGGGGATCTCCCCGACCCAGGGACTGAACCTGAGTCTCTTGTGTCTCTTGCATTGGCAGGCAGGTTCTTAATGACTAGTACCACGTGGGTGAATATTAAACTGTGCACTCTGGGAATACATTAAAGAAACAGGGGATGGAGATGGAGTCTAAGACTAATTACACAAGAAATTGATCAATGTTTCCGTGATATGGTGCCACATACACTTTTTTCAAAAGACCTCAGCAATTACCTCTATGAGATGCTCCTGCCTATTGAATGGCAGGGGTTCAAGAGGGTTTTCTGGAATTTTGATATCTTCATCTCCTGTAAACCACAGGCCAGCCTACACAAAAAACAAAAATAAGAATCATTAAAGTTATGCTGAGATGTAATTGCTGCCCTCAGAGCCACAGAGGTTGAATTGATCTTTGCAAGATATCTAGAGCAGAGGTCTACAAAGTAAAGTGCAGAAGCCATGGGGGTGCTGAGGCAAATTCTAGAAATTCCATTCACGTGTATGAGATCTCATTCTTTAGTAATAATTGTTTTTTTTTTTAATTTTTAAAATTTATTTTAATTTTACTTTACAATACTGTATTGGTTTTGCCATACATTGACATGGATCCGCCACGGGTGTACATGAGTTCCCAATCTGAACCCCCCTCCCACCTCTCTCCCCATATTATCTCTCTGGGTCATCCCAGCGCACCAGCCCTAAGCATCCTGTATCGAACCCAGGTTGGTGATTCATTTCTTACATGATAGTATACGTGTTTCAATGCCATTCTCCCAAATAATCCCACCCTCTCCCTCTCCCACAGAGTCCAAAAGTCTGTTCTATACATCTGTGTCTCCTTTGATGTCTCGCATACAGGGTTATCATTACCATCTTTCTAAATTCCATATATATGTGTTACTATACTGTGTTGGTGTTTTTCTTTCTGGCTTACTTCATGCTGTATAATCAGTTCCAGTTTCATCCACCTCATTAGAATTGATTCAAATGTATTCTTTTTAATGGCTGAGTAATACTCCATTGTGTATATGCAATAATTGTTTTAAACTGATAATGTATAGACTGCATTAGTGCAGTAGTATACATGAATGACTTGTAAATGAAAACCCACAGGCCAGGGCGTCAGCTACACTATGACTATGCTGTAGCTGTTGGAGTGTGCAATGAAGCTTGGAGGTCCTCACCCTGGATGTGGGTTGCACAGCAATATCGTGGCTCAGACAATAAAGAATTCACCTGCAATGCAAGAGACCTGGGTTCGATCCCTGTGTGGGGAAGATCCCCTGGAGAAGGGCATGGCAACCCACTCCAGCATTCTTGACTGGAGAATTCTATGAACCAAGGAGCCCAACAAGCTACAGTCCATGGGGCTGCAAAGAGTTGGACCTGACTGAGCAACTAAGCACACTCTGCTGGCGTCTGTGTCCTCCATCACATTGCACGTGTCCTGTCCATGTTTGTATATGTCTTGGAGCCTAGTGTCCTGCTGGGGCATGTTGTTGGTGTTGGAAATCTTGGCTGAGGAGTGACTGACTGACTCAAGAGCTCAAGGACTGATTTTGAAAAGACAGCACTTGTCCTCAGCCCATGTCTGATGCTGCTTACCAAACCCCTTGATTGCCATCTGGGGATGCCTTGCCCCTCTCCCCGTTTCCCCAAACCCACTGCTCCCACGCTGGTGTAGAGCCCTATTGCCTCCATCATGAGCTGCTTCAGCAGCCTTCGAGCTGTCTTCATTTCCAGTCTCCCTCTTGTTTGTTTCAACTCAGACCATTCGACCACATCAATTTTCCCTAAACTTGATTCTTGTCATGTCAGCCCCTACTCAGAACCATCTCCTTTTCTTGCTGTTTTGCTCACATCATTCCTCCTCCAGGTGATTACATGTCCACCAATGTCAACCTGCTTATCTCTCCAGACCCAGCTTAAATTACACCTCCTCAGAGAGGTCCTCTTGTCTTTGTTCTCTCCTCTAAACTCCAATTTGACTGTATCACACACTTGGGCATTCAGTACATTTTGCCTCATTCGTATTTGCTGTTAAACATCAGGTATTAATTCCTTGGGTTCAAAGAATGTGTCTTGCCAAGCTTCCATATGGCAAGTACTTCCTTTTGTTCCTAGGTCTTGCTCCCTTGCTGTCCTCCACATTGACAACCTACCCTTGGCACTGCCTACTGCCAAGAACCATTGGCAGGTCTAACCTGACTCTGGCTTATGCTCTGTGCCTTCTTTCCTTCCGAGAATTACCTGTGCTGGGAGAGAAGGCTGGAGTGGCGCTGGGTAGCTTATAAGAGCATGCAGCCTCCAGAAGTGGAGACTGAGTTTTCATTTAGAACAGAGGAGTGCTGGGTGGGAGATTCTGGCCATGCATAAGTGTGTGAGGGAGAAGACCCAGGAGAAGCTAGGGTCCAGCATGGGCTCAAGTTTTGAATATAAGTGCTTTGCTTTGCCCAGTGGCTAAACTATTGACAGTAAGTATCACTCCATGGGGACTTGTCTGGTGGCTTAGATGGTAAAGGAACTGCCTGTAATGTGGGAGACCCGAGTTCAATCCCTGGGTCAGGAAGATCCCCTCTAGAAGGGCATGGCAACCCACTTCAGTATTCTTGCTTGGAGAATTCCATGGACAGAGGAGCCTGGCGGGTTATAGTCCATGGGGTCAAAACGAATCAGACATGACTGAGTAACTAACACTTTCACCTTCACTTCACCTCTCCATGGAGAGTAGAGAGATAGGAGCACAGTTAACATTCATGCTTTGGGACATGATGGAGTGACAAAGGTCAGAATTACCCTCCTGCCTAAAAAAATAAGAAAAATGATATATATATATATAACAATTATTTCAGACATTGTACAACAGGCAACACAGGGTGGTGATTCCTAAAATAAGGAGAACAATGAGGAGCCCAACTATGGTTCAGGCTACAGAGCCAGGGGCGGCATCCGAATAGAACTGGGATGTCCTGCTGGGCTGGGAAGATAGACTTGGATTTGAGAGAAGGGTAGCTTCACTGGTAGTCTACGGTCCATGGGGGTGCTAAGAGTCGGACACGACTGAGCGACTTCACTTTCACTTTCATGCATTGGAGAAGGAAATGGCAACCCACTCTGGTGTTCTTGCCTGGAGAATTCCAGGGATGGGGGAGCCAGGTGGGCTGCCATCTATGAGGTCGCACAGAGTCGGACATGACTGAAGTGACTTAGCAGCAGCAGCTTCACTGGTAGCTCAGCTGGTAAAGAATCTGCCTGCAGTGTAGGAGACCTGGGTTCCACTCCTAGGTTGGGAAGATCCCCTGGAGAAGGAAATGGCAACCCATTCCAGTATTCTTGCCTGAAGAATCCTATGGACAGAGGAGAGAGTTGGAGAGACTCTTGAGAGTCCCTTGGACTCCGAGGAGATCCAACCAGTTCATCCTAAAGGAGATCAGTCCTGGGTGTTCATTGGAATGTTGAAGCTGAAACTCCAATATTTTTTTGGCCACCCCATGTGAAGAGCTGACTCATTTGAAAAGACCCTGATGCTGGGAAAGATTGAAGGCAGAAGGAGAAGGGGACGACAGAGGATGAGATGGTTGGATGGCACCACCGACTCGATGGACATGGGTTTGGGTGGACTCTGGGAGTTGGTGATGGACAGGGAGGCCTGGCGTGCTGCGGTTCATGGGGTCGCAAAAAGTCGGACACAACTGAGCGACTGAACTGAACTGAAAGCATCTTTTAGATAACTGGTTCTCAACTGGAGGCAAGTTTGCCCCATCCCACTCAGGGACATTTTACATTTGTCAATGCTGGGGGAATTTCTGATTGTCACCATTTGGTGGTGGTGCGGGTAGCACTACTGGCCTTACCCTCCACTGGAAAGAATTTCTCAGCCTAAAATGTCAACTGGGTTGAGGATGAGAAACCCTGCTGCTGCTGATGTGTATACATACACACAGATAGGAAACGAGTGGTCTGAAGGTCAAAGTCATGCACGTGTAGAGAAAGAAGGCACATATCCACCTGGACCACAGCAGGAGACAGAATCAGCCTCTGAGAACAGGGGTTCAGCTGGTTTAGAATTTGAACCATGAATAGAGCTGTAGTGCAGTCTCTGCAGACTCACTTTGGGGGGAATGTGGAAGGGGCTGCTGTACACGTGGTCAGAGATACGCCAGCCCCTCCAGAAAGCTGGGGCAATCCTCCCAATGGGAGTGACTCCCCCAGCTTGTTACTTGGGCTGTAGATCTGAGGCCTTTATCTCATCCCCTGCATTCTACATAGGTTCCCAGAATGACCTGTGAGCTCCCGCAGGACAACATCCACGCATTTTCAAATATCTCTTCTTGGTGCATGGTATCACAGCACCTAGCCTTGCTCATAATACGGTTGCTGAACTGACATCAATGCTATATTTTTCTCCAAGTATTAGAAATTCTACATGCCTGCATTTGGGGGGAAAAAAAAAACATATTAAACAGGAAGGAAAGAAAGACACTTCCTTCTACTATTTCCATCTGGGAAGATCATTTAGCAAAGTCTGTCTTCAAAGAGCTGTGCACACTTCTTTTTTGATGCTAATCATGTTTGACTGCCTCCCCCACATACCTTTAGCCTTTTTATTCGTTTCCAGCATTNGGTTGGATCTCCTTGCAGTCCAAGGGACTCTCAAGAGTCTTCTCCAACACCACAGTTCAAAAGCATCGATTCTTCGGTGCTCAGCCTTCTTCAAAGTCCAACTCTCACATCTATACATGGCCACAGGAAAAACCATATCCTTGACTAGATGGACCTTAGTCGGCAAAGTAATGTCTCTGCTTTTGAATATACTATCTAGGTTGGTCATAAATTTTCTTCCAAGGAGTAAGTGTCTTTTAATTTCATGGCTGCAGTCACCATCTGCAGTGATTTTGGAGCCCCCCAAAATAAAGTCTGACACTGTTTACACTGTTTCCCCATCTATTTCCCATGAAGTGATGGGACCAGATGCCATGATCTCTGTTTTCTGAATGTTGAGCTTTAAGCCAACTTTTTTGCTTTCCTCTTTCACTTTCATCAAGAGGCTCTTTAGTTCTTCTTCACTTTCAGCCATAAGGGTGGTGTCATCTGCATATCTGAGGTTATTAATAATTTCTCCCGACAATCTTGATTCCAGCTTGTGGTTCTTCCAGTCCAGCATTTCTCATTTTAGGCAGAGTTTAAAGAGTTATGTGAACATAAAAAGGTGAATTTAGGCTGGGAGAGTCACAAAGTTGAGTAGTGGGTCCTATTTGGGTTCCTAGAGCAAAACTGTGTTCTCTCCAACAGAAACAGAACTGAAAAGATGTATGTATGTATATAGGAAGAGAAGTTTATTTTAAGGAATTGGTGATTGTGGAGGCTTGGTTAGACCAAAATTGCAGGATAGATCAGCATGCTGAAGATTTAGGCAAGAGTTGCAATTTGAGTCCAAAGTTGGTCTGCTGGCAAAATTCTCTCTTCTTCCTGAGAGGTTAGTCTTTTCTATTAAGGCCTTCAATTGATTGGATGAGACCCTCCCACATTATGGAGAGTATTCTGCTTTCCTCACAGTCTATATTAAATACTAATATCATCTAAAAAATCTTCACAGAAACATCTACAACAATCTTTGACCAAACATCTGTGTACCATGACGTGGTCAGGTTAATCATCACAATACTCTTGAATCAATTAATTAAAAAAGAACATTCTTGAATGAATTAATAACAAAGAGACCATTCTTGAATGAGTGAATTCATTAAAAATGAGTGAACAATATGTAGACAATTGAAGGTGTCTATGTATAGCTGGAGAGAAGACTCAGGAAGACTCAAAGTAATGGCTATACTTAAATATTTGAGGGACTTGAGATAGGAGGAGGAGCCTGGTAGGC
Source organism: Neotragus pygmaeus (assembly GCA_006410875.1). Lineage (NCBI taxonomy): Eukaryota > Metazoa > Chordata > Mammalia > Artiodactyla > Bovidae > Neotragus > Neotragus pygmaeus. Next base: position 680,010 of record SJYV01031985.1, on the reverse strand, counting down.
TGCAGTCCATGGAGTCGCTAAGACACGACTGAGTGACTTCACTTTCACTTTTCACTTTCACGCATTGAAGAAGAAAATGGCAACCCACTCCAGTGTTCTTGCCTGGAGAATTCCAGGGACAGGGGAGCCTGGTGGGCTGTCGTCTATGGGGTCGCACAGAGTAGGACATGACTGAAGCGACTTAGCAGCAGCAGCAGCAGCAACAGCAGCAGGGATGAGCCTTGAGACAGAAAACAAGAGTATAGATAGAAAGCCTGTATCAGGACAATTGAACNAGCCTGGTGGGCTGTCGTCTATGGGGTCGCACAGAGTAGGACATGACTGAAGCGACTTAGCAGCAGCAGCAGCAGCAACAGCAGCAGGGATGAGCCTTGAGACAGAAAACAAGAGTATAGATAGAAAGCCTGTATCAGGACAATTGAACCTAGCTTGTAATTCCTTTATTACCTAGGCAGTTACTTTCCTGGTAGGAGATCAGTATATTCTTCTGTGAAATAACTGAATAGCTCTAAAGGAAAGATTTCCATATTTTGATATCTGAATATCCTCCAGTACAAGTTACCTCCCAACCCAATCACCCAAAAATGAAATTCTTATGTCAGTAATTTCCCTCATGCTCACAAAGTTTCTGATCACCATTATAATACTTTATTCTTAAAAACAAATAGGAGGGAAAATGATTATGATAATTTACCTAACATTTAGACACAGTGCTAAGTGATTTACAAGTGTTATTGCGTTTAGTCCTCACAACAACTCTGTGAGGTAGGTACTAGAAACATCATCTCCATTTTCCAAATGTGGAAACTGAAGCATACATAAGAAACTTTCCCAAGGTCACATAGTTTTTATGTGATTAAGCTAAGATTTTAATCCTGACAGGCATAATAATAAGGAAGATATTTTTGGGAGTTATATGAAAACTTCAGATTATAATATATCTACCATTGGGAAGAATAGAGGAAAAGATCCTCAAGGTTTTATTTTAAAGTGTTTACTTAGGATTGATAATTATATTATTATATTACCCTAAAAAGGTAATTTTCAATATTAACCTAACAAATAGTTCATGGAGAAAGGCAAAATTTACTGAATATTTTGGCTGGTAATCTGATTTCATATCAAATTAAGACATTGATTCTCAATCTTGGATCTGTGAATGCCAAGGGATACACAAAAGCAATGTGAATCTTTTAAAGTTGTTTTCACTATTTCAGAAAGCCTAATGAAATTTCATGTTTGCCTTTACTAAGAATGTATAGATTAACCAAAACATCAAATTTTTGTCTTTGCCTAAATATTAACCCCTTATTTTTATCACTGGTTAATTTGTGCCAATAAAAACAGCCTGTTGCTAGGTAAACATTTATAATTTTTATTTCACCTTGTAGTTTTCTTTCTTCTCTGTATGCCTTTTTCCTCCTTGATTTTATTTTTATTTATTTTATTTTTCCCCTAATATAAAAATTTGAAGTATATTATGCATATAGAAAATGGGGGTCATCACAAGTATACAGCTTTTTGAATTTACAAAGAAAAACCAATGCAACTATCATTCAGAATAAGCAATAGAACATTCCTAGTACTCAGAGATTCCCCTTGTACATCCTTCTGGTTGGTAGTGGGTGCATACATATTTTTGTTTAACATAAATGTTGGAATGGTATAGCTGTGTAATAGTGTATACATTTGTTTTGCTTTTTCCACAGTGGCTGTTCAAAATTTACATTGCAACTAGAAATATATGAATGCTATCTTAACCATTGTTTGGTATTAGCATTTTTAATTTTAGCCATTCTAGCAATTATATCTTTTCTTATCTGTGATTTGTCTTTTTACTTTATTAATGCTGCCTTTGATGAATAGGAGTTGTTAATTTTAAATATTAGTAGTTTATCAATCTTCCCCTTTGTGTTTAACACTTTTTGTGACCAATTTAAGACATTTTGTGTACATCAAGGTGATGAGTTATTCCTCTTAAGTTAACTTTTAGAAGTTTTGTTATTCTTTTATAGTTAGAGCTATTATTTATTAGGAATTGATTTTTAGAAATGATATGAGGTTTCTGTCAGTTTTCATTTATTCATATTGACATTCAATTGAACTAGGACTATACTGTTCTGCAATATAACTTTCAAAACATATATGTAGGCCTGTTTTGAACTCTCTTCCATTCCATTGATTCATGTATTTATCCCTGTGCCAATACAACATTATCTTATTTACTGCAGTTATCTTCATGTTTGGTCACATACCTCTCCCCATCTCTTTAAGATTCTCTTGATTTTTTTTTCCTATATTGATTTCATAATCATCTTGTTTATTTCCACAAAAACTCTTCTGGAGTGTTTTTTGGAATTATGTTGAATCTATAGAAAAATACTGAGAAGTTGGCATATTTTCAATATTTACTTCATGAGCATGGTATGTCTTTCTAAATGTTTAAGTCTTCCTTATTTCCAGCTTGCTTGAGGTGTAACTGACAAATAAAAATGGTATATATTTAGGTTGTAAAGAAAGGCAATGCCAAAGAATGCTCAAACTACCGCACAATTGCACTCATCTCACATGCTAGTAAANTCACATTTCTTTTAAGTTTTGAGACAATAATAGTGCTTTATTAGAAGTATCTATCAGATTAGTGGTTAAAAACAAAATTAAGCCTACTGATTCTCAATAAACTGGTTTCTCTTTAGTGATATGAATAGTTTAACTAGTGAATGAAATGCTATAATAGACAAACACAAGTTTTGGGGATATAGTTTCTTCACATTTCCCACAGGAAAATAAAAGGGAAAGGCAGGACTAACTCTTTGATTACCAGTATAATTTTTGCTGTGACATGGCCAAAAGCTTCCACTGTTTTGGAAGTAACAACGTGGCGTGGCCACTGCTACCCACTCTGCTATAAAAAGTAGTACTCCCAAAATGACAGAAGCCAACTTCAGAGAAGTAGCTATTCCTGCAGAAAGGAAAAGAAGGTCGACAATGGATACACAAAGGGCTTCAAGTCTAACTATAAATAAATGTGTATGTACATTACCTATGTATGTACATGTGTGCATATATACATATGTTTATGTACATATACACAGGTATGGGTATGTGTATATACACACAAACATATGTATACCAAAGTGGGTAAGAAGGAAGGGCAAGTTAAAACTATATGGCAAAATGAAAACTGGCCATAAGGAAGTTCATTAGATCATTTTGCAGTTATTTCTATAATATGGTGGTAACAGACAGAAGTCTATGCCTAGACCAACACTAGATGTGAGTAAATAACAACAAAAGTGAATCTACAGACATTGGATTCAGCCTCCGTAAAGTAGTAAAAACTTACATGAAATAAAGCTGTAAAACAAAAAGAAGGAATCAAACAGCAGAACAGATTCAAGGACATGAAAACAATAACAATGCAGTGGGAATAACTGTGCAGACTATTTTGATTGTAACTTACTGCCCTTTCATATTATGAAATGTTTCATGTTATGTTTCATATTATGAAACAAAAGATGTTAGTAGACATTAAGACATCTTTTCAGAATAAAGACTAGAAATATCCCCAGACCACTGTCAATGAAAAAGGCAAACAGAGAACATCTACTGTGAAAAAGAGAGAACAAGGAACTTGAACCTCCATACACAAAAATGACATATAGACTGTGAAATGTATATTAAAGATGTTCAGAAAGTGGTCTTTACATCTGAGGCCTAAGTACATACACACATATGCATGTATATACATATTTGGCACACAAGATAATACATTTGAACATGCTAGTATTAGCTCTTATGAAAACTACTACTGTAATGAGATGGTTAGATAGCATCACTGACTCAGTGGACACGAATTGGAGTGCTACAGTCCATGGAGTCACAGAGTCAGACACAACTTAGCCACTGAACAACGACAGAAAAAGTAAATACCATACGTTTGTACTAATTCTTAGAAAACCTACTATAGCTGAGATCTAAACTAGGCACTGGGGACATACTCATGTATTTATTTTACAAAACTCTGTTGAACAAACACCTCATGTCAAGCATCAGGAAAATTCTGGAAGCATATCACAGAACGAGTTAAACAAAGACATGACCTCTTTTATCATACTAGCTCTAGTGAAAAGAGGATAAACAACAAAAACACAAGGAAAACAAACAACAGTTTTTATACAATTACTATCAGTTGTACAGACCTTTATAACAAATGCCTCAGGATTCTAGAGCACTTATGGAACTAAGTATATGGAACTAAGAAGGCAGGTAAAAATCAACCAATCAAAAAGGTAAGAAAGACAAATCATGATATTACCAGATTACTGCAATTAATAATCTTTCTAAATAATCCAAAAATATTAATTCATGGTAAAGGACTATATAATTTGACTATTTATTACTTTAATAGTAAAAAAAATATTTTAAAATTATCAAATCCTATTAAGTATGGAAAAGAACTAGGCAAAGTAACGAGGACTTGGAACCATGGAGGAGAGACTTGAGAAAACAGATAAAACTGAGACAAGTTAGAAGGGGAGATAAAAACAGGCAAGCAAGAGAGGAAGAACAGAAGTCATCAAAAAACAGAAGCAATCAAAAAGTTTCACATCTGTATCCCAGACTCTATGTAAGGAATCACTGCATATGATTACGTATTTGAAATCTTTATCCCCTTACAAGTAAGCCATTTCAATATCCGACCATCAAGGGCCAGCATTAAGTATATTAATTTTATTTTGAAACAAGTACAGAGACCTATGTAGTCAGGTCTTTGGATTTCATATGCTTTTATCTGCTCTTAGCCCCTTTGATTTTTTTCCCCCTTCCACTTTCTAAAGATTACTTGAGAAGACCATTCTATTTTATTTTCCTGTTAATACTCTCTCTGTATTATTGTCCTAGAACTCTGTCTCTAAGATATATCAGTGATAATAGATAAAATGTTCTTTATAATAATATGTATATAGACAGTTCAACTCTAATAATCACATGCTTATGAAAAAACTAAGAAAGTGTCAATGTTACAAATAGTTCAAAAACATCTGGAGAAAAATCAGTCACTATAATGATAAAATCTAAAATGTTCACAAAAGGTAAGGATATTACTTGGCATGACTAAGCTTTATCTCTGAAACAGATGAAATGAAACTACCTCACAAGAACTGAATCATCTACTTCATCAATATTCTATGACTCATTACCCTTCTGCAGATCATAAGCATTTACCAATATTAAATCCTGATTATTCCTATTCTATAGGCACTTACGATCTACTTTTTATATTAAAAATATTACCAGCATTTCCAAGCCTCTTGAAAAGTAACAAACAACTGAGCAATTTTTTTAAAGTTCTACCATGACTGGCTAAATATAAACATCCATTTTATATAATAAGATTATATAACTAAAATATTCAAAATTAGTTTGATTAAAAGAAGGAATCTCTCTTCTTACCATTTGGTCCATGTAGGAGGCAAAGCACCAAAAGGCATCCACTTCATTTTCCATCACATATAACAGAGGTGAAAGTAAGTCACTCATTCCTTGCACATAGCCTTAAAATAAACAAGAAAAACTAATCATACCTCTAAAAACCTAAACTTTCTGTATCCATCTATGCGTATCTCCACCAACTCACTTAAAATTACATCTTTTTCGGGTTTCACAAACTTGTGTATACTGATGTTCTTAAACAATGTGGAGGAAATCTAGCAACCAGGTGAGAAATGGGAGGTGCTTGAGAGGTCAAAGCAGATATGTAACTGCTGTGTGTCTCAGTGTAGGTATCACTACAGGAGAGGATAATACTAAAAAATTATGTGCAAAAGCATTATGATAAAGAGGGATGATGGGAAGCCCAGAGAAATATCAAACTGAAAAGAACATAGTCAAGGAAGATTTGTGAAAGAATAGTTAAGAAGAAAGAGGGGGGAAGCAAGGGAGAAGAATGTTGGGAAAGTCAAGGGGAAGGAAGCTGCAAGGTCAGAGTAGACACCACCACCAAACTGCCATGAATAAGCTAAATGAAATCAGGACTAAAAAGGGCCCAACGGATTTAGCAACCAGACATTGGTAATCCACACAAAAATAACCACAACAAAATTACCTCTTTTAATTTTTTTTTTTTCTTTTTCTGTTTCTCTAACCCAACCAATGCTAGCAAATAGACTTAAACCCAATCAATATTTTGTATCTAAAACTACCATCTCAACCATCTTTCTCTTGATGCTGTTACAATTTCTCAATCACGACACTAATTTAAAGCCCTTGATTAAAAGAAAAATTGGAAAGTTAAGGAATCAGGCCCCTCCCTTAAAAAACAGAAAGTCTTAGGTTTGCTTTTCACCAGACCATGTCAAAAGTCTTAAAAATCCTCAATTTTCTTAACTATTTTACAATTAGATTTCAAACTTAAAATATAGAGACCTGAATGAACCAAGGGATAAGAGCTCTTACAAAGCCTTTTCACATACATATTATCATTCAACATTGGTAACTTGTGTATTTGTTAAAGTTACACAGAGAAGTTTTTCCCCCAATGACAGTCTGAGGAAAACAGGCTTTCATTTGCAGAACCAAAACTTACATTCTTATCATTCCCCAAAATCTATGTGCACTGAAGTCATTTAAAACAGTATGCATATTTTTAAAGGAGAAGGGATATTTCTGAAAAAATTATACATAATTTTACATCATTCTTCCATTTTGGAAGAAAGCTTTAAAAATGACCCCAGGAAGCACGTAAGCCAAAGTCTCTTAAGAAAACTTGGGTTAAAAGTGTAATAAAGACATCTGTTCACTTCAGGATCTCCTTACAAACAGAAGTCTAGTTCTATCTGCTATTAGCCTCTCCCTGTCATCTGCTGCTACGTCTAACCAACCTCACTATGTCTGCACTACACCCCGTGGGAAAGTACGGCTCGATGCACATTAGTGCACACACATGCACACACGCACACACACCTGGAGTCCCTTGTTACAGTGCCAAACATTGGAGTAGCCAAGACATTTAGAGAACAGAGCTAGAAAAAAGCAGCGTATGACGTGATGCCTAAATGTAAGCATTTAAACAAATTTATTGCAGATGCTTTTTAAAAAAATAATATACACTCGTGATGATGAATCCTGTGTGTCAACTTGAGTGAGCCACAGGATGCCCAGAAGTCTGGTTAAACATTATTTCGGGGAGGATCTGCAAAGGTTTTTCTAGAAGAGATTAGCACTTGAATTGGTGAACTGATTAAAGCAGATGGCTTTCAGAAATGTGAGTGGGGATCATGCAATTCACTGAGGGCCTGAATAGAACAAAAAATGGAGGAAGACTGAATCTGCTCTCTGCCTGGTTGCCTGACCTGAGACATCTATCTGTTCTCAGTGCTCCTCGTTCTCATACTTTCAGACTCAGGAATGAGACCTATACCACGGCTCTCCTGCTCTCAGAAGGCTTTAAACTACACCACTAGCTTTCCTGGGTCTCCAGCTTATAGATGGCAGACTGTGGACCTTTTAGTCTTCATAATTACATAAGCCAATATCTTATAAGCAATCTTTCTTTCTCTCCCTGGCTAATACAACTTTTTTTTAAGAAAAGAAGTAGGTGAGAAGGAAGACTAGACTGTTATCACCAAAACTTTCCTACATGGCAATGACACAATGAAAGCAATGACAAACATAAAGGCTAAACCAATCAAAGCATGAAGGAAATTTATCTGAATTCAACAAAGTGCAAAAGAGCACCACTTTACTGGGTCAGACTACCTATAGTCTATAATAGAACGATTTCAAAGTGTGCTATTCAAAAGATTTACAAAGCACCTTTCTTCTGGGGGAAAATGAGTTTTATTATAAAGTTATAATGAATAAAAACTTCTAAGAAACTAATTTAATCCTTTAAGTCTTCAGCTTTCAGACCATATCACTACTGTATTTCTTCTGTAAGTTTTAGTTAAACCAACTAGTCAAATGATTCTTCATACTCTTGCTGGCTTTAAATCTTTTTTATCGTATACACGATGTTCTTTGAGGTATGTCATGTGTTGTGGGGGTAGAATTAACGGACAAATTCCTTTTAATTAAAGAAAGATTAAAGCTGTTTACATTAGCATTCAGTGATGTTCAGATTCTGCACTAGTGCTGACTGATGTACATCTTAATCAGTACTACTACAATGTCTGAAGAAGTTACCCTAAATTATTTTCATAACAAAGTTGTTTCAGTTGGGAGGTGTTAGAAATGAACTCATCATCCTAATGCACACATTCTTAAGGAGAAAAGACAGAGTTCATCTTTACATAGGTAAATTTTCCAGGTTAACTGAAGCTTATTCAGTTATCAGAGAATAAAAATTTTTTAAAATCTTAAGTGTTGGTAATTTTTTTTCTACTGGACACACTCCTGCCTTCTTACATACAGTATTCTGAGTATAATTTAACCTGTTGTTTATTCAGCATCATGATTATAAACATACATTGTAGAAAAAAAATAGGTACCCCCCACAGAAACACCTTAGGCATACAGTCTACACTAGTAAAAGTCACTCTTCCTCGAGTTCTTCTATCTGTTTTGGTAATGTTTGTCTTCTGTCTGCTTTTGATGGTTTTTGCCTTCCTCCTCACTACTACTGAGACTGTATTAAATGCAAACACACTGATACCTCATCTGTGGGCTAAGAAGCCAAACAACTCAATAGGACAAAATCAACTACAAGAGTAAATTTACAGCCCAGGTTACTTTACTATGAGTAAACAGCAAGAAGGTGGAGGAGCTGGTAAAGAATCCACCTGCCCAATGCATGAGACCCAAGAGATGCAAGTTAAATCCCCGGGTCAGGGAGACCCCTCAATAAGGAAATGGCAACATTCTCTAGTTGCCTTTCCTGCCTAGAAAATTCCATGGACAGAGGAATATGGCAGGCTACAATCCATGGAGTTGCAAAGAGTCAGATGTGACTGTCTGCTACTTCAAATCCATGTCAAACAGCAAGCAATTTGGTCCAGGGCTTTACAAAAACTACCCTGGCTTCTTTCAATGCCAGAGTTCTTAATAAAATCCCTGGGTATGTTTCAGATAACTTAAGAATGTGGGGTTAATATAGACAAATGGAAACAGCAATTTATCCAAATAGCTTGTCTGGGACTCCATGCCTGGAAAAACTGAGCATTCAGGAACGACTTCTGAGAATACACATTAATCCCTACCTCACAATTACCTTTGGAGAGGATGTCTCTTGTTCTCTAAGGTAAAAGCCCTATTTCCAACAGTGGTTAATAGAAACTGAAATGGCAGTGGGTTGGGGTGCTGAACGTGTAGAGGTAAGAATGCCAGCCTGGAAAATGCCCTGGTGGTTCAGTGGCTAAGACTCTGTGCTCCCAAAGCAGGGGGGGCCTGGGTTCAATCCATGGTCAGCTATATGCCACAAAAGCCAAATAAATATATATATATATTTTTTTTTTAATGCCAGCCTGAAATAAAGAGCTGGGCCTCTACCCCCAGTCCAGTATTTACTACTTATACAGCGCTGAGTCACTCTCTAAATCAATATAACTTTATTCATACAACTGGGATTATTAATCCACTTAAAAGAGGCTGCTAATACAATCAAAATTGAGCAGGACAACACTCGGTCATCCGAGAAGCACTCCAGTTCCTAGTATTTTCAGTGATCCAATTTGGCGTTCATTATAGGTGTGACCTGACAGGACTGGGCACATTTCACATTTTAAAAAGAAATCTGTGATATTCACTTACTGTCATAGAGGCTGATGCTGCAAGATCCTCAAGAGTTTACATCTTTCCCTAACCCACATATAAGAAGCCAAGAAGAATTCTTGGTTCATAGATACAAACAGTGAAGAAAATATACTCGCAGTTTAAGGTTCATTTGGGTTTAATAAGACAAATACCCAACTGCCTTCCGCAAAACAAAGTCTTAAGTTCTATTAAGGTAATCTGGAAACATCTACCCTCACTATCCTCTACTCAGCAGTCACTAACATCAGTAGGTAACTGAGAAACTTGTCTATACTCACCTAAAGGGGGATGCTTAGAGAGTCTGTTGGTCCCTTAAAGAAACAGCTCAAGTCATCTCGTCCCTTAAAATACGGTTTCCTCAGGTTTTCTAGCCTTTAGCATCACTTTCCCCATGCAATGCCCCAATCCAACCTCCAGCCCTAGTCTTTCCAACCCATTCCTGGTAGAAAACAGACTAACCAAGAAAAAGAGTGAAGTTTCACATGCCCTAGGTAATTATCTGCACCTCTTATCTATGCTATCAAATCAGCATTCTTCTTCACAAGGGAGAAGCCTATCAAAAAAAGGTTTCCAAACTTTCTCAGGTCATAGTACGCCTCAGGAATTTTTTTCCAAGGCATCCCAGGTTCAAAAGTATTAATAACATTTCCATTTATTAAACATATCCAAACAACTAAATAAATATTTATATCCTATGAATTTTAGGACATGTTGGACACCACACTACGTCCCAAACTTTGGAATCCAATTGGATGCCACCATCGTCATCTATTTTCTCACAGTACTTGCTTATCACAGCAAAGTCAAAAACTCTCCTTTGTAAACACAACTTCATCAGAAGGAAGGAATGTGGTGATCTAGCGCTGAAACCTTGAACAACTCCAGCTAGTAGTTAGGGAAGCGTCCTACAGAGGTCCCTCTGTCTCCCTCACACATGTGAAGCACCCGACACTGGTCCCGTCAGTTTGCTGCAGCGACCCGGTACTCTCTGCTGCACGGTCTGGGAACCACAGCCTTTTAAGTTTGCAGCACCCAGTAGAACAACCCCTATAAAAACTAGGTCACATAGCTTTTTACATATGTCTAGTAGCTTAAGAAATTTAAATTCAAAACTAAACATACATCTTTAAATGAGGGTATCAGAGGAGAACTTACCTAAATCAAAATCATACATACAGTAGGTCATCAAAATGTCATGAAGCAAAATCAACCCTGGATTATCTTGGCCTTCATAAAACTTGTTTGTTCGATCTGTTCTGTTAACATCTTTTTCTGAGAAAGAAAATAACATATTTGAAAACTTTTAGAATAACAGATTTTTATGAAGCTTGTATCATACAAGTAGTTATTTTCCCTGTTATTAATTTTTCTTACTAAGCTTTTACTTAATGAAAAAGTTGATCAAATTGCATTTCAAATAAGCAATAAAGCTAACATTTTGAAATTTTTTTCCAAAGTCAGTCCACCGCCTCTTGGGTATATTTTAAAATATTTTTCAATTTTTATCTAAACAGAAACCTTTCACTTGAATAGTAGGAAATATTTTTAATTAATTAAAACCAACACCAAGTAATAACAGTTCACATTAGTTAGCAATGTCAATCATGAATACATGTGATAGGCAGTAGTATTTGAAAACAGTAACGAAAAAAGTTAATATGCAGCCAAGTGTAATCAAAGAGGTTTGTTTTCATAATTGTTTCATTCATTATAAGAAGTATTATCAATTTCTTTGTCATGTTCCATAATCATCTTTAGGACAAATTACTTCCATATTCTCATATACACATTATTGAGTTTATATTTCAGTTCAGTTCAGTCACTCAGTCGTGTCCCACTCTTTACAACCCAATGAATTGCAGCACGCCAGGCCTCCCTGTTAATCACCATCTCCCGGAGTTCACTCAGACTCAGGTCCATCGAGTCCGTGATGCCATCCAGCCATCTCATCCTCAGTTGTCCCCTTCTCTTCCTGCCCCCAATCCCTCCCAGCATCAGAGTCTTTTCCAGTGAGTCAACTTTTCGCATTAGGTGGCCAAAGTACTGGAGTTTCAGCTTTAGCATCATTCCTTCCAAAGAAATCCCAGGGTTGATCTCCTTCAGAAGGGACTGGTTGGATCTCCTTGCAGTCCAAGGGACTCTCAAGAGTCTTCTCCAACACCACAGTTCAAAAGCGTCAATTCTTCGGTGCTCTGCCTTCTTCACAGTCCAACTCTCACATCCATACATGACCACAGGAAAAACCATAGCCTTGTCTAGACGGACCTTAGTCGGCAAAGTAATGTCTCTGCTTTTGAATATACTATCTAGGTTGGTCATAACTTTTCTTCCAAGGAGTAAGCGTCTTCTAATTTCATGGCTGCAGTCACCATCTGCAGTGATTTT
>SJYV01031985.1:653758-664501 GCA_006410875.1 Neotragus pygmaeus | reverse complement strand
TTCACCCTTGCCATCTCTTGTTTGACCACTTCCAATTTGCCTTGATTCATGGACCTGACATTCCAGGTTCCTATGCAATACTGCTCTTTACAGCATCGGATCTTGCTTCTATCACCAGTCACATGCACAGCTGGGTATTGTTTTTGCTTTGGCTCCATCCCTTCATTCTTTTTGGAGTTATTTCTCCACTGATCTCTAGTAGCATATTGGGCACCTAATGACCTGGGGAGTTTATATAAGCAATCTATTTTAATTCTGAAAAAATGAAAATCCACATTTTTCTGGAAATGATTTTAAGACACTAAAAAAAGATCTGGAAACATCACCAGGAGTGTATCTCAACTGGTACCTACTAGATGCTTATTGCTGTGAAACACCTTACAATTAAAAAGGCATTCCTCAAACTTGAATCCCTCAGTAAATTAAGAAAAAATAAAGAAATTTAAAGTGATTAACCTACTCTATAATCAGTTTTGTTTAAAAGTTGTAACTGTTCTCTTCCCTATCCCTGCCTCAGTAAATGGAGTAATCTGAAAACATTCTCAATTAACTGTTGTGAAGAGATGAGGAGGTATTTTACAACAAAGCAGAATCTAACATAGCATGAATTTAGACTCTGTAAGAGTGTTTAAAAAATCATAAGGACAATAGTCTAGCTTTCTGCTAAAAGATACTACACTTGATTCAATAAACATAAGCACCTATCTATAGAACACTGTGAATACATGTTCAAACAAGCAACACCAAACAAATCATGCTATAACTGTCAAATTTCATTTAAAAACAGCTTTCATTCTCATATCATGGTTGATAAAAGAGGTACATGGTAAGTTATTTTTATTAACTCAAGTGCAATTAACCTAGTCATAATGCCAACATAGAAATTCTTCCCTTACAGATTTTTAAACACAGTAAAAAATTATTTGTGCCCTCAAGACCTATTTGTATTTCTTTCCTCTTGTGTATTTAGTAGACATGCCAGGCAGAAAACAAAAAGGTATCAAAAATGATACAAGGGAAGTGTTTCTAGAAAGAAAACGAGCACTGAATTTTTTTTAAAGTCCTCATTAAATCCAACTCTAACTTGACACAGCGAAGGCTGACGCAAAGCACAGCTACGCAGCCTGCTCCGTTTTACCTTCACCATTCCTAACGTCGAGGGGATCCTGCCCAGCAATCATGCTCTATTTCCCTCCTGCGTTCCCTTTCTTTTCGTATTATTTTACATCTTCTCCTCTCCTAAGCCTCCAGTACGTTATCCGCCCTCCGACACCTTACCTCTGAGGATCTTGCTTCCTCTCTTTGAGAAAATGAAAGTTATCTGAAGAGAACTCCATAGATTCCTACTACTTTAACCACACAGCAGCCTCTGTACCTCTAGTCTTCCTCCTCTATCATATTGCTATAAAGCTTCCGTGATTGTAGCTACAACCAAATGCCTCCTCTTGTGCATAAAAGCCACGCCCTATTGGCTACTCAAAGATAGGGTCCCAGTTAATTCTTGCCTCATTCTCTAGTTTCATCCGGCATTCAACCATACAATTGCTTCTATCCTATCATCATAAAAATCTTTCTTAACCTCACTCTTCCCTCTAATTGCCGCTCCATTTTTTCTGGTTACAGCAAAACTTCCTGAAAGAACTGTGTATGTTGTCTTCATGTCCTCTCTTCCCATTTCCCTTCGAACTCACTCCAATCAGGTTGTCACATCCACCACTCCACCAAAACTCCTTTTCCATCAAAATTTTTAGTGATCTCTTTATCACTCTGCTCAACAGTCAATCCAAGTTTTCATCTTATTTAACATCCCAGTCACTCCTTCTTGAAACGCTTTCAGCTAACGTCAGGACAAATTCTCACGTCTTCTCTCCTTTTTCTCTGGTTGTTTTCTCACCCTCTTTTGCTGATTTCTCCTAATTGTTCCCTGTGGCTCTGCTGGTAAAGAACCCACCTGCAATGTGGAGAACTGGGTTCAATCCCTGGGTTGAGAAGATCCCCTGGTGACGGGAATGGCTACCCACTCCAGTACTCTGGGCTGGAGAATTTCACGGAGAGGAGCCTGGGAGGCTACAGTCCATGGGATGGCAGAGAGTCAGACACAACTGGGCAACTAACTCTCACTCTTTTCTTCAATAATGTACTTAACAAGAGGCAGTCTTGGTAAGACTCTACATAACTGTGCAGTCCAACTCTCACCAACAGCCAGACACGATTGAGCGACCTTCTATACAAGTTTAAGTGTCTCAGGGCTGTTATCAGACCCCTTCTTCTCTAAATGCAGCCATATCCATACTAATTTCATCAGTCTCCTACCATCAGTATGCTGCTGCTGCTAAGTCACATCAGTCGCATCCGACTCTGTGTGACCCCATAGATGGCAGCCCACTAGGCTCCCCCGTCCCTGGGATTCTCCAGGCAAAAACACTGGAGTGGGTTGCCATTTCCTTCTCCAGTGCATGAAAGTGAAAAGTGAAAGTGAAGTCGCTCAGTCGTGTCTGACTCTTCGCAACCCCACGGACTGCAGCCCACCAGGCTCTTCCATCCATGGGATTTTCCAGGCCAGAGTACTGGAGTGGGGTACCACTGCCTTCTCTCATCAATATGTTGATGATCTCTAAATTTCTATCCCCAGCCCCTAGCTCTCGTCTGAATTCCATACATAATATATCCACTTCCTACTCTTAAGGAAATCCAATAGGCACTCTCAAACTTAACATGTCCAACACTGAATTCTAAATATTCCCCTTCAAACTTGAGTCTCCCACAGTTATCCCTGTTTTAATAATAAAAAAAGAAAACAGCAACTCTATACTTCCAGTCATTCACCTTAAAAACCTGTTGTCATTCTTAAGTCTGTGCTCTTGTCTGACACTGATGAATCTGTGAAAGCTCCAAAATACATGTAAAAATCAACAGAGACCGCCCACCCACTCCCTCCACCCCTCACCTAACGCCCTCCCCTCGAGCCACACTGCTCTCCTTGCCCTTCTCCAAACACGAGGAGGTCACGTGGCAGAAACAAGTCTAGGTCACGCCGCTACCCTCTGCGCAGAACGTCCTCCACTCTGACAGCTGTCCAACACACGCCCTCGGCTTCCTTCAGTCTCTATTCCAGCCCGCACTCCAACACTGGGCACCATTCTCCCTCATCCAAATTACAGCAACAGCCTCAAATGGCCTTTCTACTTGCACCCTGTCCCTCAAAGCTATTCTCCAGATAGGAGCCAGAGTGATTTGTTAAAACAACTCAAATCACATTACTCTTCGGCTCAAAATCTTCCACTGCCTTTCCATTTCCCTGGTAGTAAAAGTTCAAGTCTTTATAAAGCACTACGAGGCTCTATGTGATCTGTATCAACACCTCCACCATTTCTACTGTGACCTCATCAATTTCTAAACTTCAACTCACTCTGACCACATCTCCCAGCTGTACTTCACACATGCAGAGACCCTGGATATAAACAAGTCTAACACAAGTCATTCCTTTCCGCTTGGAACGCCCATTACCTAGATCGGTGCATGGCTCACTCATTCCCGCTTTCAAGTTTCTATTCAAACATAACATCCTCAGTAAAACCCTTATCTGGTTTAACCTGGTCATCCAAGTTAAACCAGTGACATCCCACCTTAAATTTCATCTT
This sequence comes from Neotragus pygmaeus, assembly GCA_006410875.1. Classification (NCBI taxonomy): domain Eukaryota; kingdom Metazoa; phylum Chordata; class Mammalia; order Artiodactyla; family Bovidae; genus Neotragus; species Neotragus pygmaeus. The sequence continues at coordinate 660,860 of SJYV01031985.1, read as the reverse complement.
TCCTGATTTGTTTTTCTATTCAACACTTATCACTAACATCTATTACTTACTTATCTTGTTTACTGTCTACTCTTTCCCACAGGAATTTTGCCTGTTTTGTTCATTGGTGAATTCCGAGCGCTTAGAGGAAAGCCTCATATACATAATAGGCACTCAGTTCAGTTCAGCCATGTCTGACTCTGCGACCCCATGAACTGCAGCACACCAGGTCTCCCTGTCCATCACCAACTCTTGGAGTCCACCCAAACCCATGTCCATTGAGTCAGTGATGCCATCCAACCATCTCATCCTCTGTCGTCCACTTCTCCTCCTGCCCCCAATCCCTTCCAGCATCATGAGTCAGCTCTTCACATGAGGTGGCCAAAGTATTGGCATTTCAGCTTCAATATCAGTCCTTCCAATGAACACCCAAGACTGATCTCCTTTAGAATGGACTGGTTGGATCTCCTTGCAGTCCAAGGGACTCTCAAGAGTCTTTTCCAACACCACAGGTCAAAAGCTTCAATTCTTCGGCACTCAGCTTTCTTTATAGTCCAACCCTCACATCCATACATGACCACTGAAAAAACCACAGCCTTGACTAGACGGACCTTTGTTGGCAAAGTAATGTCTCTGCTTTTTAATATTCTGTCTAGGTTGNAGACCTAAACTTATTCCCGTCATTAAATACTTTATAACCACTAGACTTTCTGAATAATGACAAATATTCAGTTGGCCAAAAAGTTTGTTTGGCCAACCCAATATAAACCTAAGGGGAAAAAAATTTCTTTTTTCTTTAATGTAACACAAGAGTGCCATTTTCCAACCAGTTTACTGCAGAAATTTGTTGATGTGAAAATGTCTAAGAAGTTCTGGCAAACATATTGAGATGAGAAAGGACTGTGAATTTGAATATATACATGACTGAAAATGAGCTTTAAATTAAAGGTTAGACTGACGAACTGGGAATAAGTAAAAATGGTCTGTGTTTCTTTTTAAGTCTAACTAATTACTTAAAAACAGAAACACACTTCCCCAAAAAAAGAATCAAAGACCAGTTTATAAGATCACCAGGAAAATTAATTTAAAGGTAATTAACCTAAATAGCAAATACTCTTATGAACCACTTTTATACTTTCATAATAAACTATAAAAATGAATCAAGATAAATAAGATATATTTAAAAATCTATAAGTATTTTTAAAATATAGACACAAAGGAACTAGAATTTTTTTAACCATCTTTCAATATATTCACCAATGTAATTGCAATAAAATCTCTTTAATAAGCATTTCTGGTTTGAAATTAACTACTGCACTCATAACAGAGAAGGCAATGGCACCCCACTCCAGTACTCTTGCCTGGAAAATCCCATGGATAGGGGAGCCTGGTAGGCTGCAGTCCATAGGGTCGCTAAGAGTCATACACGACTCAGAGACTTCACTTTCATGCACTGGAGAAGAAAATGGCAACCCACTCCATCGTTCTTGCCTGGAAAATCCCAGGCGGTGGAGCCTGATGGGGTAGCCCAGAGTTGGACAGGATTGAAGCGACTTAGCAGCAGCAGCACTGCACTCATAATGTTTAAATTTAAAAAATGAAAACAAGAACGTACTCCCATATCCCAGTACATTACACTTTATATGGGTAAGTTACTTGGGTTTCTTTAGTAAGCATACAAAAGACCATTACTTACGTCTTTTGTTTTTGTAACTGAGTTCTTTCCTCTTTGGTACTGTCCCAAGGAAAATAACCCAGAAGAAATTTCCATGCTTGTTTTCTCAATGCATGACTAAGTCCCTGAATAAAATATGCATATTAAACACACTTGTAAAAAATGAATGCAATATTTTATCTTACAAAACTTTCATATAAACAGAAAAACTAATGACTAAGAGATAGTTTTATTCAGGCATATCTCATTTTACTGCACTTTCTCAAATACTGCATTTTTTNAACACACTTGTAAAAAATGAATGCAATATTTTATCTTACAAAACTTTCATATAAACAGAAAAACTAATGACTAAGAGATAGTTTTATTCAGGCATATCTCATTTTACTGCACTTTCTCAAATACTGCATTTTTTAATTCAATTAAACATCTGTGACAAGCCTGTGTCAAGCAAATCTATCTTTGCAATAATTTTTTAACAGCGTTTGTCATTTCATGTCTCTGAGTTGCAATTTGGTAGTTCTTGCAATATTTCAAGCTGTTTCATTATTATCTGTTATGGTGAGTTGTGATCAGTGATCTCTGATGTTACTGATATTAAATCTTTTGTATTTTTTAATTAAAATATGTACATTTTTTCCTTAGATATGACACTGCTGAACAATTAATCAACTAAATACAGTACACAGCACAAGTGTAATTTTTATATGCATTGAGAAATCAAAAACTTTGAGTGACTTGCTTATCTATAATATTCATTTTTTTGCAGCATTTCTAGAACCAAACCCACAGTATCTCCAAGGTACGTATATATATGAAAATAGCTCAGTTCCGTGAATACTACCTTGTTTTTGACTTTGAGATTCTGAAGATGTAAGCAGCTGCCAGAAAACATAAACAATGAAGAGTATACAGAAGACTCTATAGCTGACAGTGGAACTGATTAGACTTCCTCAACCCAAACCTTACTGGAAAAGGCAGCTACCACAGAGAAACACACCACTCCTTCATATCACCCACAGAACTTCCAAGTAAGAAAGAGTGCCTTTCCACAGGCTTAACAGTATATCCCTCCAACCCAATCCTCAAGAACATCACAAGCCCCTCAACTCATCCTACAGGGATTTGAAGATATCATTCATCAAAATGGAGTTCATCTCTCCAACATTTCAAAGAAGAAAGAAAACTCAAATACCAACAATTTAAAATACTAAAGTAATTACCCCTCTAAATATCATCTGCTTCATATTATCTACATTTAAAATTCTTCCTTCAGAATCAACGTTCTTAGTCCATTCTTCCAATGATACTGGCTCTCTCCTTTGAACAACAGGTCTTTCGCCCAAATCAATCTAAAATAAGAAGATAAGCAAAAAGTACACTTTAACAAGTGAAATGAAATCAAAGTATACAGCAACTAAAACTAAAATACTATTACTCACACATAAGTTCTAACATTTCTAATATTTTCCCTTAGTTTCCAATGTTTAGTTTAGAAACTGCAATAACACTACATACATTTTTCCCTCCTACTAAACACACAAATGACTATGAGTGNAATCAAAGTATACAGCAACTAAAACTAAAATACTATTACTCACACATAAGTTCTAACATTTCTAATATTTTCCCTTAGTTTCCAATGTTTAGTTTAGAAACTGCAATAACACTACATACATTTTTCCCTCCTACTAAACACACAAATGACTATGAGTGATAAATTCAGAAACAGAAAAACATTTGCTACTTTGGGTCTCAATTACCTAAGTATAGAATACTCAACATATAAATTCTAAAACAAACCCTTCAAACTAAATGGTATGCTACATTATTTTAAAAAGAGAGTACTATTCCATTCATATTCTAAAATCAACTTTTCTTCCAAACTAAAATTGGTAGCTCTCAGAATTGATTCATGATTCATTAGCTTCATGTTACATTTTATACAGTTTTTTATTCAATTAATGTTGGTAATTTTTAAATGCCATTTGTAAGATAAGTTCTTTAAGAGTGTGTGTGTTAGTTGCTCAGTTGTATTCAAGTCTTTGCAACCCCATGGATTGTAGCCTGCTGGGCTCCTCTGTCCATGAGATTCTCCACACAAGAGTACTGGAGTGGCTTGCCATTTCCTTCTCCATTAAGTACTATAATTTAGATACTTCATAATGTTCTGTGTGGAGCCTAGAATTGTAACAAATTCAAAAATCTTGTTGAGCAAATGTAAAGATCTGACATAATTCAAAGCCAAAATTCATCTTACTTAAAATGAAAATATTCACATAAGAATGAAAGCCCAAGAGTGGTGTCCTGATTAGCTGCCTGCGTAGAGTACCTGGGAAACAAAAGTCTGGAACAGAACTATGGGCAACATGCAAGGCTTACAATTTACTCACTCCTATGCACTCAGTGGACTTCCCTGGTGGCTCAGACAGTAAAGCGTCTGCCTACAACACAGGAGACCTGGGTTCAAGCCCTACGTTGGGAAGATCTCCTGGAGAAGGGAATGGCAACCCACTCCAGTATTCTTGCTTGGAAAATCCCATGGATGGAGGAGCCGGTAGGCTACAGTCCATGGGGTCACAGAGAGTCAGACACAACTGAGCGACTTCACTGTGCACTCAATGAAAAGAATGACCTATTCATTATTATCAAAAAGGAATCAAAGAAAAGAGATCCAACACTGAAGAACAGAAAAGGAAAGCAGGGTAGTTGGTGAAGAAACAACCAAGAATCTGGTGGCAGGACAAGCCTGAATTGTTACCTGTTAGCAAAAAGTTATAAGAAAGGATTGTGAGAAAGAAGCCAGGTATGACCAAAACTGAGTTTCTATTTATCATTTAATTTCTATATTTGTATAGAAATGCATTTCTGTACAATTAAAAAGCATTTCTCCTGCTAAAATACAAGAGCTATATTAACATAAACTCCACTCACCTTTGTGATGACTTCAAATCCTGGTTCTTCTTGTTGATTTATCTTTAAACCTGGAATAGCATCACTAAGAAAATCTGCCATCTCTGAAGGTGGTCGCTGATGTACGGAAGGATCACTGCCTCTTAAACTATCAAAAATGTAGTTTGTGACTTTGGAAAATCCTACCATAGTTGCTGTATAAGGATCCTTTTTAATTTTCTATGTAGTAAGGAGAAAAATATTGGCACAATTAATTCAAATAAACAATAAAAAATACCTCATGGTACGATTAGCATAAGGGCAAAGTTTTTTCAAAGGGGGAGGGAAATCAGAACTAAAACAGTATTCTAAGATTATTTTAAAATTTTATTTCTTTCTGGGAAGAAAAATTTAAATTTTCTAAGCCAATTTTTTCATTTGGTTAAAATAGTGTATTAAATGACAAGCTAACGCTACTGATTGAATTGCAGATAAACAAATGATTTGCAGGCTTCATTCAATCTGCATACACCAGAAATATATGCAGTGCTTACTTTCCACTGATGAATGGCCCACAACAGCTTTCTTCTGTCTAGCAGTCCTGCCTTCACAACAAAAAAAAAATACTTCTTAAAGTGAGCCGTACCTCACTAATGTAATACAAAATATCTGACAGCTAAGTTTAAACACTCACAATATTTAAATATTAGCTGACATAATTTATATAAGGGTAACTCATGCCAGTAACAGTAATTTGTTCTGGACAGTGCTGTCCTAGAAAACAGTAAAAAACACGTTTTTCTACTGCTAAAGTTATTTCTAAATCCCAAACTGCTGCTTATTCATATTTAGCAAAAACAGCTACTTCTTAAAGGTCTATCTTTAAAATGATTATTTTTCATAAGAAAAACTGTTCCCTCACTTTTTAATCAGTGTTCAAGAGCTCTCCTGTCCTCCTTCCTAAAAAATCCCCACTTTTATCGTCAGAACCAAGAAAAGAACATCTAGGACAAAGTAAGCACTCAAATATTTGTTGAATGAATAAGTGAATAAACAAACGAGTCAACAAAAATGCCATTAAGTTTACATAGAAATCTGAGTGAAAAATGATCTTTAGTTCTGCCTGTGCTTTTTAGCCAAACTCAAGGATATACTCAAATACTTGAAGAGGAATTAGACTAACCTGACCTCAAATGCACCTACTTAAGTGGAAAATAAAAATTCAAACCAGATGATATATACTATTTCTATAGTATGATACATACTATTTCTATAAAATTACACAGAATAGTTCCATGAAGTTTACACACAAACAGACATGTGGCTCATTCTGTATAATCTCTAAGAAAATAAGAGGTAGCATGTATATAAAATAACGGGGTCAGACTAATAGATTAATACAAAATAGACGGAGAATGAGATGGCTGGATGCCATCACTGACTTGATGGACCTGAGTTTGGGTAAACTCCGGGAGTTGGTGATGGACAGGGAGGCCTGGCGGGCTACGATTCATGGGGTCGCAAAGAGTTGGACACGACTGAGCGACTGAACTGAACTGAACTGAACCGAGACTTAAGAAACATACTTGTATTATACCATATGCTGGTTCATCAAGAAGATTTTCAAAAGACTGTGAAAGACTCTTATTCTGACAATTCACAAGAAGTGTTCTTTTGTCCTGTGGAGATCTGTAATAAAAAAAAAAAAAGGGCTTTCTAGAAAACAGTAGCACACTGTATCAGTGATACCTGAATAATTACTAATGCATAGTTATTTTTCCTTAACAACAAAACCTTAAATGTCCAGTTCCAGGACAGTTTCCCATCAATACAGTATTAGCAAGTATTTAGTAACTATCTTAAGTGAGTTCCAAAACTACATGAAACTACTAAATTAAGAAAGGATGAAGTGTATTTCTATTTTATTTTATTCCAAGAGAACTAAATTATAATGAACCAAACCCAAACTCTTGCTTAGAATATAGCAGAAAATCCTTACAAATATATCTTCCCTTATTATAAGAATATATTTTCTCTTATAAAGAAAGTTGAAGCACACTTCAGGATTCATTGGATATGTAATATGTACACTATAGGAAAACGTCATATTTTGAAATGGACACTTCGCAGCTTGGGAGTATTTCAATATAAGATGTTAAAAATACAAAAGATTATCTGTTAAAGATCATTAATTATGCAAATCATTATCATAACACACATGGATTAATGTACAGTTCACATAACAGTATATTTTTAGTTCTTGCTCATTAACCTCTGGACACAAGCTTTTCTTCACATTTCCTAGTAACAACAGAATAAACAAAATGCTTTCCAAAAAGAGACCTAATTTGAAGTAAACAAATGAATTAGCCAATCTTTTTTCTATTCAAAAGTTTCATAAGTTAGTAAGCCAGCTGTAATAAATCCACAACTTTTGTGTTTAAAAACAAAAATTAAATGCATTGTTTTGCTGCTATCTACTTCCAGTTTATTATAAAAACTTGAGATAAGGAGTTCAGTATCAGTTATCTCTTCTCAATTCTTACATAAGAGGAT
>SJYV01031985.1:635104-653658 GCA_006410875.1 Neotragus pygmaeus | reverse complement strand
AAGACTGAGGATGAGATGGCTGGATGGCATCAAAGACTCGATGGATCTGAGTCTGAGTGAACTCCGGGAAATAGTGATGAGCAGGGAGGCCTTGGCGTGCTGCGATTCATGGGGTTGCAAAGAGTCAGACATGACTGAGCGACTGAACTGAACTGAGAACTCACTCCTCAGAGACAATATCAGCTTAATAAGCCCCTTGGCTTTTTAAAAGAGTTAAGGTTGAGTCATTTGAAGTAGGGGAAAAAATCACTTTTAAATGTTTGATTTTCATTAATCACTTTTCTGAATATCTCCTGAGGGGTGGTTCATGCTTAATATGAAGACCTATGGGTTCTCAAAAGGCATTTCTAAGTGATAGGTCAACTTGTAAATGTAGCATCAGAAAAAGAAAATAATTAATATAGGAACGTATTTTTTCCTAACACAGTGGTGCTGGCACTATGGTTGTCTCTAAAAATAGTTTAAATCCTTTTTTTTTTTAAACTACAAATAAGTGATCATGAAAGTCAAAACACTGGCTTATGCATGTTGAAGGGGAAAGCATAGGGAACCTTCAGTTATCTGTGACCAGCCAACTATTTGGCTCCAGATATAAAACTATGGTCACAACACCGGAGATGCGAAGAAGAAATGACTGCTCAACCAACAACCAACCACAGATATATAAAAGGAAGAATTTCTTTTATTTTTTAAATAACTACTGCTCTGTGGTGAGGGGCTAGAGGAAGTCACATTATACTTGTCTGTACCTAAAGAAATCAACAAAGCATTTTTTTCCAGCACATCAGTAAGAGGACAGGTGATATGCTGTTAAGCAACTGCAGAGCTCACCAGAAGGAGGCCTGGCATTCCAAAATACTGTCACATTTCCACCTGCCAGATTACCATATTGATTGAATCCGGGGATATTAATTATTACATTTACATATTCTGGGGTATTATAGATTCTTGGAAGTTGCTCACTCATAACAACGTTATTCAAGACTTTCAAAACCTCACTGCAGCAGTAAGATAGACCTTTTAATGACGCTAACATCAGCAATTCTATAAGATCCTACTAAAGGGCTTAAAGAAAACCACTGTCTAACATCATAACTATAGATGTATAATTACTGAAAATTCAGAAGTATTTTGGAGTGAGCCTCTCTCAAAGACTTTAGAATTCAGAAATTACAGCAGCTGAAGAATGTTTGCACACTGAGATGAAACAAACTATTTATATTGCTACTGAGATCAATATGGAAAGCTAAATAAATAATAATATTGAAAAAGATACAAAGCAGAAAAGGTTAATAAAAAGGTACAGAATATTTACAGCAAAACAGTATAGTTTAATCCTATTTATATGATTTATATATAGGCTTCTCTGAGGGCTCAGTGGTAAAGAATATGCCTGCTAATGCAGAAGGCGCAGTTCAATCCTTGGGTGAGGAAGATCCCCTGGAGCAGGAAATGGCAACCCACTCCAGTATTCTTCCCTGAGAAATCCCATGGACAGAGGAGACTGGTGGGCTACAGTCCATGGGGTCACAGAAGAGTCAGACACAATAGCAACTAAACAAATGTGTACATATATATGTATGAATATACACATACACACACACATAAATGTATCTCACAAAGAGAATATGTAAGGGTCAAGAACCTAATCTCGTAAATGGCTGGTGTTATGATACAACCAATTTGGCTTTTTGAGGAAATATTTCACTGCCTGGATATTTATGTATTAATTTTTAAATGGCCCAATACATAAAATAATTTTAAGAGAACCAATAATCTTCACTGACATCCTAACAACCAACTTGGTTCCAGAAAAATAACAAAAATGTTTCTGTGGCTCATTCTTTGATCCCACTAAATACGATGTTTTAAATGCTGATAAGTAAGACAGTAAAGAACACCAATGAATAAGACAATTTGTTTATCCCAGTAATTAAGAAAATTAGTTGAGAAGCTAGTTAAGTCTCAAGAAGCTCGCCTATTTTGTGCTGACTGATTCACTTGATAAAACAGAAAGAAGGAAATGTGCATAGCTGCCCCAGCCTTTATCTCACTAGCATATTTGCAATTTCCTTTCACCTGTATGGTTAAGGCCCTCAATTCATTACAGGGAGTATTAGGAAGCCATCACGGCCAAAGATATAAGCCACATTCCTTAATTTAGGTTAATCAGAGAAAAAAGATAATGCAGTCTGATTCTACCTCTACTGATGTTTTGAATTCAGAAGACAAGGATGACCTGGGAACACAGCGGCCAGGATCTCAGTAAAGCTGCTGAAACCGAGCTTTTCCTGACCTACTCTCCTTCTTCTGGTCTCTACAACAATTTGTGACCATAGGAACATGACTCTGAAAACACCATTTTGCTTAGGATAACTGCTCCAGAGACAGGAAATGAAACCTAATAAAGCAAAAAATGGGGCATAGTTGGGAATTTTCATTTCTTTGGACTTAGTTGGAAATTCCATTTATCTGGATCCTAAGTTATGAAAATAAAAAACAAGAACCTTTAGTATCTCCCTAAGAATCTGATAATAGGAGATAGCTTATACAAATTTGTGACTTATTTTTATACTGGTGACTGTTTATCTGGAACTTCTAATATCCTAACACCTAGACTCGGCATACACTTTCTGGTAACCTACATGACACGATGTAATTGTGCACAATTTATGATGGGAAAGAGATTAGGGGCCGCTTATTTTCTGCCTGGGGTACAGAGGAGCCTTGGGGATAAAATTTTTTATGTACATTTCAGGCTATTCGGGGCAAAGAATAAACTGGCCGCCAGTGTCACAGGAGAGTACACAGTGGAGAAGTGGGGGGCATTGGGGATGTAGCTGCTGAAGGACCCGCTTGACACTGCCATCTCCTCCCCTAGAAACACTCACAGCCTGGGCTGACCACAGATGTGATAGACCCTGGTGGGAAGACAGAAAGCAAAGCATGGGGAGTCAGATTCCTCTGCCAGGGTCTTCCCTTTGACCAGGTCATTAAAGGCGATAATTAATCACTTAAGCTCACATTCTGCCCCATTTTATCCTCTCCTTAGTTAATCTCATTCTCTCTCAGAGCTTTGATTACTAGTAACACACACACACACAAACTTACATATTATCCTATTATATGCTATATTTCATCGTGCTAAATTTCTAATTCATAGCACTTTAACAGCTGAAAACTTACATTTATTTGTATAAGCAATGTTTGTCTTTCCTGCAAATAGTACAAACTCCATGAAGACAGAGACCGTATCTCTTTTGACTAAGTGCTCCTTTCCGCCACTTAGTATGATGTCTAGGACATGGTGGGTCCTCAGTTAAAAAAAAAAAAAGATCTGTTGAATGAAAAAAAGGGGAACACCATTCCCATGACCTCCTATTTCCAGGTGGATGCACACACATCCAGTAAAGACATATCTGACTGCTGAGGCCAGAAAAGAGGAAGGCGCTCGTGTGGCATAGCCCCCTCCAGGCTCTCTTTACTTCTTAGATCCGCCTGCCAAGGGGGAAGGTGGCTTCTAGCCTGCTCTCATTCATGTCATAAGTGGTCTGCCCTCACTAGGGAGAACTTGAATGCCCATAAGTGGAAGCTGGATGAATTCAACAATGATTTGGGCTGAATTATTATGAGGCTACATATCCAAACCTCACCAATAATGATATTTTTATCACCGTCTGATTCTTATATTTACTTCTTTCCTGCTTATAAATACAGAGAAGGAAACACAGTTTCACTTACCACCTTCATTAAAACATCAAGAACACATATTTAAGGTACATATTCTCTTTTACGGAGATGGCGATGGCACCCCACTGGAAAATCCCATGGGCAGAGGAGCCTGGTAGGCTACAGTCCATGAGGTCGCGAAAAGTCAGATACGACTGAGCGACTTCACTTTCACTTTTCACTTTCATGCATTGGAGAAGGAAATGACAACCCACTCCAGTGTTCTTGCCTGGAGAATCCCAGGGATGGGGGAGCCTGGTGGGCTGCCGTCCATGGGGTCGCACAGAGTCAGACACGACTGAAGTTACTTAGCAGCATTATACTAGTCATCTTTTCCATGTAGTAGAGTTAGTCTAGTATATTTAAATGCAGTGTTTAAAACTAAGCCTAGTTCTCCAAGATATGATCTTACTAGGATAGGGAGGGATTACCACTTCACTGCAGGAGTATGAGTCAACCAACAGTCTCAGCTCACCTCACTCTTAACAGTTACATCCCAAGAGTGAGCAAAAGGAGCTTGTTATGATGTAAAACCCCCAAAGAGCTAAGCCTTCTGCCCTAGTTATGACCATGCTCCTTTTGAAATCCATATAACCTCAGGCGTGGTACCCTATTCACAGTTTCTCAGTTCCAAGATCCAAGACCACATTCCACCAACCAGATCTGACTTTCTCACGGTTACAGGTACTCATCAGCATGCCCAGTGCCAGGCAGAGGTTGTCAACATGCAAGGGAGAACTCCATGCCGAAAACAGTATCTCTCAGCTTCTGGATCACTCCTAGCTTTATATAATCTACATTCAGGCATGATGTTTCTCTATTAAAGTGAGGGCATTAATATTAATAAAGTTAACAATCATCCTTACAGCTTCCCAAACTAAAAATCTCAACTTCTCCCTTCTTTCACCTCCACATACCCAATCAATAGCAAACTCTAGCATGAAATACTCCTCCAATACTACTTTCCTGTCGCTCTCCTAGTTCATGCCACCATTAATTCCTTTAGATGACTGGAACAACCTGCTAAGATGACTGACAAGATCCTTCACTCTGCGGCCTTTCCTCAGCTCTCTGACCTCATCTTTAAATCTGGTGTCCTCCCTTCTCCCACTGTGCAGACCTGTGATACTGAACTGCCCTGCTCCATGATTACAGCACGTTGTACGTTCTTCCCTCTGCTCTAAGTATCTCCTTCCCTTTCATGCTATGTTCACTCAATTGTCAGGTTTCAACCTAAACATTACCTCCTCCACAAAGTCTTCCCTGATACCTACCCAACTCCCCATCTGAAGTACCGTTCCCCCCTTCCTTGTACTTCCTCCATTTAGTTCTTGAGTTTTACTGCTGTTCACTGATCAGTCACCTTCTATAGACCATAAACTCACAGATATCCAGAACATGCCTGTTTTGTTCACTTCTAAATATCAAACCACCAGCACAGTACTCAGAACATAGTAGATATCAAAAATGTATTTGTGGAGAGTGAAAGGGAGAAAAACTATGTGCACACAAACACACCTGCATAAATAAATTTAAGACACAAGATTTTTAGAAAGTGAGAACGCCCTAACTTCCACATTTAGAATAATTTTATAAAGGCCTTAAATTTGCCTGACTTAAATCTGTAACATTACAAATGAAACTCTTAAAGAGAAACTACGTAAAAGGTAAAACTGGTAAAATATATAACCCATTAACTATTGATGTATCATCATTCATTTAAATGTGTATTAAAAATACTGGACCATTTTTTTCTTTAAAGCAGTAATAAGGTGATATACAGCAGACTCAAAATTACTAAACTGGCAAAATGTTATTCATTCATCCAAAATAGTCAGCATTCCAGAAAGAACAAAGCTGCTTGTCCCCTAATATGCACATGGGTCACTGATACCCAACAAGAAGTGAAAATAGTTTGCCGTGGGACCAACACAACAATCCAGTTTCAGTAAGTAGAAAACAATTTGATACTTACTCACATAATACCACATATTTTTCAAGAGAGTCAATCAGTAGTTTGCTGTCTCCTTGATGAAAGTGCAGAGCAGGGAGCACGACGTCATCCTTTAGACAGAATACCAAATATGACCAGCCCATACCCTCTTTGTTTTGCTTGATTGATTTCAGGTCTGTCAAACTGAACAGGAATGACCATTTGCTTTTCCCATTTCTATGACTTGGAGCATCTTAAAAACAAGAAAGTGGGGTAAAATATTTTTTTTCACCTTTTTAAAAGGTACTGACAGCACTCTTCACAACTGCCTAAGAGAAATTTGTCAAACCTAGGGAATGGCTGCAGCATTGTTATTACCATGGCTTCCACCTGTATTAGAAATGGCAACAAACATTTTCTTTAAATAACAGCCTTTAAAATAATTATCTTACTGCATACAAATTTGAAAAAAATGCTATCCTTATTTAAAATATCAGCTTTTCCCCAAAATGATAGTGGCTTTAGAAATAGGTAGGCTGGATTCAAACTGCAACACCACCATCTTACTAACTGAATGATTTGGGGCAAATAATTGAATCTCTCTGAGCCTTAGTTTCTTCATCTGTATAATGGAGATAATTATATTTACCTCCCAATGTTATTCTAAGAATTAAAAAGATAATACTTGTCAACTAACTACTATGGTGTTAAGCATATAGCAAATAATAAATATTCATCCTCTCCACTTTCCTCAAAAACAAATCAAATGATTTGCACTTCAACAGTGCATTTAAAACAAAAACCAACCTTTATTCCTCACATCCTTTTGCAAATATTTTTAGCAGACTACACTGAGTGAAGGTAAAAGTATGCCAACATAAAAAGTAACACTGGAGTGAATACACAGACTAACATTTGCAAAAACCCACAAAACAGTGGGAAATTGAGGATGAAAAGGTAATCAAGTTGTGAATGCTTCAAAAAGAATGAATACATTCAATATCACTGCTAAAATCAACCTTTTACTAAATTAAGACCTTAGTTCATTTCAAACTATAGCTATGTAAAATAAAGCATTTCCTAGTATTTGGGCTCTTTAGAGAGGCTTAAAATCCTAGGTTTGTGAATAATTATCATAATCAATAACAAGCAATTTAAAGATTATATATTTAAATAAAAATGTAAAGAACAAAGAAAAAATGCTATCTAATACTTATAATTAATTTCTTATCTAAAAATGTCATTTTAACATTTTAACTCAGATCTTAAGCAGGAAAGCTTCTGAAATCTTAAAAAACCCTTTCTTGAATGTAATTTCATAAGAAGTGTCCTATTATCCTGTTATTGAAAACTGTCACTAATTCTGTCCCAACACTCTCAATTCCACAAAGATAAACCACATACATAATATTTGCTTACAGAACTTAATCAAAGGAGAGATCAGTCGGTACTGACCTGAATGTATGTCGCTTTCTTATACAGTCAGGAACATTATAGCTCCATCACCTCCAACAAGATCTCCTAAACTGACACAGAGGAATCTACACCTTACGGAAACCTCTACTTGGAGGGAACGCAGACACCATCACTCTTTTACGGACATGTGAGCAAGTGATACCTTTAACAAGTATCACTGAAAGAAAGGCTAAAGAAAGGCTAAAGTAACTTACCTACGCAGTGACCTGCTGACTCCCTGTTCAAATGGTGAACTCATATCCAAGGCTGATAACAGATTTAGTACTATGTGCCCACCTTACTACACATCATGTTTCACTGGAATTTCTATGACAGCGCTCATAACATCATTACAAACTAACAGCAAAGTGAGAACAATTCTAGAATTCCAACATGCATCACCTACATATGAATGTATCTGGACTACCTATAAAGGATTCATACTACTAGATTATCTACAAAGACAAAAATATTTTCAAAGCAAAACAACAGTGAGAAACTAGATACAATTTTTTTAATTAACTTCTTAAATTACACAAAAAGTATTTAATCCAAAGTAATGCAAGAATATCATATGAAGAATATTAAATAATATATGCAGACTATACGAAGTATCAGAAGTTTGTGCATACTCCTAAAGTAAAAATTTTATACAGATTTTCTCTTGTTAATGGAAGAGAAACACATTACATACTAAATACAACAGAAAATGCCTCACACATTTTCTCACTTAAAGCTCTGATAAACGATGAAAGAAACATTACAAGTCAATTCTAGAAGTCCCTTTACTAGAGTGTAAGTTTCCTGAAAACAAGAACTTAATTCTGTTCATAGCTATACGCCCAATGCTTAGAAAAGTGACTAGCACATAGCAGGTATTCAAAGATGTGTTAAATAGAATAACAACTAGTACCAAGTCAACAGAAAAGTAATGTGCAATCTGGTCCACCAACGCAAGCTCGCCAGAACTAGAAACTGTAACAGAAGAAAATTAACAGAATCCAAGAGTTAACCCAAAATGTCCTTCTTTCTCCTTAGAGAAAGGTAAATAAAACTAACTAGTTCTGATGAACCTACCATGTTACCTAATACATGTAAAAAATACCTCCAACACACTGACATGGGAAAACTGGCTACAACAGCAGAAAAGTGAATAAAATAGTAAGTTTCCATTTGTCTTAAACAGAATTAACATGAAGGTCATGACATTTTACTTGAATAGGTTTCCAGAACATCATGGCAGTCTGCTATTCTGGAAAGATGTATTTTCAAAATATTTGATCTAAAATTTAAAAACAAAGACTTAGCAGTATGTTTCCTATGAAATATAAACTTTAAAAAAGTTTCCAATAGTCAATTTTTTTAAAGTTTGCCCCAACTTTTCCTCTGTAAATCACACAAAAAAAGTTTAAAAATATGAAGGTTATAATACTAAAATTAAAAATTTTATTTGAAAAACTGCTTTTCAAAAACGAACAAAAATTTTATGGCCTAATTTTTAATTCTGAAACATTAAGATTAGAAAATGTCTTAAGAAGCAGTTTTTATGAAACATGACTGGATGAGGTTAAGTCGAGGATAAGATGAGATGGAATGGGAAGAAATGAAATACATGTACTTCATTAACTCCTTGTTCTGTTAAATATCTACATGTGTTTGCACACTGGGCCATACTGTGCAATATATTTCTTACTGCTATCACAAAATTTTTTTAAGTAGTGGAGAGAACAGAGAAAAAGAAAACGTGTCCTTAACTTTTAATAATTACTAAATAAAGGCTCTTTACAAGCCATCATACAGTGCCAAGATATACAAGTAGTATTTATGTCTGTTTCTTGCTAAGCTATGCAGTACGCTGTTACACAGACATTTTCAACTCTGAACACTAAAATCACCAGGAGAACTTCTGAAAAATACAGATGCCTGGGCTCCAACTCCAGAGGATGATTAATTTGCTGGATGAACCCCAAGCACTGGTACTTTTTTGATTTTTGTTTTTTTTCCATGCAGCACAGCATGCAGGATCCAGGACCTTAGTTCCCCAACCAGGGATCAAACCTGTGCCCTGCAGTGGGAGCAGAGTCTTCCAACCACTGAACCACCAGGGAAGTCCCAACTGGTAGTTTTTTTAAAAGCTTAACTTCCCCATGTGATTTCAATGCGCAGCCAAAGTTAAAAACCATTAATCTAAAAAGATGTTTACTGTCAGATATTTTTCTGAAACATGTAATGCTTCCTTTATGAAATTCTGAAAACTCACTCACTTTGCTCATTTCTGTAACTTTTTCATTTTCAAGGATTTCGCAATAATATTAGCCAGCAAAAAATAGCAATTCACATAAACCAATTCTGAAGGTCTGATCTAGAGAAGTTAAAGATCTCTCAAATGCTAAATATACTAAAATTCTGTGGTTTTCTTTTCATAACTAGGCTCTTTCTTGAGGTTTTAACCCACTCATTTGGACTACTGTATTTCTATATGAGAAAGTTAGCCCTAGATCATAGGCTTCCCAGGTGGTGCTAGTGGTAAAGAACCCGCCTGCCAATGCAGGAGATGTAAGAGAAGTGGGTTCGATCCCTAGGTTGGGAGGATCCCCTGGAGAAGAAAATGGCAACCCACTCTAGTATTCTTATCTAAAGAATCCCATGGACAGAGGAGCCTGGCAGGCTACATGTAGTCCATGAGGTCATGAGAGGAGGACACACCTTAGTGACTAAACCACCATACATATATGCTTTTTTTTTTTTTTTTGGCATTTCTATTCTACAGGGAAGGTTCTTATCAGGACAATGTAAAAATGTTATGAAAAAAAAACCACAGGATTTTAGCATATTTAGCATGTGAGGGATTTTTAACTTCTCTAGATTAAACCTTCAGGGTTGGTTTATGTGAACTGCTATTTTTTGTTTGCCTAATATATGCATGAGCTGATTGTTAAAAAAAGAAAGCTTTTGATTTACTATTTATTTTTTAATTGCTACTGTTCCCAAGAAATGATACAATACAAAGTGTAACTACTGTATGTGAGAATGATTCCCCAGGCCATACATGAAAATCAATTTTACTTATATTAACATAGTAATACATATTCTTTCAAACCTTGGCTAGCCTTTTTGACTATGGTAAAATGCCGATAAATCCTAAATTCAGACCAAAATCATTAAAAGATCAAATATCCTATTAGTTATAAAATACAAAGAAATCAAAATTTTAAAAATGTAACTTTAATTTAGAGTGTTTAATATTTTTTTAGAGACCTCCAGTAAGCTGGCCACATCACAGACAGGCTAGCGAGCTTGTATCTGGGATAGTATATGTATGTGTCCTACCAGACTGCTGGCTTGGCTCTTTCCTGTTATCTACGTGTAGACAGTCACCACACAGCAAATATAAATTTATATATAAAGGAGAATAGTCACTGAACATATATATAAAGGGGAGACTGCAATGAGCTGTGATGATTCCAGTAAACACTGAAATTAGAATGATATGGTGTAACGGTATCCTCCATCTCCCCCTGGTGCTTTAGGATGAAATAACATGACTTTTTAAAAATTCTACAGGATTATGAAAAATGTACATGAGAGACAGTCAAATCAATTTTTAAAGTGTTTCTATTTTATGCCATTAATAACTTAAACAGAACAAGTACTTTATGAAGTCACAACCAAGGCAACAAAAAGATGATAAAGGAATAAAAACGTAAGAGTTATACATATTAATCAAAGCACCAAATCATCCTTCCTCTAAGAAGCATGAAACCATTTTCTTTGCACTTTTGTGTATACTGTAGCAAATCAGTTTAAGATTTCAAAAGATTGAAGTCATACCTCCATTGGTATGTGGTTTCTTTTTAAATGACACTGTATTAACCATGTCCCACTCTGCTTCGTAACTGTTCAGATGTTCCGCTACTCGATGAGCTCTTTCTTTGGGGGCCTGGGTCCATTCTACAACTGAGCTGGAGTCCTAAAATAATTATAACATATAAAATATTTAGGGACTAAGACTAGAATTTCAATCAATAATGTCTTCTCAGCTTCTATATAAATTAAGTTTGTAGGCTGTGGCAGACATCACTGGTGGGAAAACTGAACACTATTTCCTATCCTTTCTCCCTTGTTCGAGTTAACAAAAAAAGAAAAGTGTGTCCAGACTCTCCTGCAGACAGAGTTATCAGAGCAATATAAGCTAAGTCAACAGTAGGCCTTGGGAATGCTTTGATTTTCCTAATAAAAGCCTTATCCCTTTGCCCCTACTTGCTGCTTTCAATGCAGCTATGTTGGTAAAAATACAACAGCCACCTTACAACCATAGAGAAAAGGCAAGAAAAACATTGCAAAGAACTCCAAACCTTCAGACTTCTGGTTATTTGAGGAAAACAGCCAACAGCAGCCACTTATTGACGTTATCATCACTGGTTGCTATATTTATCTTATCAAAATTACCTAAAAGCTACAAATAACATATCGACATGTTTAGTCCTAAAGAACTTTGTTTTAAAAGAGACTAAAACAAACAAACAAAAAAACCCAAAAAGCTAAAAAAAAGTCTAAAATGCAACATCAATACTTTGACTAAATCAAAAAATTTAACTTCTAGTCAACAAAAGATACTACACACAAGTTAACAATAAGCAAAACTTGTGAAATTCTAAAATACATAGAAGATGACAGGAAAACATCCAGAATATAAAAATAACCCCTACCGATGTACTTAGAAATCAACAAATACCAAGAGAAAAGGAAATGGCATGAACCAGCAAATCAAAGAAACATGAAGTGACAAAGAAAGAAGTCCAACTTCAGAAACAGAAGCAAGATGAATTTCCGCTTTTATGCCCCCTTCAATTAAAAAATAAAAACACAGAAGACAGTGTGAGGAAATGCTATCTCACGCTGCTGATAACAGGGATAATAAGTGCTGACTGAAATGAAAACTGAGTCATATTTATTAAAATTTAAAATATGCATATTTCATAATAACTTTACCTACATTAAGAAATACACATGTATACAAAGAGTCAGATATAAGAATTCTCATCATAACATTGCTTGTAAAAGTGAAAAGCTGAAAATATCTTATTATCCATCAATCAAAGAGTAAGTAAATAAACTAGGGGTAGCCAATAAAATGCTACGCAGAAGTTTAAAGACTGATATCTGTTCATGTGTATTTATGTTCAATATGTAAAAGTAAATAAAAGGAAATCCTGAAACAATGTATGCAGTGTAACAACTGCATGGAAAACGCATAATGAGAAACACACTAGAGTAAACCAGGGAAGATGGAGGAATGAATGGATATAGACACCTACATAGGTAAGGTAGGAAATGTATACTGATAAAAGTCTGGAAAGATACACAGTAAACAGGGACAGATGAGGGATGGGGTTCTAGTCAAGGAGGGCTTCAACTTTCTATTATTTGAATTTTTACAATGTGGATTACTAGTGTAATTCTTTTCAAAAATGGAAAATAGATTTTATAGGAACAGGAATATATTATAAAAAATAGAAACAGACTAAAGAATAGGGCAGAAAAAAAGAATGAAATTATAAGGTGAAGTACTTTTTCCTCAGAGTCCTTCCACAAATGTCACTTCTCAGAGAGTCCTCCTTGTTTGCCCAATTTAAAAAATGCAACCTTTACCACCGTCACTACTAACAAAGAGGAAAGCTAAGCAGCATTTACAGAATCCAACCCCGCCCGAAGGCTTGGACCTGGTGAATCAGTACTTCTGGAAACTAGGATAAAGGTCAAGCTAAAAAAAGGACTACTAACAAAAGTCCAGAGGCTGGAGGTTTATTCATTGGAAAAGGTAAAACAGATTCTCTGGATTACAAGTAACCAGGGACACTGAGCAAAGAGATAATACACTGAAAACAGGACGATGAATCAAAAGTTTATCAAATGAGTGGCAAGACTCCCAGCTCTCTTCCTCCACTCAGTTCCCAAAACAGTAGAATCCAGTTTTCCCTCTTCAGGCAGAAACCTGTTGACTCTTCTCTGACAAATGACCAGCCCAAGAAAAAAGACCCAGGTTTCAACATCAGGAATTCCCCAAGGAAACAGCCTAGCCAGGTCACCATGAGTCCCAACTATCAACAAACCTATCCATACACTGAGAGTATGATCAGATTTCGTGTGTGCTGTTTATTAGCACAATACAAAGATCACTGAACAAAGGCAAGTGTCTACATAAATGACAGAGGTCTAAATGAAACAGGGGAAAAGACAGTGAATCAGAGAAAGTGGACTAGATACAGAAATGAAAACATCTAAAAAAGTATCCTTAAATTCCTCAGAAACAAGGGAATCATGGATGAATAACATCCATGAAGAACAAGATACAATTTTTCTTTTAAAGGGGGGAAAGGGGACAAAGAAAGCTGAGCACTGAAGAAGTGACACTTTTGAACTGCGTTGGAGAAGACTCTTGAGAGTCCCTTGGACTGCAAGGAGATCCAACCAGTCCGTCCTAAAGGAGATCAGTCTGGGGTGTTCATTGGAAGGAATGATGCTGACGCTGAAACTCCAATACTTTGGCCACCTCATGCGAAGAGTTGACTCACTGGAAAAGACCCTGATGCTGGGAGGGATTGGGGGCAGGAGAAGGGGACGACAGAGGATGAGGTGGCTGAATGGCATCACCGTGAATGGCACTACTCAACATGATGGACGTTGAGTCTGAGTGAACTCCGGGAATTGGTGATGGACAGAGAGGCCTGGCGTGCTGCGATTCATGGGGTCGCAGAGTCGGACATGACTGAGCAACTGAACTGAACTGAACAAGATGCATTCAAAATTTAAAAAACAGCAAAGATGAAAATGGTTCCAGATGAACTGAAACATAAGACTAAAGAAATTTCCTAGAAAATAACATATATAAAGAATTAGAAAATAGTAAAGTATTAAAATACTACAGGACCGATATAAAACACGTAAAGGGTTCCAGAAAGAATGAAAGTAGAAAATGGACAGGAAGAAGAAACCATCACTAAAACAATTCAAGAACATTTTCTAAAAACTAAAAGATACAAGTTTTCACATTAAAAACGCCTGTCAAGCACCCACACAGAGGATGAAAAGGACCACAAGGGCACATTTCCATGACATCTACAATACTAGAAACAAAAAGGTAATTCTAAAAACTTCTAAAGAGGAAAAAAATATAGCAAGGATCAGGATTCAAATACATTAGACTTAACATCAATAAAGGAAATAAGTGAAATGTAAAGACAGTAACTTCTAAAAATATGGGGGTAATTTTCCAATTATAATTCTACGCCAGCCAGTCATTAATTCAGAATTGACAGCTCAACCCAAATGTTCATAGAGGGATAAAAAAAGTCTGAAAACAAGAGACGTTTTTGGTCTCATATATGCTTTTTCTCAGGAAGCACTGGAGGTGCACCAAAACTAGAGAGTAAACCAAAAGAAGACAGCAAAGGAGACAGGAAAAAGGGATTAAAATATGGGAGAGAGGCAAAAGGAGCCCCCAGGACAATTGCTGCACAGCAAAGCGAAAGAGCAGCCAGTTCAGAAGGAACTTGGAAGAAAATTCTGCAAGAAATGTCTCTAAGAAGGTAAAATTAGATCATCTATATGATTAATACTTTGAGAAGAAATGTGGACAACTGAGCCATAGTTTCAAGGTGAGTTAAGAGATAAGACAGAGCTAAACCCCGACCTTCCATAGCGAGAACTCAACACGTTAGACACGGTAAATATAAATTAATCCAACTATCCTGTTCCTAGGTTTTCAAGGAAAATATGTCCACACAGAAATGTGAACCTGATCATGCACAGTAGCATTATTTATATTAGCCTGAGGATGGAAACCACCCAAATGTTCATCAACTGATGAATGAATAAACAAAATAGGGCACATATAAGTAAACACAGTATTATTCAGCAAAAAGGAAAAAAAGGAAAGAACAGATGGGTGCTAGAACATGGATGAACCTTGAAAACATCATGCTACCTGAAAGGAGCCAGTCACAAAAAACTACGTATTATATGATTCCACTCAGATAAAATGTCCACAATAAGCAAATCCTCAGAGACAGACAGTAAATTAATGAGTGAAGAGTACTAGAGTTAAGTGGGAACTTAACTTAACTTAACTTCTGCTTTTTTGAAATAGAAATGTTTTAAAGTTGGTTATTGGTGATGGTTATACAACTCTGTAAATATACTAAATAAACTGAATTATGTCCTTTAAAAGAGTGAACTTTATGGTATATGAACTATATCTTAATAAAGCTTTTATTTTAAAATGTCATTCCTTTAGTCATATATTTCTTCCTTAAATACCTTTCCAGCATAGAGAATACTAGAAGAATCTAATGCATCATCCAATGGTCTCCAGTCCACTATTACTTCAGCATCCTAGAAAAAGAAATTATTAACCATATTTACTCTTCAGCAATATCTTATTTTTCAGTCACCTATAGTTAATTCCCTGAACCCAAAGTGAAATTTGGAGGGGGGGGCTGTACCACAAGGCATGCAGGACCTGAGTTCCCTGACCAGGGACTGAACCCGTGCCCTTTGCAGTGGAAGCTCAGATTCTTAACTACTGGACTACTAGGGAAGCCCGCAAAATGAATTTGTAAGCTCTTAAATTTATTAGCACCTTAATATGCATATCATATGTAAACAATCACTATTTGACAACAAACAATATGCAGATTTCTAAATTCCAATTTTCATTATAAAAAATATTACTGTAACTTTTACATAGTAAATTTTAAAATATTCCATGCCATTTTACTGACTTATCTGAAGAATTTTATTTCTAACATCACTTTCATGTTAAATTTACAACCACTGTTCAATTATATAATTTTATCTTATATGTGAAATTCAAACTTGCTGATAATGTCTCAATTATTATTAATTCAAACAATTATTTTAAAAAATTTATTTAAACAGTTGTGAAAGTCATTTACTAGAAACATACCTTTTCTAAAACACGTAATATTCCTGAAATCAAGCTGTCCTGGTCATTGGTCTTTCCCAAAGATGAGTGAATATAGACCCCTTCCTGTTCATATATAATCTGAAACAGCAAAAATAAGATTAATCAAACCATTTTTATGCAGTACTATTTCAACATTTGTCTTAAAATATTTGAGATGTTTTTCTATAATGCCTAAACCAAGTTTTTTATTTCATATAAAAGTGTATTATCTTAAAAATATTACTGAGACTTAAAAACACTTCAAACATAAACTAGAAAGGAATTTGCTTTGTTACACATGCAAGTCTGATGATATGTAATCACTATCTTGATCTTCTCCTTAGACAAAGATGTCAGTCTAATTATTGTGTGACACTATATGAAAATTTCACATAACATATATTTTTAACAAACATTAAGCAAAGTATTGGGTTCAACCCAAAAATATTAAAAATAAGAACATGAAATATAATGGGAAACTAATGATTTCTAACTATTTCTGTAATAGCATATGTTTTTACTCTAAGTTTATTTTGGTGTGCTCTTGTAGCACAATGGCCTAGAAATTCATGGAATAACATGGGAATATTAAAGTAATAATGAGGCCTTCTTGGGATGATCATCATAAACACTTGCTGAGTGCCTCTATATGTAAAAGCATATAAAAAGCTAAGTATAAAACTATGACAGGGGCTGGTGTACGGGGATGATCTAGAGAGACGTTGTGGGGTGGGAGGTGGGAGGGGGACTCGGGATTGGGAGCTTGTGTGCACCTGTGGTGGATTCGTGTCGATGTATGGCAAACCCAATAGAGTATTGTAAAGTTAAATTTAAAAATAAATAAATTAAAAAAAAAAAAAATAAGACTATGACAGGCTTCCCTGGTGTCTCAGATGGTCAAGAATCCACCCATAATGCAGGAGACCTGGGTCTGATCCCTGGGTTGGGAAGACGACCTGGACAAGGGCAGGGCAACCCACTCCAGTACTCTTGCCTGGAGAATCCCCATGGATAGAGGAGACCGGTTGGCTACAGTCCATGGGGTCGCAAAGAGTTGGACATGACTGAATGACTAAGCACACAAGACACAGTCCCAGTACAATGTCCTACAGGAATACAGGGGAGACTTAAGTTAATTGCTATGTAAATTGAAATGTTTATAAAGTGAAATCTTATTTGCTGAAAGCATTATCTGATATAGTAAGATTCTATTTCTGGGACCCATTTCAAACCATCAAAAATTACTTTTCATTATGAAAATAAGTCAAAAGAAAATAAAATAGTCACTCCCAGACCTAAGCAATTTTGACATAAGTTTGGAATACAATCTACTGTCTATTTATGTAGATCTTTTATCAATACAATCACTATTCAAAATAGCATTTGTTGTTGTTGTTCAGCCACCCAGTTGTGTCGGATTCTTTGCATACCCACGGACTGCAGCACATCAGGACTCCCTGTCCCTCACCATCTAACAAAGTTTGCCCAAGTTTATGTCCATTGCATTGGTGATGCCATCCAGCCATCTCATCCTCTGACACCCTCTTCTCCTTCTGTCCTCAATCTTTCTCAGTCTCAGGGACTTTTCCAATGAGCCAGCTATTCGCATCAGGTGACCAAAATCCTGAAATTCCAGCTTCAGCATTGGTCCTTCCAACAAGTTTTCAGAACTGATTTCCCTTAAGATTGACTGGTTTGATCTCCTTGCTATCCAAGGGACTTTCACGGGTCATTTCCAGCACCACAGTCCGAAGGCATCAATTCCTTGGTGTTCTGCCTTTACAGTCCAGCTCTTACAACCATACACGACCACTGGGAAGACCACAGTCATGATTATATGGACCTCTGTCAGCAGAGTAATATCTCTGCTTTTCTCTGCTTTTCTAGGTTTGTCAGTTTTCCTGCCAAGAAGCAATCATCTTCAGATTTCACGGCTGCAGTCACTGTCGCAGTGATTCTGTTTGGGGAAGTGAGATCTGCAAGTTGTGTAGTGAGGCCATAAAAAGAATTTGATCCTCTGACAATACTATGAAGATGATATTTCTTCACTAAACTCACAGTGAATTGATTCATGAGGAGGATGAGACTGGCACCGGACATTCTGCTTTCTCCATTTACCAATAGTAATGATTAATACTTGAAAAGCTATCTCTAAGCTTGTTTGATATGAAAAATTATTTTGTAACCAGGAACAATTATGATTTTCATCTAAGGTAATATTCAATACTTTTAGTAAAACATGCTTCCAATTTCCTTACTCTAGTTTTATTAATAAATTCTAATGTAAAATAGAAGGAAAGGCTCAAATGCCATTATTGGCCATGTAATATTTTTTACTATTCATTACATTACAAAGTATTTCTACATTATCACATTTGATCCTCACAATTCTATCAGATACATGTTACCACTCCCACTTTGCCACTGAGGGAAAAAAATGCAAGGAAGTAATTTCTTTTTTTTTTTTTT
>SJYV01031985.1:619360-634994 GCA_006410875.1 Neotragus pygmaeus | reverse complement strand
TGCAAGGAAGTAATTTCTTTTTTTTTTTTTTTTTGTGGCCATGCAGCATGCAGGATCCCAGTTCCGTGACCAGGGACCACACCCCTGTCGCCCACAGTGGAAGCACAGAGACCAAACAGTGGGCCACCGGGAGAGTCCCAGAAGTAATATGATCAAAGTCCTTCTATTACTCTACTCTGGCCACCTGATGAGAAGAGCTGACTCACTGGAAAGGACCCTGATGCTGGGAAACATAGAAGGCAAAAGGAGAAGAGGGTGGCAGAGGATGAGATGGTTAGGTAGCATCACTGACTCAATCAATGGACATGAATTTGAGCAAACTCCAAGAGATAACGAAGGACAGAGAAGCCTGGCATCCATGGGTCACAAAGAGTCAGACATAACGTGGCAACTGAACAAAAACAACAATTTCCATTATTCTGGGATTGAGACTCCTGTCTGCGACAAGATTTATTTGTCCAAAGAGTACATAATGGAAAAGACAATCAATTTAAGGCTTAGCATGTGTGAACACTGTTCTGGCATTAACTCTTTGTAGCCCATGGACTGTAGCCCACCAGCTCCTCTGTCCATGAAATTCTCCATGCAGGAATACTGGAGCAGGTTGCAATTTCCTTCTCCAGGGGATTTTCCCAACCCAGGCATCGAACCCAGGTCTTCTGCATTGCAGGCAGATTCTTTACCATCTGAGACCCCCGGGAAGCCCCTCATCAGTGCAGGAAACCTAACAAATCACAGGGCACTAGGCAGATGCTCAGAAGAGTCCTGCCTCAGCAGTGGGCACTGCTGGCCTTACATGAAATGCTGTGCTGACAAACACAAGGCCCTACCGTAGAGCACAGGGAAACATAGTCAATATCCTTCAATAAACCATAATGGAAAACACCATGTGAAAATACATAGATAAATGAATCCCTTTGCTGTACACTGCAAACTAACACAGCAGTGTAAATCAACTATACTTCAACAAAAACAAAAACTGTGCCAATCACATCTAACAAGGTTTAAAAGCAAGTCCCAAAGGTTTCAAATTGTTTCCACGCAAGTAACTTCTAGAATAAAACTCAAGAATATGTTACAGAATTAAAAATATATATATATATATATATCAGTATTGACATTTGGCTTAAAAAAAAAACTACCAGATAGATTTTGGCATCTGGTACCAAAAAAACAATCAGAAACATATGACTCACAACAAGGGGGAAATCAACCAATTAAATACAACACGATTAATAAAACAGGGAAAGACATTAAAGCACTATTATAACTGAATTCTCTATTGTTCAGGACACTAGAAACAAGTTACAACTTGCTAAGAATCAAAAATATGAGAGATCCAAACTGAACTTCTAGAGATGAAAAATACAATGTCTGAGATAAAAAAAATACACTTAATGGGATAATGGCAGATTAAATACTTTAGAAGAATAATGAACTTGAAGTTACAGCAACAACTATATAAAACAAAACACAAAAGGGGAGGGGGCTGAGAAAAAAAGTGAACAAAGCATCACTGAGCTGGAGGGAAATGTCAACTGATCTAGTATATGTATCAAATGTACCTGAAAGAGTTGAATGAGAAAAGAAACAAACAAAAAAATATTTTGATAAAATAATTGCAAAAGTTTATTCAAATTTGACTAAGNTGATATAAATAGAATGCTTGATTTCTAATTAAAAAAATAGATGTGCATCTAGCAACAAATGTTTACTGTATAGCACAAGGAAATACAGTCATTATCTTGTAATAATCTATAATGGAAAATAATTTCAAAAATAATTATATATATGTATTTATATATAAAAACTGAATCACCTTGCTGTGCACCTGTAACACTGTAAATCAACTGTACTTCAATAAAATACATATATTAAGAAAAAACAATCTAGTCTTCCTTCTCCCTGTTTGCCCAGGCTCTGCCCACCTCCCCTCCTTTCCTGGAACTGGATCCCTTTCAGGCTCCTTCCACCTTCTGCCCTCCTGGAGAGCAGAGTCTCATCATTCATTTTCACAAATGTCCCTGTGCTGCCAAGAACATGAGTCTGTAATTGTGTGGCTCAAGACATGTCCATTAGAGCTGGGCTGTTAACTGTGCTGTTCCAGTGTCTTCTGTGTTCTTACTTCCTTATTACACAACTGTCAACTCCTGAGAGGCCTGTGAAAATCTTCCACTGTCATTGTGGATTGGGGATGTTAAGTGCACTCAAATTTGAAATAATTATAGCTTCCAGTGAATTAAGTCTTAACATCACATTGTAAGCTTCATTTCTGACAGTGCTCTTTGAGATAAAGTCTTTTTGGTTGGATATGAATATAGTCATGCAAGTTTGCTCTTAGTGTTTGCCAGATTAATCCTTGCATTGCTAATCTTTTTGTGCCCTTATAGTTGTAGCTGCATCTTCTATGAACAATGAATAGCTGACTATTATTTTTGTTTTTCACCCAATAAGACATGGTTTCTTATTTCTGTTACTGATAAACTTAGATGTATTGTGACTGCTGATATAACTGAATCTATATCTACCATCTTTTTGTGCTATTTTCATGTGTTTTCTACATATTTCTTTTTTCTTCCCTCTACTGGATTGACTGAGCTTTCTCTATGTCCTCTTTTTTTCCTTTGGCAGCTGTGTATTTTGCTCAATTATTTTAATGTTGACACTGAAATTAAAAATTATCCCCCCTGGCTTCAGGGTAACTGTGGGTAACTAAGTTCATCAATATCAATACATATCTCCAGCAATACAAAGATTTAGAACACTTTAATTCAGATAATCCCATGAAGGGTTTACTTCTGCATGGTTTTACAATCTCAGCACACTATTTTCTCTAATTGGTGCATTTTGATTTGCCCATATATTCACTGCTTTCTCTTCACCTCTTCTTCCTATGGTCCACGCTTCCTCCTGCATTTGTTTTCCTTCTTCCTAAAGGATGTGCCCGAGCAGTTATTTCAGCATTTCAGGTGATGATTAAAGCGTCTCCTTTGTCTATTTGAAAGTAAAAACATCTACTTCAGTGCTCATTCTTCACATGATAGTTTCACTGGGTATAGAATTTTGGGTTGTCAGTTACCGTGTTCTCAGCATTTTGCAGATGGTGACTTTTATCCTCTGTTGTTGCTGCTGAGATGTGTGATGTCAGTCCTTCCTTGGTGATCTTTTCATTGATTAAGGTTGTTTCTTTGGCTCTGTGTTCTACAGTTGTATTACGATGTGGATTTATTTTTATTTATCCTGCTTGGTTTTTATATATGATGCAACATTTTTAGGTATTTTGTAAATACTGGGGATTTTGGTTTGATAGTTCACAGTACAGTGTGGTGTGTGTGTTAGTCACTCAGTCATGTCCATCTCTTTGCAACCCCATAGACTATAACTCACAAGGCTCCTCTGTTCATAGAATTCTCTAGGCAAGAATACTGGAGTGGGTTGACATTCCCCTCTCTGGGGTAGCAGAAGGAGAGGAAGCCAGAATCACTCTTGGAGGAGCCTGTGTGTTCCCATTACTGCCTGGCCCAGAGCCCACAGGCAGCTTGGGCAGGACAGGGTGGAGTCAGAAAGATCCCAGCCTCAGCTCTCAAGGGAGCCTGATGTTCAGTTAGTGCCCTGGGAGCAGGACATCAGGGTGGGAATAACTGACACAAATAAGTAAGATCACTTGATAGACACTCAGTGATGCTTCTCTTGGAAGGGGATTCTCCATGACTGAAACCAGAGAGAGGGAAGAATTCCTGCAACATGCTCATGCTGGTCCAGAGGCTGAGGGAACAGGGATATATGAAGTGAGGACACCCTTTTGGGAGTTCACAGTCCAACAAAGCAGGCTGCTCTAATGCAACAGGGAAGCCAAGGAGGCTCCCAAGTGCTCCCCCAATTGTTAGCAAACATGCACCCATGTGATAGATGCTTGGTGCATAGGCTGGTTCTCAGTAGCAGTGACGCACCCATAAAGCACCCTTTATAGTTACAAATTGATTTCATCCTCACAGCAGTCTACTGAGCCTCCCACTAAAGATGGGGAAGCTGAGGTTCAGAGGGCAAATAGTGTAATTTCTCTGTGCCTCCGTTTCTTCATCTGTCATATGGGATAATAATGGTTACAACCTCTTTGGGCTGGTGTAAGAATGAATTGAGTTCATCTATGAAGAGCATTCGGAGGAGTAGGAAAAGTGAAAAGTGAAAGTGAAGTCACTCAGTTGTGTCCGACTCTTTGTGACCCCATGGACTATAGCCTACCAGGCTCCTCCAGGCAAGAATACAAGAGGAAATAGTAAAAGGAATATTAAAATGTTAGTGATGAATATTATCCACTTCACCCCAGAATCCAGCCCTCCCCTCAGACGCTCAACACCTTCCACCAGTGTCCTGTATCATTTTCTTCATAGCACTTATCTTGTATGAAATCCCACATTCATTTACCTATGTGCCTGTTTTCTGTGTCTTCCCCATTGATCCCCTGTGCCATGGGGACAAGACCTCACCTGTTCACTCACTCAGTGCCCCTGACAAGATGGCACTCCATAGTTGTTTCTGAGTCTCAGAGTAACTAAGCAATTGATGGAGCCTGGATTTCAAGGAACTGCTAATTAACCTATATCCACAGGCCAGCCATCCACGCTGACCCACAGAAAGCAGCCTGTGAAATGCATATCCCTGGTCAACTACAGCTACATCTAGAATTAATGTCACTCCATGCAGCTCTGTCTCCTCCAAGGGCATCCTCATCCCTGGGCTACTTTCATTTTTTGCTTCTAATACTCTCTGCTTAGACCTCTATTTTAAACACCTGTTGGCAATTATTGATTCCCTGCACAGCCAGGGAAGGTTCTCATAGGCAGGAACTAAGTCAGTAATCTCTGAGTCTCTGGCACATGTCAGGTATCTGGATGGTGTTGGAAGGAAGGACAGATTATTGGATGACTCCAGGAAAGGGACACCAGATATAATACCCCTAGTTAAAACTGACTTCTCTGGGGGCTCAGTGGTTAAGACTCCATGCTTCCACTGCAGGGGACATGAAGGGGAACTATGATCCCATGTCATCTGGTATGGAAAAAAATTGAATTTCAGATAAATGATGGATATTTTTTAGTATAAGCATGTCTGAAATCAGATTGATTATATTCTTTGCAGATGAAGATGGAAAAGCTCTAAACAGTCAGCAAAACAAGACCTAGAGTTAACTGTGTCTCATATCATGAGCTCCTTATTGCAAAATTCTGTCTTAAACTGAAGAAAGTAGGGAAAAGCACTAGGCCATAAATCAAAACCCTTATGATTATACAGTGGAAGTGACAAATAGATTCAAGGGATTAGATATGATATAGAGTGGCTGAAGAACTACGGACAGAGGTTTGTAACATTGTACAAGAGGCAGTGAACAATATCATCCCAAAGAAAAAGAAATGCAAGAAGGCAAAATGGTTGTCTGAAGAAGCCTTACAAATAGTTGAGAAAAGAAGAGGAGTGAAAGGCAAAGGAGAAAGGATAAGATATACCCAACTGAATGCTGAATTCCAAAGAATAGCAAGGGGAGATAAGAAAGTCTTAAGTGAACAATGCAAAGAAATAGAGCAAAACAATGGAATGGGAAAGACTAAAGATCTCTTCAAGAAAACTGGAGATAGCAAGAAAATATTTCATGCAAGGATGGGAACAATAAAGGACAGAAATTATAAACAACAGAAGGAGAAGAGATTAAGAAGAGGTGGTAAGAATACACAGAAAAACTGTACAGAAAAAGGTCTCAATGACTTGGGTAACCACAGCGGTGTGGCCACGCACCTAAAGCTGGGCATCCCAGAGTGTGAAGTCAAATGGGCCTTAGGGAGCATTACTATGAACAAAGCTAATGGAGGTGATGGAATTCCAACTGGACTTTTAAAATCCTGAAAGATCATGCTCTTAAAGTCCTACACTCAATATGCCAGCAAGTTTGGAAAACTCAGCAGTGGCCACAGGACTGGAAAAGTCAGTTTTCATTCTAATCTCAAAGAAGGACAATGCCAAAGAATATTAAAACCATTGCACAACTGCACTCATTTCACATGCTAGCAGAGTAATGCTCAAACTCCTTTAAGCTAGGCTTCAAGTGTGTGAACAGAGAACTTCCAGATATACAAGCAGGATTCAGAAAAGGCAGAGGAACCAGAGATCAAATTGCCAACATCTGTTAGATCATAGTAAAAGGAAGAGACTTCCACAAAAACATCTACTTCTGCTTCACTGACTATGTTAAAGCCTCTGACTACGTGGATCACAACAACTGTGGAAAATTCTTAAAGAGATGGGAATACCAGACCACCTTACCTATCTCCCAAGAAACCTGTATGCAGGTCAAGAAGAAACAGAATTGGACATGAAACAACACACTGGTTCCAAATTGGGAAGGGAGTACATCAAGGCTGTATATTGTCACCCTGCTTATTTAACTTATATGCAAAATACATCATATGAAATGCCAGGCTGGATGAATCACAAGCTGGAATCAAGATTGCCGGGAGAAAGGTCAATAACCTCAGATATGCATGTGAAACAATCCTAATGGCCCAAAGTGAAGAGGAACTAAAGAGCCTCTTGATGAAACTGAAGGAGAACAGTGAAAAAGGTGGCTTAAAACTCAACATTCCAAAAATGAAGATCATGGCATCTGGTTCCATCACTTCAAGGCAAACAGATGTGGAAAATAGAAACAGTGACACATTTTATTTTCTTGGCTCCAAAATCACTGTGGACGGTGATTACAGCCATGAAATTTAAAGATGCTTGCTCCTTTAAGTTATGACAAATCTAGGTAGCATATTAAAAAACAGAGACATCACTTTGTTGACAACAGTCTGTATATTCAAAGCTAAGATTTTTCCAATAGTCATGTATGGATGTGAGAGTTGGACCATGAAGAAGGCTGAGCACCGGAGAATCGATGCTTTCAAACTGTGGTGCTGGAGATGACTCTTCAGAGTCCCTTGGACAGCAAGGAGATCAAACCAGTCAATCCTAAAGGAAATCAACCCTGAATATTCAATGGAAGGATGGCTGCTGAAGCTCTAATACTTTGGCCACCTGACATAAGAGTGGACTCATTGGAAAAGACCCTGATGCGGGAAAGATTGAGGGCAGGAGGAGAAGGGGGCAACAGAGGATGAGATGGTTGTATGGCGTCACCGACTAAATGGACATGAGTTTGAGCAAACACTGGGAGATGGTGAAGGGCAGGATGGTGAAGTCCCTGCTGTGCTGCAGTCCATGGGGTCACAAAGAATCGGACACGAATGAGAGACTGAACAACAACAAAATACGGTATGGGATATACTGATGCTAAAAATCATCTATTGGTTCTCTGAAATTCAAATTTAACTGGACATCCTGTGTTTCAATTTGCTAAATCTAGCAATTTTACAGCAGAATCACCTGCAAGGGACAGGAAGGGGTGACAGAGGTCAAATGTGCCTGCAGGGCTGGGCTTGCTGGGGAGGTGGGCACAGCCGGCAATGTGGCAGCAAGATTGTTCTAAAGTGTAGCCTCGTATTATCTGACCATGAAAGGTGGCCAAGGGCCTGGGCAGAACCCCCTAGCCTCTGATCCCATGAAGGGACAGTCAGGGCATATTTAGGAAGGGCAGCTCAGGAAGTGTTGGGCAGATCACTCTAGAGAAGGTGGATGCTCTCATTTCATCACCTGGCACTCTCAGGCTCTAGTATATACCAGGTCCTTAACAAATGTGCATCAGGGGAAAACACACCACCCCCAAGGCCGGCTCCACTCTGCCTTTCCCACGCTAACCACGGGCTTCAGACATCAGCAGGGGTGTAGGACATTTTATCATCAGGGAACCCTGCTACTTCCCCCAACTCAAAAACAAACAAAAAACTATCTCATTTATTTCTACAGATTTATACAGATTAAAAAATAAGTTTACTTATTTAGGGCTGTGCTGGGTCTTCACTGTTACGCATGGACTTTTCTCTAGCTGTGGTGAAGCTGGGGCTACTCTCTAGTTGCAGTNAACACACCACCCCCAAGGCCGGCTCCACTCTGCCTTTCCCACGCTAACCACGGGCTTCAGACATCAGCAGGGGTGTAGGACATTTTATCATCAGGGAACCCTGCTACTTCCCCCAACTCAAAAACAAACAAAAAACTATCTCATTTATTTCTACAGATTTATACAGATTAAAAAATAAGTTTACTTATTTAGGGCTGTGCTGGGTCTTCACTGTTACGCATGGACTTTTCTCTAGCTGTGGTGAAGCTGGGGCTACTCTCTAGTTGCAGTGTGTGGGCGTCTCACTGTGGTGGTTTCTTCTGTTGCAGAGCACAGATTCTAGGGTCCACGCAGTCTTCAGTGGTTGTGGCTCCTGGGCTCTGGAGCACAGGCTCAATAGTTGTGGTGCACAGACGCTTAGCTGCTCTGCAGCACGCAGGATCTTCCTGACCCAGAGATCGAACCATTGTCTCCTGCACTGGCGGGTGGATTCTTTATCACCGAGCCACCAGGGAAGCCCTATACAGATTTTTTAAATTGAACTCTTTAGGAAATTTTCAAACATCCACAAAACAGAAAAGTGTAATCATCACCCACGTATTCTTCACTCAGATTTAGCGATTATTGTTTTGCCAACCTTATTTTATTTATGCCATGCCCTCTCCGCTTCCCCACAGCACACATTTAATTCCCCTTTGAGTATTCTTAAATCTGAGACATTGTTTTATCCAGCTTTACATTCTAAGGGGGTTACAGACCCACCAATTTCATGGGTGCTGTAATTCCAATTTACACATGTGCAAACTGAAGCTTAGAGAGCTGAGGTTCTTGTCCAAAGTGAGAGGGGCACAGTAGACTGGCAACATGCTGTCAAGAGCCCTGAACCTGAGACTTCCCTTCCTCCATGAGGCCCCCTGCTAGCCCTCCTCCTTTCCCCCATGGCAGGGCTCCCAAGTCAGACTTNCATCCTAAAGGAGATCAGTCCTGGGTGTTCATTGGAAGGACTGATGGTGAAGCTGAAACTCCAATACTTTCGCCACCTCATGCGAAGAGCTGACTAATTGGAGAGGACCCTGATGCTGGGAGGGATTGGGGACAGGAGAAGGGGACGACTGAGGATGAGATGATTGGATGGCATCACCGACTCAGTGGACATGAGTTTGAGTGAATTCCGGGAGTTGATGATGGACAGGGAGGCCTGGCGTGCTGCACTTCATGGGGTAGCAAAGAGTCGGACACGACTGAGTGAACTGAACTGAACTGAAAGGCAGTTTTATCTGACATGAGTATGGATAGCTCTTGTAGCTTTCTTTGGACTAGACTAGCATTTGGATGGTCTTTTTCCATCCTTTTAATTTCAAGCTATCTGTGTCTTTATATTTACAGTGTGTTTTTTATAGTTATGATATAAATTTTCATTACTAAAATTTAGTCTGACAATGTGTGCCTTTTAAATGAGATCTTTAAAAAAGCCAGTTAACATTCAAGTATTGTTATTGTTGGACTTCCCAGATGGTGAGAGTGGCAGTCCACTCTAGTACTCTTTCCTGGAAAATGCCGTGAGCAGAGGAGCTTGGTGGGCTGCAGTGCATGAGGTTGCAAAGAGTCAGACACGGTTGACACAACAGAGCACACATTGATCCTGGTTAGTTTAAGTTTTGCCTAAACTTGCTCCTTGTTTTCTGCTGTGGGGATCCGAGTGCTACATGATCATTCTGAACTAAAGGCATTTGATATTCAACAATTCAGAAAGAAGCCTTCTTGGAGTTTCCTTTATCTCTAAACAGAAACTTCTAGATTGAGGCTCCCATAAATCCTCTCTCCAGAGAAATTTACGGCCATGAAGAAAAATGGGTAAGACCACCTTAGACTTGTGTAAACATTATCACAAACTTTCTTCTGTTTATTCCTCTAGAAATCTATATGTTGTTCCCCATGGAATTCTTTTCATCTCTTACATTTTCTTTTAAATTAAATGTATAAGCCTCTGCCTTTCACTGTTTAAAGAGTCGCTTCTTTTGTGCACTTTTCACACTGTTGTTCACTTGCTAAGTCATGTCCGACTCTTTGTGACCCCATGGGCTGCAGCATGCCAGGCTTCCCTGTCCTTTACTGTCTCCCTGAATTTGCTCAGACTCATGTCCATTGAGTCAGTGATGCCATCCAACCATCTCATCCTTTGTCACTGCCTTCTTGTCTTGCCCTTTGCCAGCATCAGTCTTTACCAGTGAGTCGACTCTTCGCATCGGGTAGCCAAAGTATTAGAGCTTCAGTTTCAACATCAGATCTTCGAATGAACACCCAGGACCAGTCTTCTTTAGGATGGACTGGTTGGATCTCCTTGCAGTCCAAGGGACTCTCAAGCGTCTTCTCCAACACCACANACCAGGCTCCTCCAACCATGGGATTTTCCAGGCAAGAGTACTGGAGTGGGGTGCCATTGCCTTCTCTGAGGACCTCACTTAAGAAGAGGTAAAATAAGTAACAGTGATGTGCTGGCGCAGCTCAGCTTACAAGAATCAGTTATGCACATTTCTTGACCCTTGACGGGCAGTGACATCACAATGATACTTTGAAGTCCGCCATAGAGGCGTTGTTTACACCATGGAAATCGGTGAATGTAAATGTAACTGGTATTTCCCTTTCTAGAAAACCGGTTGTTACCTGTGTGTGTGTAATGTTCCCGTTTAATTTAATCTTCACAATAAACTCAGATTTCATGTATGGAATAATACTTTATAGCTTTCAAGTCATTTTAAATATGTTACCTTCCCCTCCATATACTCCCAGGAGAGTAGGTAGGGCAGGAGCATTGTCTCTGTTTTAAAGAAACGGTGGCTCTGAGAGGCCACGTGGCCAGGAGGGCCGTGCCTGACCTGGAGTCCACGTTAGCTCCCTGACTGTGCTGTCCCTGCTCTGGCTGGCATTGCCCAGCCTTTAGAGCATTCAGAGTCTGGTTCTGAGTCAGAGTCCTGACCACAGGGGCCGGGGGTACCAGACCTGACCCTGTTCTCAGATGCCTGGTAACAGGAAGCTTCCCAGCACGGGCAGGCGTTGCCAACCCTGCAGGGTGTCCAATGGCCTCCCTCCCCTGCTTATTTTTGTACATGGTGCTGCCTCCTGCTAGGTTCAGGGCCTAAGCAGGCAGGCTGACAGGGGCCTCCAGTCCGGGGGTGTTGTATTTTGAAGGGAATGTCGTGTTGTGCCAGGAAAGCCTGCCCATGGCTGGCATGGAAAGAAGAGAATCCGGAAGTTTAAAAACCTGCTCCATTCAGGTCTTGGCTGAGGCCACGGGAATTTCCAGAGTCCACTTTTTCTAACTGAGGTAGCTGTGAGTATACTGTGCTAGTGGGAAGCCTAGAGATTTATGTCATCATGGAAAAATCCCCAGTAGAGAGGGAGCTAGTTCTGAACTGGTGAAAACAGTGGCAGACTCAACCAGCCCCACAGGTACTGCCTGCTGTGGAAACAGAATGTGTCCTGAGGAAGAAAAAGCCCGAATTCCTAGGGCTTCACTCTGCACGCTTCTGGTTTTGTGGACACCCACCTGGTCCCTGCTGCGAAAATCAACTGAGTGAAAAGCTGGTTACGTCATGGAAAAGTCACAGTGCGAGACCTTTTCAAGACAGAATTCTCCTTTCTGTCCAGTGTTTGGGCACCTGGGGTTGTTCCACTTGCGTGAGCAGACACTCTGGATGGCCACACGCTTCTCAGCTTGGCTCTCACTCCCTGCCTGTGACTCCAAGTTCCACAGAGGGTGTCAGATGCCACTTCCTCTTTATGTCCTGATGGTCCTGTCTGAGGGATGGACTTCTGGGTGGCCCTGGATGTTCAACTTGGAAGGGTCATGATTCATATTGCTATGGGCATGAGAGGGCTTCCAGGCTGCAGAGTTCTCAAATGGACAGGCCCACCATAACTGGGCCTGTGGGTAGCTGACTCCTTCACCAGGTGCCTCCCACAGCCCCCGTGCNAATGTGTAAAGGTACTAAAAAAGGAGAAAAGTTCTCTATTTGGAATAAAATGGTCTTAAATATTTGCTAAGATGCCTAACTAGGTAGTTATATTTATAAAACTTCCAATGACAGCCTGCGACAGAAACTGCAGATTTTTTTTCCTTTACCAAAGAAACCATGTCCCACACAACTCATTAAAAGTACTCTGGGAACGACAGCAAATTATTTAGAATAAACTTACTGACCTCTTAATTTAGCAGAAATTAAAATAAAGTTGCACAATACAATGGCAGATAATTGTCTGTTTTGTTCACTACTGGAATTGGATTTTTATCTGTATTATTATAATCTTTATTTTCAAAAACTAAAGATAAAACATTCAACTAATATTTGAAATTTACTCCTGGGCTTTAAGGATAAAATCCTTGCCCTAAATCTCTATCCAAAACTGGAAATTCAACACCTACTATACACAACATACATTCTGAACTTTAGCAACTGTGAATTTTTAAGCTAAATTGAACAACAAGAAAGTTACAAAATTCAGTTTAAAACTATTCAGCATATAAGTAATTTAACGTTTTCAGTAGAGATGTTATCTGCAGGAAATGCCAGAAAAAGCCCAGAAACTCTAATGAGCAATATGTAAGCACCCACTTGATTTCTCCACTTGAACAACCCACAGACATCTTACACTCAGTATGTTTTATCCTGAATCTGCTCCTCTGATATTTCCAACTGTAAGACAACTCCTCCACCCAGTACCTAAATGCCTCTTTCACCATCCCCATGCTACTTCCTAAAACCCCTCAAACCTTCCCCTCTGACACTGACCCTTCATCATTTTTAGCCTGGGTTACTAAATTAATATTCTGATCACTCCTCCCCAATCTAGTCACCTTCCAATAATCTGTGTAAACTGTATAGTGTATAACTGACAAAAATGGCCTTTATAAAATGTACGTCTCACCATACCACACCTGAGCTTAAAGTTCTTCTGACTACCTTTTACTTCTACAACTATGCAACACCTGTCACTCCACACCACTTCGTGCCTTGGGCCGCTCTGCACCTCCCTGCTCCTCAAAGCTTTGCGCCTTTGCGTGTTGTGTGCATTCTGTTCCTTCTACCCAGAACACCCTTTTATACCTTCTCTCTGCAAACAACTTCTACTAAGTCCTTCAAAAGGACACAAGTAGAGCAAATTGAAACACATCCAATCTTCTGCATTCCAGCTAACCTGATTTAAGCTTCTTTACTCATTCATATTTACTTAGCACCAACTAGATTTGGAGATAAAAAGTGCTGGTGGAAAAACATACATCATAAGTAATGTCATGTAAGTCAACGATCATAGAAAAAAAAAGTGATAGAAGTGTACACAGGATCTTGTATGAGATGTCAATTACAGTTATTTCTTCAATAGTTATATAGTTGAATGCCTGCACTGTACCAGGCACAAGGTAAGCTTCTGGGTAAAAATAAGTGAGATTCAGTCACTGCCTTCATAGCAATCTAACTGGGGTTAGGACAGGGAAACAGATAAAAGCAATGTATGATTTAATAAATATGTAAACAGTTGCCAAGTGAAGTTGCTCAGTCGTGTCCAACTCTTTGCGACCCCATGGACTGTAACCTACCAGGCTCTTCCATCCATGGGATTCTCCAGGCAAGAATACTGGAGTGGGTTGCCATTTCCTTCTCCAGGGGATCTTCCCGACCCAGGGATTGAACCCGGGTCTCCCTTGCAGGCAGACGCTTTAACCTAAGGGGATGGCTACGCACTCTAGTATTCTTGCCTGGTGAATTCCATAGACAGAGCAGCATGGTGGGCCACAGTACATGGGTTGGCAGAGAGCCGCACATGACTGAACAACCAACACTTTCACCTTACATGAAAGGGGTGAGGTGGACGAGAAACCAGAAAGACTTTAACTAGAGTGACATACTGCCCAAGACCTGAACAATGGCAATGCTAGCTCAAAGAGGGTGTATGTTCTTGGCAGAGAGTATGTGTTCTATGCAGAAAGTAGTTTCATTAATGGCTGCAACCCGGATCGGCAAGCAGTGACTAACAGTTTCGACACAAGAGCAGGAACCAGATCAGATGATGTGTGTCAGCTGCTCAGTCGTGTCCAGCTCTTTGCAACCCTATAGACTGTAGCCCACCAGGATCCTCTGTCCATGGAATTCTCCAGATAATACTGGAGTGGGTTGCCACTCCCTTCTCCAGGGGATCTTCCCAACCCAGGGATCGAACCCAGGTCTCCCATATTGTGGGCAGATTGTTTACCATCTGAGCCATCTGGAAAGCCCCCAGTGACTACAATGTTTTTAAACCACGCTCAGGAATTTGGGAGTTTGGAGTTTACCCTGAAGACAATTATTTACCACTAAAAGTCATTAGAAAGTTCTAGCAGAATGCCATGGAATGGAATGCCATGTCAGACCTGCCTTTTCAAAACCAACACATCAGCTGCAGAGCCAAAAAAGAACAGCTGCAATAATCCACAGAGGAAGCAATTCATGGCGGCTTGAACCAAGGCAGTGGCAGTGGGATGAGGAAAGGCAGATGGCTTAGAACGGTAATTATAAGGTCAAAATGACAGGACTTCAGGACTGATTAGATGTGGGAGGTGAAGGGAGAAGACTCGAGGACAAAACTGAGTGTATGTGGTTATTCACCGAGAGAGAGAATACAAAAGAAAGAATGTAAACAATGAGTTTTATTGGGAGCATGTTAGTCAGTAATGACTGTGTAACTCAAAGAAATGTAGAACACAGGTGGTTTTAAGAGTAACAAACCACACAACTTCTGAAAGTGAAGACAGAGAGACACTGAGGATGGTACAACTTTCAGTAAAGGGCAGGCAGAACTACCAATGCTTCTTAAGAGCATCAGTGTGCCAAACCATGTCAGACAGGAAGGCAGTACAGGAGGTATAACGAGGATTAAATGAAGGACTTCTCTTATGCCAATGACTACAGACACACCACAGACTGTGCAAGAAACAGTAAACAAATTTCAAAAGGATTTCCTTCATTTAGTCTCACCAACTAAAACCCATCAAAACAAACAATATTTAAAATCTTTCCCCAAGTCATGTTTTTATTAAATCACAAATTGAAATGACTTCTTAAAATGGCAAACTACTGTGCTGTGTCAAGAATAAAGAACTCAGCACATAGAAGGTACTCAAATGTTTGTTAAAGAATGCCAGAAAAATAAGGAAGACATATTCAATGTATCCTACACCAGGAAGACACTACCATTTAATAAGATCTAGTCTAAGAAAAGGACCTGCCTGTTGCTCAAACGGTAAAGAATCTGCCTGCAATGCAGGAGACCAGGGTTTTATCCCTGGATTGGGAAGTTCTCTGGAGAAGGAAATGGCAATCCACTCCAATATTCTTGCCTGGGGAATGCCATGGACAGAGAAGCCTGGCAGGCTATAGTCTGTGGGGTCACAAAGTCAGACATGACTGAGCAACTAACACACATACACTCTAAGAAAATTCTCCAGGAAAACCTACCAGATAAGAAGAACATCAATCTTTCTTAAGCACAGGATTTCACAGGACTATAAATGCATCGAAAAGGAACTGGAAAGGGCCAAATTTAAGCTACAAAATAAATTCTTTCTAAGAAAACCATTAAAAAAAACCTCAGGGAAAAAAAAAAAAAAAA
>SJYV01031985.1:548924-617403 GCA_006410875.1 Neotragus pygmaeus | reverse complement strand
AAAAAAAAAAAAAAACAGGTGATTTCCCAATTGTTTCAAGCTATTTT
Source organism: Neotragus pygmaeus (assembly GCA_006410875.1). Taxonomy (NCBI): domain Eukaryota; kingdom Metazoa; phylum Chordata; class Mammalia; order Artiodactyla; family Bovidae; genus Neotragus; species Neotragus pygmaeus. The sequence continues at coordinate 617,356 of SJYV01031985.1, read as the reverse complement.
CAACAGAACCAAATTCTGACACAATCACAGTAAAAAACCACAGGCCTAGAGAGAAATGCAAATATACTAACATAGGACTTTTCAACTCCAAAACAAGAGCACTTTCAATGAACCCATCACTCTTCCTCTAATCCCCCTTCATCCCCCCCCATTTTCTTGCTTTTTCCTCCTCAGTGAATACATACTATGTGACAGCATCTATGGCCAGATACAGATGAAACATTTCAGACCTTGCCCTCATGAGGATGAGTCTAGTCTACAAGCCTCAAGAAAACAAACATCACTATTAACAGCACCAGTTCAAAAACCTGAAACTCACTGAATTTATTTAAACAAGATAAGGGGGTGGATTTTAGTGAATATTTTCCTTCTGAAGAACTAAAATCTATAATTTCCAAGGTAAGGACTATCTAATGTATTCTGAATGCCTAGAACACTCCCTGGAAAAAATGAGGTGTTTAATAAATATTCTATAAATGAATAAAAGGACAACTGCAACCCTCATAGGCACTGGGTATAAAGGCCAAAACATACTTCTAATGATCTCTTTTCTCCTGCCTCCTTTGTGATAAGTCAACTTATTCCACTAATTATCCTAAAGCAGGACAGCTTTTGCAAGGAGTGGCCCTACTTCTCCCCTAAAAATTCACAACACAATCTACATGAGAAGATCTATCCTCATACAGAAGGATCTATATGAGAAGAGGAGTTAGCTAAACCTACTGTGGTAATCATCTCACAATACATATAAATCAAACCATTAGGCTGTGCACCTTAAGCTTTTATAGTGATATGTCAATTCTTTACTTTCCTTTTGCCTTTTTACCCTCCAATTTATTTTACATAACTATAGTCCTTTAGTATCTTGGGGCAGCTTTAACCGCTTTGTAGAAAATGGCAGCAAAAAACAAACATTCAACTCTTTCCAAACAAACAATAACCTTACAATTTTAAGACAGTCTGAAAGATCTTCCTTAACAATAACAGCAGTTAACATTTATTAAGCACTTATCTGATACCAGGCACTATTCTAAATGCCTTGCAAATATTAACTCATTTAATCCTCTCCACAATCCCATGATGGAAAATAATCATTAGCTCCCATCCTACATTATTAGCTCCCATTAAATCATTAGCTCCATTTCTCAAGTGAGAAAACTGGTGCACAGAATGTTCAGACATTTTTCCAAAGTAACAGAGCTACCCAGCAGTGGAGCCCAGTTCTAGACTCCAGCAGTCAGGCTCTGTCTCCTTCACCACTGTCCTACCAAGATGGTTTCTCATTCATCACAACCACATGACTTTGGAGGGGGTTAACCACACCACGCAGCATCCTAGTTCCCCAGCTGAGGAAGCACAGAATTCTAACCATTCGACCCCCAGAGAACTCCCTGTGACTTCTAAAATAAGGTATTTTTCAAATTCTAAAAAAACACTGAGAATTATAACTTAACACTCAACATTCAAAAAACTTAGATCATGGCATCCGGTCCTATCACTTCATGGCAAATAGATGGGGAAACAGTGGAAACAGTGGCTGATTTTATTTTTCTGGGCTCCAAANTAACACTCAACATTCAAAAAACTTAGATCATGGCATCCGGTCCTATCACTTCATGGCAAATAGATGGGGAAACAGTGGAAACAGTGGCTGATTTTATTTTTCTGGGCTCCAAAATCACTGCAGATGGTGACTGCAGCCATGAAATTAAGACGCTTGCTCCTTGGAAGAAAAGTTATGACCAATCTAGACAGCATATTGAAAAGCAGAGACATTACTTTGCAAATAAAAATCTGTCTAGTCAAAGCCATGGTTTTTCCAATAGTCATGTATGGATGTGAGAGTTGGACTATAAAGAAAGCTGAGCACTGAAGATCTGATGCTTTTGAACTGTGTGGTATTGGAGAAGACGCTTGAGAGTCCCTTGGACTGCAAGGAGATCCAACCAGTCCATCCTAAAGGACATCAGTCCTGAATATTCATTGGAAGGACTGATGCTGAAGCTGAAACTCCAATATTCTGGCCACCAGATGCGAAGAACTGACTCATGTGAAAGACCCTGATGCTGGGCAAGATTGAAGGCAGGAGGAGAGTGGGACGACAGAGGATGAGATGGTTGGATGGCATCATGGACTTGATGGACATTTTGATCAAACCCTAAGAGTTGGTGATGGACAGGGAAGCCAGGCGTGTTGCAGTCCATGGGGTCACAGAGTCAAACACAACTGAGCAACTGAACTGAAATTCAAAAATGAATTTCACACTCATACCAAAAACCATATTCTAAATCTTCAAAATCCTACCATACTTAACCACTGACTTGCAGGGAAATCAAGATGATGAATGACCCCTACACAGGATCTAAACACTACATGCCAGGCTTTGTTCTAATACATTTCCTTATCAACCCTAAAAATCCCATTAACTACATACTATTATCATCCCTGTATTACAGATAAGGAAACTGAAACAAAGAGACATTAAGTAATTAAGTTTCAAAACATTAAGTTTTTGAAACTGGCTTGGCTCTCCAGAGTGCACGCTCTTAGCTGTTTTCTTACACTGCTTCTCCATATGACAGAGACTAACTTCCTCAGCACATGACTTCCTAAAATCAAACTTCCAAGCAAGTAGACTCAGTAGGAAAGTTACTCTACATCCTAGATCTCAACACCACGAGGTTCTAATCAATAGAATTGGGCTATGATCCAGCATCCTAGTTTTAAAAGTACCACACGTGATTCCTAAAAGTCTTGGTTAACATTCACTGCCCTAGGTTTCCAATTAGACAGGTCTTAGCTGAACCTTTGGGGTGGGGAATAAATCAATACAGAAACAAACATATACACACTCTTTCACAAATATATGTGTGTGTTTCCTTTCCTATCCCCCTTTTCCCAAAGAAACAAGACTGAGAAGCGGAAAAGTATAAGATAAAGCCAGAAAGTCAACACAGACTTTTAATGCCATGTTAACCAGCCTTGAGTATTACTTTAATGGTGACAATAACAAAATGAAGACTTTTGTTTTTTAAAAACAAGAGACAATCAGCCTCGTGCATTAGAAAATAACTCTATTGCTTGTGTAGAGAGGAGACTGTGGGCAAAGAGACTGTAGAAAAGAAGAAAAATCTGCAGAGAACTCAAGACTAAATGTCTGAATGAAGAGGATGCAGCAAATTTAAGAAATTCTTTAAGGTAAAACTGGTAGGATCTGATTAGTCCTACCATCTTACTGATTAAATGCTGTTACAGAAATGGACATCTCCAAGTTTGTTTTACATGCAACCAAGTAAACGATGACGCCATTAACTAGATCTGAACTTGAAGAGGGAGGAAAAAGCAGGTTTCACTGGTCACAACATAATTATTTGAAAAATGGGCAGCCTTTGGCATGAAAAAGAAAATTTAGGTGCAGTGATGAGAATGGGTGTAAGTTTGCAACGTGTGAGATTAAATGCGGTGATAAAGTAGCGCGAAGTAAAAGACGCAGTCAAATTATGAAATGTAGTGAGTGTCTGGAAGGAAAGGGTGAAAAAAGTCCTATTTCACAACTCCACTTCATCATCACAAAGGTTCTATCAAAATCAATCCACACCTGAAAGAGCGAAGTGTAGTTCAAATAAAAAAGATCCCTTCTTGTAAAGTCCTAGATTGGATCAGTCCAGATAGAAAACCTTACTGTATGTAATGAGTCAAAGAGAAGATCAGCACCCATCCTAAAGACAAGAAACAGACAAGACAACCAAAGACCGAGAAAACTCGAAAACGATGACCAAACCCATCATTTAAAACATTCAGTATGCAGAAGGACGGACTTTCTTAATGCTTATATCATTTCATATAATCTTAACTCCAATGCAAGAAATAATGACTAGCACCACATCCATTCTGGAGATAAAGACCGAACTTGAAGGACAAAGAAGTCATGCTTGCTCAATTTCGAAAGGTCACAATTCAGAGTAAAAGTAGTGTGTTATTCTACCTAGTAGTTCATACACTAAAACACAAACGCTGTCATGCAATTCAAAATGGTATGCAGAGGGCAGCTTAAAGAAAATGAGTGAAATCAAGGAACAGACGAAGCTATCCACGGAAAGTAAATAATGCTTGGTATGAGATGAGTCATTACCCCACCCAACTGTTTACGAAATACTCCCGCAACTGGAAATGTTGCCAATAGTATGCCACGGTAGTACTAACAGGCATTATGACGTTCCCTTGTAACACGAATAGGCAGAATGCAATGAAATATCCTCCACACTTAATCCTAACTCCTAACGAAAAACGAGGCGGTCAATGACCAACTCCGTAAAACATCACCAGAGAGTCTTCCACGGGAACATCACAGCTTTGCTTCCGAAATAAATACCGTAACTAACACCTTCGTAGACAAGCGTGGGATGCTGTAAACCTCCAGCTCCCTGAGAGGAAACATCCCTAGTGCTCACCATCACCAATCAACTCGAAATCTGGTAAAAATGGATCCAGTGCGCTCTTCTAAGTGCACAGCTGCAAAGCACCTGTTTTCAGCTCCTCCCGAAGAGGACAAAGATGCCTTACCAGAGTGAAGCGAGGAAGGCGGAGGCGAGTCAGAGTGACGCCTCAAAGGAAGACAGAAAAGTCCCTGGAGTCCGAAAAGTGACAGAAAGAAAGACAGTCAGAGAAAATCGAGCCAGAAAAAGGGCAACAACCTGTCTCTTAGAAAAGGCAAGACAAATAAAAGCCTCTCGCCCTGGGGCAGAGCGGACCAAACAGTGCCACGGCCTAGCTTGTCTTGGAGTAGGAACCGGGTCTCTCAATTCCCGGGCGGAACCGGCATTCTCAAGAAAACAGCTGACAACTAGGCATCTTCTCCTACATCCTCCACATGCTGTTCCCGATACAGAAAGGCCCTCGCATCCCTCCCCAACCGGCCTCCAAGCAGCAAAAGCAGCCCTACCCGGAGAAAACCTGGAGTGTCCCTCCAGGGCCGTTACCTACCTTCCCGCTCACAACACCCGCCGCCGCCATGTTTCCTGCGCGTGCCTTTGATGACGTAGCAGTGCCTCACGTGTCTCCCAGACTCACAACAACATCCGGCAGAACTAGACTGACTTCCGGGCGGGAAAGGGGCAGGGAGAGGCGGGAAGGCGGAGGAGTGAAGCGGCGGGGGCGGGAGGAGCAGCCTGACGCATGCGCGCTGAGTAGGAGGCGTGGTGGCTACTTGGGTGGAGTCTCTGGTACAACTACCGGTTTAATTTTTCTTGGCGAGTACAGAAGTTGAAGTGGTCGTATTTTGGAGTTTGTCTGGGAGAGAGGCTGTGAGCTGTTCGCGGGCCTCTTCAGCTTCGTATGATAGAAAGTACACCATAATGGGACCCAACAAACCTATAGCTTTGTGGCCATAGGCAAGTCACTTCCACTTTCAGCCTCAAAGTCTCATTTGTAAAATTGAAATAGGGCTGTAGTGAACTTGACGGAATCCAGCCCTCTACCGAAGCGCGCACACAGAGACTTTCCGCCTTCGTGTAGTTTCTGACGTTGAGACTCGTGACTGCCACAGACACATGACCAAGAACAAGGCATTTTGATAGAAACTGCGATAATACCACGCCCTCGTTGCTGCAGAGTCCAGCGCACAGTATCTCCTAACTCCTGCACAGTTGACTGGAAACAAGTTTTTAAACTCATTATTTAACATATATGCAGAGTACATCATAAGAAACGCTGGGCTGGAAGAAGCACAAGCTGGAATCAAGATTGCTGGGAGAAATCTCAATAATCTCAGATATGCAGATGACACCACCCTTATGGCAGAAAGTGAAGAGGAACTAAAAAGCCTCTTGATGAAAGTGAAAGAGGAGAGGGAAAAAGTTGGCTTAAAGCTCAACATTCAGAAAACGAAGATCATAGCATCCGGTCCCATCACTTCATGGGAAATAGATGGGGAAACAGTGGAAACAGTGTCAGACTTTATCTTTTGGGGCTCCAAAATCACTGCAGATGGTGACTGCAGCCATGAAATTAAAAGACGCTTACTGCTTGGAAGGAAAGTTATGACCACTTAGATAGCATATTAAAAAGCATAAACATTACTTTGCCAGCAAAGGTCCATGTAGTCAAGGCTATGGTTTTTCCAGTGGTCATGTATGGATGTGAGAGTTGGACTGTGAAGAAAGCTGAGGGCTGAAGTGTTATGCTCCAGGTCCAGTTCCCCAAATAAACTGGGAGAATAAGTCATCCACAGTAATGCAAAAGCAGAAAGAGAGGTTTTATTTCTTGCTGGAGCAAGGGCAACTTGCCATATCCAACGCAGTGGTATGGAGCAAGAGCCCCGAATTACAGCAGTATTTATAGGCTTAGAACAAAGACAGCTATTTGGCATAAGCTGATTGGCTATACAATGCACGTGCGCGGACTTAGGGCTTCTTGGCATTTACTTATCAGCTAGTTTTTGCGCATGCAGGCTCACTTAGAGGACTTTTCATATTATCTGGGCTAGTTTTAACCAGGCTACAGGGAATTTGCTGGCTGGCTGAGTCTCAAGGTCGGGGGAGGGGGGGGGATGATAATCTCAGCCCCTTCTGGGCAGTGACCCAACTTTTCCCGTGATTGTAACTTTTTCTTACTTTAGTCCTTGAAGCATGTGGTGTTGGAGAAGACTCTTGAGAGTCCCTTGGACTGCAAGGAGATCCAACCAGTCCATTCTAAAGAAAATCAGTCCTGGGTGTTCTTTGGAAGGAATGATGCTAAAGATGAAACTCTTGTACTTTGGCCACCTCATGCGAAGAGTTGACTCATTGGAAAAGACTGATGCTGGGAGAGATTGGGGGCAGGAGGAGAAGGGGACGACAGAGGATGAGATGGCTGGATGGCATCACCGACTCGATGGACGTGAGTTTGAGTGAACTCCGGGAGTTGGTGATGAATAGGGAGGCCTGGCGTGCTGCAATTCATGGGGTCGCAGAGTCTGACGCAGATGCGCGACTGAACTGAACTGAACTGAACTGAAGCTTCAGGATGGAAAATGAGAATTACTTATGAAGTGGCTGTAAAGATCTCATGGGACAGTGCATATGTGGTGAGATGATCTGTTGAGATATTAGGATAATTGTTTTGTTCTCAGTGTTGGAGAAAAATGTTAAGAGAACGATAGGATTCTACTCCTAATCGCTCTGGCACACAATGCGGCACTTCACCCTTGCCCCTGGACTGAATAAAAATTACCTTTGTTTGCAAAACACCTGTGCGCATTGAGGAACTTCTCTCTTCCCACAGTGGAGAGAGCTTAGAGGCTTTCGGGGTTGGTTGAGTGAGTGGTAATGAATGGGAATAACGGAGGAGGGGGGTTGCTACTTCTGGGAATGCTGCTGCTGCTAAGTCGCATCAGTCATGTCCAACTCTGTGCGACCCCATAGACAGCAGCCTACCAGGCTCCTCCGTCCCTGGGATTCTCCAGGCAAGAACACNTGGCAGGTGGATTCTTAACCACTGCTGCTGCTAAGTTGCTTCAGTCGTGTCTGACTCTGTGCGACCCCACAGATGGCAGTCCACCAGGCTCCTCCATCCCTGGGATTCTCCGGGCAAGAACACGGGAGTGGGTTGCATTTCCTTCTCCAATGCATGAAAGTGAAAAGTCAAAGTGAAGTTGCTCAGTCATGTCCGACTGTTTNTCAAAAGCAGAGACATTACTTTGCCAACAAAGGTCTGTGTAGTCAAAGCTATGATATTTCCAATAGTCATGTTTGGATGTGAGAGTTGGACTATAAAGAAAGCTGAGCACCAAAGAATTGATGCTTTTGAACTGTGGTGTTGGAGAACACTCTTGAGAGTCCCTTGAACAGTAAGGATATCGAACCAGTCCATCCTAAATAAATCAGTTCTGAATATTCATTAGAAGGACTGATGCTTAAACTGAAACTCCCATACTTAAACTACCTGCAAAAAACTGACTCATTTGAAAAGACCCTGCTGCTGGGAAAGATTGAAGGTGGAAGGAGAAGGGGACGACAGAGGATGAGATGGTTGGAGGGCATCACCGACTAGTTGGACATGAGTTAAGTAAACNAAACTCCCATACTTAAACTACCTGCAAAAAACTGACTCATTTGAAAAGACCCTGCTGCTGGGAAAGATTGAAGGTGGAAGGAGAAGGGGACGACAGAGGATGAGATGGTTGGAGGGCATCACCGACTAGTTGGACATGAGTTAAGTAAACTCTGGGAGTTGGTGATGGACAGGGAAGCCTGGCATCCTGCAGTCCATGGGGTCACAAAGAGTCAGACACAACTGAGTGACTGAACTGAACTGAAACTTTACATTCAAGAGGAAAGAGACCATTTTCAATGATATCCTCTGTCTGTATGCAAAGAGGAAGAAAGAATGTCAGGATTTCAATGTAATTTGTTTCATTTGTAGGAGTTTACTACAGTAGAAGGAAAAAAAAACATAGTAAATTTATGTATAACAAGTGTACAGCTTTTTAAAAAGTAGCATTCATAAATTTAATGTAAATAAAGTCAGTGTTTCCTATGATTTAAAATAATTACTGTCTTCGTGGAACTGAGCAATTTTATAGTTTCTAAGTTCACTCTCATAAACTACATAGCCATTCACTAATTATAACTTATCACTCAAAATAATCATATAATGCAGAAGAATCTTAAGAAGAACCTTAAAGAATCTTTGGACCTGGGCAGAACTTTAGAGAGAATCTCCCAGGCTTTTCAGTTGAAGAAATTGAGGCTCTTAGAGATTAATGGTTTGCCAAAGTCATGAGCTACTTTATGGCTATCTAGAAACTTCCTTAGAGATATGTGTCTTAGTTGGCTGTGCTACACATATCATCTGAAAGTGATCACTGCCCTCTCTAAACTACAGAATTTAACTGTTCAGTTTGATTTTCACGCACCTCAGTTTGACTGACCTGTTGTCTTTCATGGGTTAGTGCATGTCACACATCATGTATTACGATCTCCCCAATGTTGTCACCATTCATTTATCCCTACCTTGCCTGAATTCTTATAACAGTCAGACTAAAAACTTTGTTTTAGTGCTAATTATACAAGGTAGTGGGCTTCCCAGGTGGCTCAGGGGTAAAGAATCTGCCTGCCGATACAGGAGAAATGGGTTAGATCCCTGGGTCAGGAAGATCCTTTGGATGAGGAAATGGCAGCCCCATTCCAGTATTCTTGCCTTGAAAATCCCATGGACAGAGGACCCTGGCAGGCTACAGACCACAGATCACAAAGAGTCAGACACGACTGAGTAACCGAGCGCACACGCACAGTAGTATGCACACACGCACACAGGGTGGTGCCGTGAAGAAAGCATAGCCTTCGGTGACTGGCAAGAGGTTTCTGCGGTTTGCTCGGGATAAATTGGCCAGCTGAAGAAATCAGACCTGTAAGTATTGACAGCTGGGAGTCTCCACTGAAATGACCCAACCACATCATTCTACCATGAAAAACAAAAATCAACAGGCCCCACCTTTATACCTAAAACTTCCAATCAGCTTTTGGTTCTAGCCTCTTAAATATGAACAGATAACTATGGATCACTCCACATTTGAAGATCTTTAAGCAGAAAGGCAGAGACCAAAATGAACAAACTAACAAACAAGCAATTCAAGACAAATAGGCAATGCTCAGAAGAAAATGTTTTAATTGTAATAAATTCCTTTAAGAGATGAGAGAAGACTTTGTATCCATGAAACAAGAATAAAAGGCTTGTAGAAGAATATTTAAGGAAACAAAATAAGTTTTTAGAAATTAAAAATATGCTAACATAAATTCAGAAGCCCATAAATGGATTGAAAGATAGTCTGAGGAAATGTCCCAGAAAAAATAAAACAAAAAGAGAAAGCTATGAAGAGGGAAAAGTTAAGAAAATTAGTGGAGTAGACAGAACATCTTAAATACAAATAAATGACAGCAAGCAGAAAATATGGAGGAAAGGAAATTACTAAACAAAATAATTCAAAGAATTTCTCAGAAATGTCAGATGTATATTTTCAAACTGAATCAGCACACTAAGCACCCAGCATAGTGTAACAGAAAGACTAACAGCAAGAGACATAATCGTAACATTTCAGGACAATGAGAATCAAAAGAAGATTGTAAGAACTTGCACAGTTAGGGGAAAATATCATGTGGCATGAAAAGGACAAGAATAAATATATATTTGAACTTGCTAGTAAAAGCATAGGAAGATGTGGGACAACAGAGTAAATTATTTTGTCTTATTCATGTTTCCACCTGAAAGGTTCTCCATGTAAGGACTCATGAGACTAGATAATTCCTGACACTCTCCCCATCTCAAAGTCCCTACCTTTAATCACATCAGCAAAGTAACTTTGCTATGCAAAGTAACATTTTCTTGAGGTTCTGGGGATAATGGCATAGTATGTTTGGGAGGAAATTGCTCTTCCTATCACACACATCAACATACATTTCATTGAAGACATAAAGATGGCAAAATGAGCACCTAAAAGATGTTCAGCTTCATTAGTCATTAGGGAAATGCAAAGTAAAGCCATAATGAAGGGCCACTACCTACTTATTAGAATGGCTAAAATAAAAAATATGGGTAACACCAAGCCTTCTAAGGATATGGAGAAACTGGATCACTAATACATTACTTGTGAGAATATAAAGTGAGACAATCACTCTGGAAAATACTTGTCAATTTCTTATAAAAATGCACTTACCATATGATTCAGCAATTGTTCTCTTGGTCATTTATCCCAGGGAAATGAAAATTATGCACAAGTCCCTATGGACTATGGACTTCAAGGCAATCAAACTAGTCAATCCCAAAGAAATCTACCCTGAACATTCGTTGGAAAAACTGATGCTGAAGCTGCAATACTTTGACCACCTGATACGAAGAGCTGACCCACTGGAAAAGACCCTGATGCTGGCAAAGACTGAAGGAAAAAGGATAAGGGGCCAGCAGAGGCTGAGATGGTGAGATAGCATCACCAACTCAATGAACAAGAATTTGAGTGAAATCTCTCTGGGAGACAGTGAAGGACAAGAGAGCCTGGCATGCTGCTGTCTATGGGGTTGCAAAGAGTTGGACAGGACTCAGTTACTGAAGAACAACAAAAGTGATACATGCAACAACTTGAATGGATGAAGAGAATTATGCTGAATGAAAAAAAAAATCAGTTCCACAATGGTTAATGCTACATGACTTCATTTACATAATGTTCTTCAGATAACAAAATTATGGATATTAAAAACAGATTATTATTTCCAGGGGTTAGGGATTAGGGAGGAAGGGGGAAAGGATGGGAGTAGCTATAAAGGGAAGGAAGCTTTGTGGTGATGGAACAGATCTGTATCTTGATCAGAGTGATAGTTACATGAATCGACATGATAAAATTGCATACTATACTCAGTGTTCACATACATAGACAAATAAGTGCATGTAAAACTGGTGAAATCTGTGCAAATTCTGTGGATTATATCAAAGTCAATTGCCTGGTTTTGGCATTGTCCTACAGTTATATAAAATATTATCCTTGGGGAAAAGTGGGTGAAAAGTATATAGAAATTGCCCATACTTTTTTTGGCAAATTTCCAAAGTTTTTATGTATATTATATATTTGGAATTCAGTTATATATTTTTAAATGTGTATTAAGATAGCAAAGTTTGGCTGCACGTAGCAAACAATCCAATTATATATATTAAGAAAAGGGGGAGTGGGAGGGTAGATCAGGATGGATCAGACAGAAAGTACCGGGGTGAGCAGTTGGAGACACCAAGTGCAGACAAAGGTCATGAGAGGGTGTGTGGAGAAGGAACTCTGAGAAGGGGCCGGAAGGTCAGAGGCCCATGGAGCCAAGATGGGAGACTCTCAAGCAGGCCTGTCTGCCGAAAAGAAGGACCACCGCCTGGGAGAACCTTATGATGGAAGCAGACTGGCTAACTGCAGAGGCAGAGAACTTTGGGAGGAGAGGTGATGGGCCCAGAGGTGGAAGGGGTGACGCTGCACAGGGGCAGGTGCGCCACCGCCTATGCCAGCAGGAAGCTGAGTGCGGAAGCTGCCGCTCCAGAGGCACGTGGGGTGGAGGGCTGGTGAAGCTGCGAGTCCGTAGGTGAGGACAAAAGTGAAAGATTCCAGAGCAAAATGTTTGAAAGTCATGCTGAAAAGTTATGCTGTATCATATTATTTTATGCTACCTTGTGTCAAAGTTGTGACAATTTCTGTGTTACACAGTAAGGGCCTTGTTAGTTGTGCACCGTGCTAAGTCACTCAGCCATGTCCGACACTGCGACCCCACGGACTGTAGCCGCCAGGACCCTCCAGGCAAGAATACTGCAGTGGGTTGCCATTTGCTCCTCCAGGGGATCTTCCTGACCCAGGGATCGAACCCTGCCTCCTACATCTCCTGCGCTGGCAGGCGGGTTCTTTACCGCTAGAGCCACCTGGGAAGCCCCTATTTTACATATAGTGGTGTGTGTCTATTCAATACTCTGTAATGGCCTATACAGGAAAAGAATCTAAAAATGAGTAGTTATATCCATATATATATCCAGGTATATATCCATATATACCTGAAACTAACACAACATTGTAAATCAACTATACCCTAATAAAAACTTTTTATATTGTCATAAAAATGTATTATAAGTGGATTTTGTTTTGTCTCACAAAGCAAAAATTCAAAAGATAGTCAGGGTTGATTAATTCATCACTTCAACTAGGTCATCAAAGACCCAGCCTTGTGCTGTATTTCTCCCTCTTCATTTCCAGAATGTTGGTACTTGGTCCTAAAACTGTCCACTGAATCTCAAAATGATTACAGCAGCCCCATTAATCACATCCTTCTATAAAAACATGCAAAGACCAGGAGAACGTTTCTTTCCTGGGTTCCTTTTTTAAGGCTAACGAAAAGACCTCAGGAGGTTTTCTGTAAAATCATTGGCCAGAATTGCATCTTATTCCTAAATTAGTATGGCTCTGGAAATGTAGTATGGTCCTGAGCATACGGTTCTCAATACTAGAAAGCAGCAAAGAAAAAGGGAAAACCAGTTATCGGGTAGACAGCCTGTATGTCTGTCACACCATATGTACAGTTGGGATTGAAAATTTTGTTTAACCCTTGATACAACTGAAAAGTAATAGCTCTGTTGTTACCCGTTATATCTGAGGACACTGTCATCATTCCCATGAATAAGTGCAGCAACTACTCCCTGCCTAAAATATTTTCCCTTCTAATCCTTTTCCTACAATGAGGCTCAGTAATCTTCTTAATCTTTCCTTTTTCCCTGCTTAAGTCACAATGTCATTAATCCCATAAATCACCCACCAATTTTTTATAAACATTGATGGAATAAAATTCAGGACCCCTCCTTGACCCTTCAGCCTATTTTCCATCATCCCCTGCAGAACTTGATACTCTAATGACCCCAACTATTTAGGTTCTCTGAACACTGTGCTATTTCTTCCTTCGCTGATAGGCCCTCTTCAGCCTGGCATGCCCTTGCTTTCCATTCCCAAACCTATAAATTTTCAATAGGAAATGGCTCTTTATTCTTTAAGAATCAACTAGGGTTTCAATCTTTCTCCTGGAAGGCTTCTCCACAATTTATCAGAGTGGTAATAGACAAAAGAACCTCTACTAATAGAATTGTAAAAGTAAGCTAGAAAAGCAATAAAGAGCAACTGAAAAACTAACAAACAAAAACTTCAAACCTGAGGCATGGTTATATATAAGGAGTTTTTGAGTGTCAACTGTTTCTCAATGGCAGCCTGTACATACAATATTTTTTTCTCTGATGTTATGATGCTTAGAAATGAAAGAGTCCTGTTAGGCAAATAATAAAAAATAGCCTCCCAAACTGCTGATTACTCATAAAATGTTTCCATTTATTTCAGAAGAATAACATTGCTAACTACTGAGAAATGGAGTTATTGTTGAAGCCTGAGGAGGTATTCTTGTTTTCTCCTATCAGGGCACGTATTTCCCAATATTAAATGTTTCCTTCTTAGCTTCATTGCTTACCCACTTACATTTTTCTNGATTACTCATAAAATGTTTCCATTTATTTCAGAAGAATAACATTGCTAACTACTGAGAAATGGAGTTATTGTTGAAGCCTGAGGAGGTATTCTTGTTTTCTCCTATCAGGGCACGTATTTCCCAATATTAAATGTTTCCTTCTTAGCTTCATTGCTTACCCACTTACATTTTTCTCTCCTTTAATGTGTCATGGAGATTTATGTTTTTAAATTTTTTTTAAAAAAAAACTATAATTGGAGGAGGAAAACAGAAAATGTATAAGCTTTTTGGGGAGAAAAAGGAATATCAGTGTAATAATCATTTAAATTATATTGGTATGAATCTACAGCATTTATCTTTTGTACTCTGATGAAGCTAATGGAAAACAAAACTAGCACATTCTGATATTTGCATAAATTGAGCTCTTGAAAATAACAATTACTACTGTCTACTACTCCATCCACAGTTTGGGGGATGTATTTCTCTACAAAAGCTGGAAAGGCATTATTGCAAATGTTCCCTACAAATAACATGTGCATGTATAATTGAGTCCATTTTAACATGAAGAAAAGACATACAGTATACATGGAACATAATTTCATTAGCTGATAGATTCAGGAGTCCTGCCCGCTAATCCTGTTACTGGAATTTAAGAATGATTCAGAGCCCACTACTTAAGTGAACTATTTGGTTTCCTTACCTGTTAAGGCATGAACAGAACAGACAAAAGGCCCTAAGTGTCACAGTACAGATTCTAACCCAAACACCAAACTCCTGAGAGCGTCAGAGGAATACCACTTTCTACTTTGAGCAATTTGTATTGTCTAAAATTTTAAAAACCAATTTATTTTTCCCCCTCATTGTTAGAAAGTTCTTATTCTATATTGAAACTGGATTCCTTGTTGTCAGTTCAGTTCAGTCGCTCAGTTGTGTCCAACTCTTTGCGACCCCATGGACTGCAGCATGCCAGGCTTCCCTGTCCATCACCAAATCCTGGAGTTTACTCAAACTCATGTCCATTGAGTCAGTGATGTCATTCAACCATCTCATCCTCTGTCGTCCCCTTCTCCTCCTGCCCCCAATCCCTCCCAGCATCAGAGTCTTCTCCAACGAGTCAACTCTTCGAATGAGGTGGCCAAAGTTCTGGAGTTTCAGGTACACATAACTTAGAAATATTTTATCCTACGCCATAGGTTGGGAATTGTGTTCATTGTTTCCTTTGCTATGCAGAAGCTTTTTAGTTTGATGTAGTTTCACTTTATTCTTGCTTTTGTTGCTTGTGCTCTTGGAGCCATACCAAAAAAATTCTTTCCAAGACCAATAACAAGGAGAATTTTCCCTATTTTCTTCTACTAGTTTTACAGTTTCAGGTCTTATCTTTACACATTTAATCCATGTCAAGCTAATTTCTTTGAGTGGTGTAAGGTAGGGGCTCAGTTTCATGCTTTTGCATATAATTACCCTGTTTTCCCAATATCATTTATTAAATAGACTATCATTTTCCCATTGAGTATTCCTGGCTCACTTGTCAAATACTAGTTGACTGTGTATGTGTGGGTTTATTTCTGGGCTCTCTGATTCTATTCCATTTGTCTACATGTCAGTTTTTATGCCAATTCTACACTGTCTTTCTGTCTATAGTTGTGTACTATAGTCTGCAAGCAGATGAGATCAGGAGTATTCAGGATGGTGTGGCCACAGACTATAGTTTGTAATCAGAAAGTGTAAAGGGTCTAGCTTTGTTCTGCTTTCTCAGAATTTCTCCATTTGGGTTCTCTTGCGGTTACATAAAAATTTTAGGATTTTTTTTATATTTCTGTGAAAAATGCTATTGGAATTTTGAAAGAGAGTGCATTGAATTTATCGGTGGCTTTAGGCTGTATGGATATTTTAACAGTGTTAATTCTTTCAATCTATGAACACAGTGTGTCTTTCTGTTTATTTGTATCTTCTTCAATTTTTTTCATCAGAGTCTTGTAGAAAAANAGAGTTGACCCATTAGAAAAGACTCTGATGCTGGGAGGGCTTGGGGGCAGGAGGAGAAGGGGACGACAGAGGATGAGATGGCTGGATGGCATCACAGACCTGATGGATGTGAGTTTGAGTGAACTCGGGGAGTTGGTGATGGACAGGGAGGCCTAGCATGCTGCGATTCATGGGGTTGCAGAGTTGGACACAACTGAGCGACTGAACTGAACTGAAGATATGGAAACAACCTAAATGTCCACTGATAGATAAGCCAATAAAGAAAATGTTGCATATACATATAGTGAATACAATTCAACCTTAAAAAAGAAGTAAATCTGAAATATGTGACAGCATGGATGAACCTTGAAAACATTATTCTAAGTGAAATAAGCCATCACAGAAAAACAAATCCTGCACAGTTCTACTTATATGAGTATCAGAAATACTCATATGCATAGAAACAAAGATTGGAATGATGGTTTTCAAGGACTGGTGGGGTGGGGATAAGCAGGGAATTATTAATCAATGGGCATAAAATTTTCAGTCAAGTAAGAGAAATAAACTCTAGAGATGTGGTTATACAACACTGTACTTATAGTCAACAATAATATATACTTCAAAATTTATCAAGAGGGTTGATCTCATGCGTTGTTACCACACACACACACACACACACACACACACACAGTAAAATAGAGGTTACGCATACTCTGCAGCCCAGAAACCCCACTTCTAAGTATGTTTCCTGGTGAACCCTCCATGTATATGAAGAGTCATATACAAGAATGTTTACTGCAGCATTATCTATAGTGGTAAAAACATCTAAACAACCTGAATGATTATCAGAGAGAGAATGTCTGTGGAATGTGTGACAATTCATATGAATAAACTAGAGCATCTGTATTAGTATGAGTAGATTCTACAAATAATGTTAATTTAAAGAATATTTTTGAACTGTTTGGTATAAAAGTGTTTTCTAAAAATCCATGGCTCACTTATTTTATGCGCTGTTAGAAAATTAAAATCATTTTTGTCTTTTTCATCCTTAATTGAATCCTCTACTTCTTAACATCTCCTTCTCTTCTCATTTGTTAAGAAATCATTTTCTTGCTGCTATAATAGGAAGAACAATGCTTGTTTCCTGCCTTGTTACAAGATTGTGTTTCCATTCACAAATTCGTCATGGTATATTAAAACACAAATGAGGTAGCTATAATCAATGGCAGTGGAATTCTAAAATACAATTACTGTGCTTCACAATTTGACTGGAAATGACAGATTGTNTTTTTGTCTTTTTCATCCTTAATTGAATCCTCTACTTCTTAACATCTCCTTCTCTTCTCATTTGTTAAGAAATCATTTTCTTGCTGCTATAATAGGAAGAACAATGCTTGTTTCCTGCCTTGTTACAAGATTGTGTTTCCATTCACAAATTCTTCATGGTATATTAAAACACAAATGAGGTAGCTATAATCAATGGCAGTGGAATTCTAAAATACAATTACTGTGCTTCACAATTTGACTGGAAATGACAGATTGTAATTTGGATTACAGAGTATTACAATTAATGCTAAATTGCCAACAGCAAATACATTTAACCCTGCTTCACCCTTGCATGAGATAAAGCACATCAGGGAATACAAATCATTACAAAATAAAAAATACAGGCACTTGAGGAAGAATTAGTGCAATATCCCTTTCTGTTAAAGTCAACTTTCGTTTAATGCTTTTGTTTTGGAATGTAAAAGGTAATCCTTCTGGTAAACTATTTCATCAAATTTACTCATTAGAACCAGTTAATCTGAAGGGAAAATATTTCTACTGTATTTTATGAAAATAGCTTACTCTTTACAAAGGACTGGATTATAACTTATCCTTCTTTACAGACAGAGTTTTGCTGTCATTGAGATGTATTTTCATAAAGAGAATACTAAGAAAAACAAGATACTCATGGCCAAAATTATATAATTTTTGATTAAGCATACTTACCCGCTAATAAATCAAATGTGGTTAATTTGTGAGTATGCCTCAGGTGCTGCCTGTAGCATATATTTATCCTGAGTCTACACTGAGTCACAGAATAATTGGAAATTTCCCTTGGGAATAATACAACACCAAGAAACTCATATACTCCCTTTTCAAGATACTAAGTTCCACTTTATGAAATTGAAATTGGATTCCAAGAACAAATTTTCCTATGCATTGAATTGTGCCTGTTATAAAGGTTATCAGTCTACATACAATTATCCAGAATTGCTCAATATGCAAGCTTAAAAAAAAGATTAAGTTGGCTTCTTTGTGGGGAAAATGAACAAGATACCATTTAATAAGAAAAATTAATCTCAAGTACCACAATCTGCTAATGGATGTGTGTGCATGTGCATACATGCGCTCAGTCTCTAAATTGTATCTGACTCTTTATGACCTCATGGATCATGCTCCTCTTTCTAATTCACCCTCTGAAAATAATTTACAGGTTGAAAGAGCTGGTGTATAATTAACCTTTTAGAAAACTTCAAGGAAGAAGGATTTTTTTTTCTAATTTTTAGTGGCTGTTAGTGGCCCATAAAGTAACTGTTTAATACTTGGTCTTGTGCTCATGTCCCCTCCAGTGTCTGGATACAATTACTGGTCATAGCACAGAAAATCAGTGACAAGGACTGCCTCTGGCCCAGTGTTACTGGAGAGGAACCTAAGCAACCATCGTGGGTGTTTTGCTTCTCTCAATAGACATTCTTCTTCCCTGGAAGCCTTGCCCCATTTTTTGTAGATTACCTATTTCAGCGGTTCTCAACCCTGACTGTAAATTAGAAGCATCTGAAGAATTAAAAAATAGGTCTATGCTCAGTTCCTCTCCCTGATCAGTATTTCTGGGAGTAGGGTCCAATTCAGTATAGAAATTCCCCAAGTGATCTGAATGTGGATTTAGGCTTGAGAACCCTGTCCTCTGTCCTTCCTTCATACTTCTTTCCCTCCTCTATCTTTGGTTGAAAGCTACCATTTTCAAACTTCCTTAGCAACAGAACAATTTTCAAGGAATTTTCAAAAAGCTTTCAATTTTGTATTAATTTATTTTGGTGGCGTTGGGTCTTCGCTGCCGACCAAGGACTCTCCAGTTGTGGCGAGAGGGGCTCCTCGTCACTGTGGAGCAAGGGCTTCTCGTGGCAGTGGCTTATTTTATTGTGGAGCACAAGCTCTAAGTGCATGGGCTTCAGTAGTTGTGGCTTGCAAGCTTTGTTGCTTTGCAGCAACACCTGGCCCCTGTATTGGCAGGCAGATTCCTATCTACTGTGCCACCAGGGAAGTTCAGGAATCTTAATAAATAACACAAATTAAAGGGATAAAGAGCATGACGGTTAATTTTCTGTGTCAGTTGCCTGGATAAAACACTGTTTCCGAGTGTGTCTGTGAGTGTTTCTGGATGAGATTAGCATTTGCTTTGATGGACTCAGTAAACTACTGATAGATGGCCCTCCCCCACTGCAGTGGGGCATCCAAGCCATTAGTGGCCTGGATAGACCAAATGGTGGAGGAAGGAAGAATTCCTTCTCCAGTCTTACTGCTTTAACTTCTCATCTCATCCTCTGTCCTGAGTCTGGTATTTAATCAGCTCTCCTGGTTCTCAGGCCTTCAGACTCATACTCAGTTACATCGCTGGCTTTCCTGGGTCTCCAGCTTCCAGATGGCAGATTGTGGATCTTGTTGGCCTACGTAATCAGGAGGCCTCATAATAAATAGATGAGCACAGATAAATAGATAATCTCCCATCGGTCCTGTTTCTCTGGAGGCTGCTGATGAACATAGTTTCTTTGTTTTTGTTGTTCAGTCGCTAAGTTGTGTTCGCTCTTTGCAACCCCATGGACTGTAGCACGCCAGGCTCCTCTGTCCTCCAGAGAGTTTTCTCAAATTCATGTCGATTGAGTCATTGTTATCTAACTATCTCATCCTCTGTCTCACCCTTCTCCTCCTGCCTTCAATCTTTCCCAGCATCATGGACTTTTCCAATGAGTGAGTTCTTTGTATCAGGTAGTCAAAGTACTGGAGCTTCAGCATCAGTCCTGCCAATGACTAGTCAGGTTGATTCCTGACTAGTTTTAGGATTGACTGGTTTGATCTCCTTGCTGTCCAAGGGACTCTCAAGAGTCTTCTCCAACACCACAACTTGAAAGCATCAATTCTTCAGCACTCAGCCTTTTTTATGGACCAACTCTCACATCTGTACATGACTACTGGAAAAACCATAGCTTTGACAATATGGACCTTTGTCGGCAAAGTGATGTCTCTAATACCCTGTCTAGGTTTGTCATTGTTTTCCTTCCAATGAGCAAACATTTTTAAATTTCATGACTGCAATCACCATCTGCAGAGATACTGGAACTTAAAAAAATAAAATCTGTCACTGCTTCACTTTTTCTCCATCTATTTGCCATGAAGTGATGGAACTGGATGTCATAATCTTAGTTTTCTGAATGTTGAGTTTTAAGCCAGCTTTTTCACTCTTCTCTCTCACCCTCATCAAAAGGCTCTTTAGTTTCTCTTAACTTTCTGCCATTAAAGTGGTATCATGTGTGTATATCTGAGGTTGATGATATTTCTCCCTGCAATCTTGATTCCAGCTTGCGATTCATCCAGCCTGGCATTTTGCATGATGTACTCTGCATGTAAGTTAAATAGTTTCTTTAGGCAACTTAAATCTCCATTGTTTACAAAATCCTAGTATTAGGTCATTGGAGCTCTAGGGTTGCAGAATTTAAAATTACTTTTTTAGGCCCTGGAGTATCATCCAGAAGCATTTACCAAAATTATTGGTACCATAATGACTCCAGTACATTCGTTATACTCACTGTTACCTATGGGTCAATTGCTAAGCTAATAGGGCTAATAAAGAGATTAAAAAAAAAAAGTTCCAGTATTCAAAGTAGCTCCTGATCTAATGTAGAAGACATTAATAGATCACCACAATTCAGTGCTCATTCATTCAAAACATATTTAGTGAATACCTATGATATTCTGGCATTATTCTAGGTGCTGGGTATGTAGCAATAAACAAAGCAGACAAAATCCCTGTCCTTCCTGATTTTACAATCTAACCAAGGAAAACAGATAAAAACAAAATAAATAAGTAAAAATTATACTGTGTTAGAGGGAATTGTTGTTTTTAATTGCTCAGTTGTGTCCAACTCTTTTGTGATCCCACAGACTGTAGCCCACCAGGCTCCTCTGTTCATGGAATTTCCCAGGCAAGAATACTGGAGTGGATTGTCATTTCCTTCTTCAGGGGATCTTCCTGACCTGGGGATTGAGTGCACATCTCCTGTATTGGCAGGTAGATAAAATAGTTGTGCTTGATCTTGGTAAAAGCAATTTTGTGGAGTGATGGGGTCAGGTACAAGATTGCAATAGGTTAAGGAATAGAAAAGAGGTGCCAATGTGAACTTTCAGTAAATTTGATTACAAAACAGGAGAGAAGAGATGCTCACAATTATGGATGGATTTTAGGTGGGCAGCTCTTGTGCATGCTTATAATTCTAGGAAAAGGGCCAGAATGTTTAATATGCTATGGGAAAAATGAAACCATCTATGAAGGTGGGACACAGTTTGTGAGAAGTATTAGGCTTGGGTGAAATGATACAAGCAAGGTCTTCTACTAATAATAGTATAATTTCTAATATTTATTTAAAACTTAAATGTATATAGATATTCTAAGCACTTTACATGTAATAATTCATTTAATGTTCTCAGCAACCTTACAAGGTACATACTGTTACTATCATTATTTTATAATTGAGGAAGCTGGGGAACAGAAAGTTAACTGCTCAAATCACAAAGGGAAATGTAAAGTGAAATTTCAAACTCAGACATTTGGCTTCAGAGTCTTTGGTTTCCATTCCTATCCTGTACTGATAAGTGTGAAAGGGGAGGAAGACTGAAGGTCAAGGGGTTTGAGTAATGGTTTGAATCTTTATCAAAACGGTTATATTTAGGAGTGGGCAAAGGGTTAGGGTTTTTAAGAATGTCAGACTGAATCTGTGGCCAGAACTTTGAAACAAAGGGGAAAACAGGGTTGCTCATTTTGCTGAAGCCCAGAGGAGCCCACTAGACTAAAACCTCTACCAGAAGTGTCATCATGTCCATTTGGTTCACAGCTAAATACACAGGCAACACCTCGCACTGGATCCAGTGAAGAGCAGGCACTCACTAAAGGTATCTGTCAACCAGTTAAGATAACTGAAGGTAAATATGTGCCTTGGATTGGGTGGGTATTGGAGTGAACCATATGAAATTGCATTTATGTTAGTCTTAATTCTTCTGCAAAGCCCTCCTTTATCTAACTTTTTCTTCTCATTTCCCTACCCAGGCCCAATGCCCCAGTCAAATTAATTTGCTTGCTAAAGTTTGCCATTTACCATTTTCATGCCTTTATACATATCTTCCTCTCAGAATACCTACTTCACTCTCAAGTCATGTCTCTCCTCTTTCAAAGTTTACTGCAAAGACTACCTACTTCCAAGTATTCTTTAAAGATTCTTAAATATTTCAGCAAACCTTTGCTAATTTTTAACTTTGTGTTCTCTTGTGTCCCATTCTTGATGCTTCTTTACAAAAATATTCAATATTTTAGCAAATGCTCTGTTTATACACCTAAGTTTTCTTATTTTCTGGAATAGGCAATATACACACAGTCCCCAACTTAGGATGGTTCAACTTATGATTTTTTGACCTTATGATAGTGCAAAAGCAATACACGTTCAGTAGAAACCATACTAATTGTGCACTGTGATCTTTTCCCAGACTAGCCATATGTGATTCTCTTTTGGGCAGTGGACGAGCCACAGCTACCAGTCAGCACACACTCACAAGGGGAAATAACTGATAAGCTTACAACCACCATTCTGTACCCAATCATTCTGTTTTTCACTTTCAGTACAGTATTCAATAAATCACATGAGCTACTCAGCACTACTATAAAATAGGCTTTATGTTAGAGGATTTGCCCAACTGTAGGCTAATGTAAGTGTTCCAAACATATTTAAGATAGGCTAAGCTAAGCTATGATAGTGGGTAAGTGAGGAATTTTAAATGCATTTTTTTGACTTATGATATTTTCAACTCTTGAAGGGTTTATCATAACTCCATCATAAATTAAGATTTGTATCTAATGGCTCCTACATTAAAATATACCAAAAAGTGTCCAGTCAGAAGTTTGTTTCTCAAGAATAAAGTAAAAAAAGAACAAAACAAAACAAAAAACCTGTAAAAGAAGTTTTGCTTCTCATCCCTTTCCCCATCCAGTTCAGCTTTTCTCCTCAGAAGCAACCAGTATTATCAATTTTAATGTAATTTTTTGGAGATATTCTAGGTTTATAGAGGCAAATATGTATAATTACTCGTTTTTTCTTTTTCAACAACAAAAGGATCAGGAATAAGACAAATATATCATTTCTGACCACTTCTATTCAACATAGCCAGTGCAAGAAGACAAGAAAAAGAAGTAAAAACATCCAAATTAGAAAGAAAGAAATCTCATTGTCTTCATTCACTCAAGATATAATACCTATATAAAAAAAAATCCTATGTAATCTACAAGAAAATTATTACAACTAAAAAGTGGGCTCAGCAAAGTTGTAGGATGCAAGTTCAATACAGAAATAACAAATATTTCTATATGTTGCTGCTGCTGTTGTTTAGTTGCTAAGCCATGTCCGATTCTTTGTGACCCCCCCAAGGACTGTAGCCTGCCAGGCTCCTCTGTCCATGGGATTTCCCAGGCAAGAATACTGGGGTGAGTTGCCATTTCCTCCTCCAGTGGATCTTCCTGACTCAGGGACTGAACCTTCATCTCCTGCTTGGCAGGCAGATTCTCTACCACTGAGCCACCTGGGAAGCCTTGTTTCTATGTTAGCAATAAAAAATTAGAATTAAATTTAAAATATTATTTACAGTACCATCAAAAACATGAAATACTTAGGAATACCTCTGGTAAAAGACCTGTACACTAAACACTAAAAAATGTTGCTTAAGGAAATTAAAGAACACCTAAATAGAGAGCTATACTACCTTTATGGATTCAAAGACTCAATCATTAATGGATGGCAACTCTTCCCAAATCAATCTATGGTTTGACTGCAATCCTAATCAGAATTCTAGCAAGATTAAAAAAAAATAAATTATAAAAATTAATAAGCTGATTCTAAAATTCATATGAAACTGAATGACCCCCCTCAAAAAAAGATAAAGAAGAATTTTTTTAAACGATAAAAAGGGAATGAACCTACAATGGACAAAAACAATTTTGTAAAAGAACAAAGTTGGAGACTAACACTACTTGATTTTAAGACCAACTATAAAACTACAATAATCAGCACAGTGTGGTATTGGCATTAAGAGAGACAAATAATGTTCAGAAGTAGAACCACACATTAGGTGGACCACTGATTTTCAACAAAGGTATAAATAATAAGTTTTGTCAATAAATGGTAATGCAGTGAACCAACAAAAATCTTTAATATTTACCTTGAACCATATTCAAAAAATAACTCCAAAGGAATCACAGACCTAAATGTAAAACCTAAAATTATAAAACTTGAAGAATATATTGGAGAAAAATCTTTGTGACCATAACTAAGCAAAGAGTTCTTAGGAACTACACCAAAGCTCAATCCAGAGAAGAGTTTAAAATTTCTGTTCTTTGAAAGAGAATGAAAAGACAAGCCAACCCAGGAGGAACAGTTTGCAAATCATGTGTCTGATAAATGACTTGTATCCAGAATACATAAAGAACTCTCAGAACTAACTAAATAAAATATGGGGAAAAGATTTGAACAGACATATAACCAAGAAGATATACAGAAGTCAAATAAGCATATGAAAAACATTCAACAGCATTTGTCATTACCTATTAAAAGATATATTTTGAAAATTGACCATATATCAAGTGGTGGCAAGGATGTAGAGGAACTGAAATTCTCATACTGGTGGTAGGAATCTAAAATTACTTTGGAAAACACTTTGACAGTTTCTTGAAAAGTTAAATATACACCTACCAAATAAGCTAGCCATTTTACCCCAAGGTAATTTCCCTAGTAATAAAAGCACCTATGTTTACAAAGATTTGTACACTAATGTTTATAGAAGCTTTAATAACTACAAATGGAGAACAATCCAAATGTCCATCCACAAATCAATGAATAAACAAAAAGTAGTACGTGCATACNTTCCCTAGTAATAAAAGCACCTATGTTTACAAAGATTTGTACACTAATGTTTATAGAAGCTTTAATAACTACAAATGGAGAACAATCCAAATGTCCATCCACAAATCAATGAATAAACAAAAAGTAGTACGTGCATACAAAGGAATATTACTTAATGAAAAAAAAAGGAATAAACACAACAACATGGATGAGTCTTAAAATAATTATGCAGAGTGAAAGAAGCACACTCAAAAGTATACACACTGTTTGATTCCATTTATATAAAATTCTAGAAAATTCAAACTAATCTGTTGCACAGCAAGCATGTGAGGGAAAAGATTACAAAGATGCATAAGGGAACTTTGGTGGGGGTGATGGGTATATTCATTATCTATGTGATTACGGTTTCTAGGTCAAATGTGTCAAATTGCACACTTTAAATATGTATTTTGTGTCTATTACACTTCAACAAAGCTAATTCTTTTTTTTTCCCCCTTCTTTTATTTGTTTATTTTTTACTTTAAAATATTGTATTGGTTTTGCCACACATCAACATGAATCCGCCACGGGTGTACACGTGTTCCCAATCCCAAACTCCCCTCCCACCTCCTCCCCAACACCATCCCTCCGAGTCATCCCAGTGCACAAGCCCCAAGCATCCTGCACCCCGCATACAGGGTTATCGTTACCATCTTTCTAAATTCCATATATATGCGTTAGTATACTGTATTAGTGTTTTTCTTTCTGGCTTACTTCACTCTGTATAATTGGCTCCAGTTTCATCCACCTCATTAGAACTGATTCAAATGTATTCTTTTTAATGGCTGAGCAATTCTCCATTGTGTATATGTACCAAAGCTTTCTTATCCAGTCATCTGCTGATGGACATTTAGGTTGCGTCCATGTCCTGGCTATTGTAAACAGTGCTGCGATGAACATTGGGGTACACGTGTCTCTTTCAATTCTGGTTTCCTTGGTGTGTATGCCCAGCAGTGGGATTGCTGGGTCATAAGGCAGTTCTATTTCCAGTTTTTTAAGGAATCTCCACACTGTTCTCCATACTGGCTGTACTAGTTTGCATTCCCACCAACAGTGTAAGAGGGTTCCCTTTTCTCCACACCCTCTCCAGCATTTATTGCTTGTAGACTTTTGGATCNGTTCTATTTCCAGTTTTTTAAGGAATCTCCACACTGTTCTCCATAGTGACTGTACTAGTTTGCATTTCCACCAACAGTGTAAGAGGGTATTAGGAAATCATTTTTAAATGTGTCATGAATTCATTGATCCAGGCAAGAATTGTCAAGTGGGATTAAAATCATTGTGTGGATAGCTGATGGGGACATCTGTGTGAAACTAAATAGCCCAAAGATGAAAAAAAACCAACACATTTGGCTGCGTGGGCTCTCCAGCTGCGGCCCAGGCTCTAGCGCACATGGGCTCAGTAGCTGTGGCCAGTGGGCTTCTCTAGTTGCAGGTGGGCTCAGTTGCCCTGGAGCACGTGGGATCTTAGTTCCCCGACCAGGGCTGAAACCTTCATCCCCCGCATTGGAAACGGATTCTTAACCACCCCACAGACCACCTTCTGGGCATTGGGAGGCAAAGATAACTCTGTCATGGATCTGGCTGCTGTCATGTTGATCCAGTGGTCCATCATAGTGTTACTACCAGTGGAGCAGCCGTGTGCTGCAGTGTGTGACACAGTGCCACATTGTTGTATTCTAGCCAAAGATACTGGACATGGATGTGATCAAGCCTTTAGACCTAAAGTCCAGTTTACAGGAACTATAGGAGACTGAGGAAAAAGGTAAATAACACCACAGGCAAACATGCAAGCAAATCCTCAAAGTAGGACATGCTTCAGAACAATTGGCCCACTTTCTTCAATAAGTCAGTGTACTGTGAAATATAAAAAACAATGTTCTGAAGTTAAAGAGATGTCAGGGACATAATCGGATGAATGCATGATTTGGGATGGAATCCTGATTTGGACAGACTGGTTGTAAAAGACACTTCTGGAATAATTGGGCATAATTCGAATATGGGTTGAGCATTATAAGGTGTTAAAGAATTTGTACACTGAAGTAAAGAATATATACAATTATTTTTAGATGCTCCCTGAAAAATAAATGAGGCCCTTCACTCTCACTCTTTCTGCAGCATGGTCTGTCCACTTCTTTGCCCTGACTGAGTCCTGGCTCCCTGCTTGCACATCACTAGATGCTGTCGGTGCNACTGAAGTAAAGAATATATACAATTATTTTTAGATGCTCCCTGAAAAATAAATGAGGCCCTTCACTCTCACTCTTTCTGCAGCATGGTCTGTCCACTTCTTTGCCCTGACTGAGTCCTGGCTCCCTGCTTGCACATCACTAGATGCTGTCGGTGCTCCACCCATGGCCTCTGGGCTCTTCCCATGTCTCTCCATGCTAGCCTAACTTCCAACTACCAGCTCCTGTGACTCTTTGCCTGGAGCTTTTTTCTCCAGCCCCTAGAGCCCTCTTTGCCTGTATATTGAAGAAGCTAGAAGTACCAAGGAATGAATGACCTTCCTAAGACAGTTCTGAATCAGTAACTGATAGCAGAGGGTTATCCCTTAGGTGGGATAACTATGAGATGCATGTTCTACTGTGCCTAGAATTCCCCAGCATGATTAAGCTCCTGTTACCCACAGTGGTAATTTGCTTTATAATACACTCCTTTATTGGCTTTCTTCCCTCCCCTACTTCACTTCCCTACTCCTTTATGGGAATTTCCTATAATCAACTCCTAAATAGACTACTTACACTGGATTCCTTATCTCAGACTCTGATCTGGGGACAATCCAAATGGAAACACTTCCCCTGGGGCTGCCTCCTGTGTGACTTGTTCCTACTCCCAAATTCAGAGAGCGAGAGAGACCCCACCAGCTTTTCCCTAGTCCCCTTCTTTCACTTTTGTGAAACAATTTCTTCCTTCTTTCATCCTCATAGTTTACCCTCTATGCCTCCTCACTGCTATCATTTATTGACATCCAGTTCACTACCGTAGATCCATGGAAGATTCTAGTACTCGTCTGTACCTCCTATCCCATCATTAACCTGAGGGCCCCATAAGGAAGTCCCAACTCTTAGCTTGGCTCCTTCATCTCAGATTATCTTCAGCTCTACTCTATGTCAGCCCCTGCCTGAGCCACGCTGTGAACCTCCTCATCACTCACTGCTCTATCTCAGAAACTCTAAACTCCACTTTCCATCCTTAGACTATAAGATCTCAATTCATCAGCTCTTTCTCCTTTGATGCTTGTTCTTGGACCTGGCTGCACCTACCTGCCCTATAAGCCTCCATCCAAAGTCAGTCCTATAATCTACTCTTTCTGAGACATGCTGGAGAAGACCACCCACGCTTGAAGATCACTGACATGGGCTTCGTGGTCTTCAGCCATTCAGACTCTCACTTCTCAGTCAATTCTTGTTGCTTATGGCTGGGCAGCAGCCTCTCTCTCTATAGTAAAGTTCTTGAAAGTTGCCTAGGGTCCTTCTCATTCACTCCCAGCCTACTCACTTCTCTTCCAAATAGGTTTTCATTTTACCTCTGAGCCTTGGCTCCATCCTATTTTACAATCTTCCTTTTGCCATCTAGCAGTTCCATTCTTCCTCAAGGTCTTGGCTCAAATATGTACACACAGCATTTCCTCTAGCTGTCCCTTCAGGACCCCAGCTCTGCCTCTAGACTTGGACAAGCAGCTTTGCTGGGTCCATCAAACTTCACTACTTCCCCGTCTCCTCTCAACCAATAAAAGTGGTTTTGGACAATTCCTATCATCAAGTCATCATTTCAACAAATACCTGTTGTGCATCTATTGAGCCTAATGACAGGCACAGTGCCAAGAACTATGCTAGGTTCTGGGATACGATGGTAAATAAGAAAGACAAGGTCTCTGACCTCATGGCCTTGTACACTGTGACAATACCATTGAAGAAATTTGATAGAAAATAGTAAGATGGAACTACTTTAGATAGGCACTTCCCTGGTGGCTCAGATGAGAAAGAATCTGGCCGCAGTGCAGGAGACCCTGGTTCAATCCCTGGGTTGGGAAGATTTCCTGGAGAAGGAAATGGCAACCCACACCAGTATTCTTGCCTGGAAAATCCCATGGATGGAGGGACCTGGCAAGCTACAGTCCATGGGGTTGCAAAGAGTTGGACACAACTGAGCAATTTCGCTTACACTTTTCACTTTAGATAGGGAAGTTAGGGAACACCTCTATGAGGAAGTAACATTTGACTCAGGATTTGAAGGTTTAAAAGGAATCACACATGTGAAGAACCCAGTGGAAAAGCATTTTAGGTAGAGGGAACTACAAACGAAAAAGTTCTGAGGATTGAGAGAGCTTGACACATAACACAAATACAGAAGGCCAACACGGATGAAGCATAGTGAGTTGAGGGGAGAAGAGCAGAAGAAATGCACAGGGCCATATCAGGTAGGAGTTTGAATTTTAAATGTGATGGGAAGCCAAGAGAGGCCTTTGATCAGGAGAGTGACATGACTTACCTTCCATTTTTAAATGACTACCTTACCTTACAATTCGGGCAAGAGATGAGTTTCCTTTGGTATAGGGTAGTAAAAGTGGAGGTGGAAGAAATGGATGAATTAGAAATTCATATTGGATGTAGAATGGTCAGCATTTGCTGATGGATTGGGGAATGAGAGAGAAGGAGGAATCAAAGATGACTTCCAGGTTAATGCCATTTTTCTAAAGTGAAAATATGGGGAAGGACATATTGGGTGGGAGCAGAGTGTCAAGAGTTCTATTTTATAAGAGTGTTGTATTAGAGATATCTATAGACGTTGAAGTGGTGATTTTAAATGGGCAGGTGTATATAAGAATCTGAAATTTAAAATCTTTTTAGGATTTTCACTGGGAATCATCAACATCAAGATGGTATTTAGAGTCATAGGAACTGATGAAACCCCTTAAGAAGTGATTTGAGAGAGAAGAGAAGAGGAGGCTCAAGACAAAGTGTGGATAACTCTGGTATTTAGAGTTCAAGTAGAGGATGTTGAAAAGTAAAGATTAGTAAAATATGGTATTTACAAAGCCAAAAGAGGAAAAGTTTCAAGGAAATAATGATCATCCATGTCAAATGCTAATGAGAGGGCTAATAGAATCAGGACAAAAATGTGATCATTGGATTTAGCAACATAGATTTCTGGGGATGTTGACAAGAGTGGTTTCAGTGGATTGATGGGTATGGAAACCAGACTGGAGTGGATTTAGGAATAAAGGGGACATGAGGAAGAAGAGATTGCACGTGTAGACAATTCATTTAAGAATGTTTTCTGGGCTCCCCTGGTAGTCAAGTGGTTAAGAATCTACCTGCCAGTGCAGGGAACATGGATTCTATCCCTGGTCTGGGTAGATCCCACACACCATGGAGCAACTAAGCCCATGTGCCACAACTACTGAAGCCCACATGCCTAGAGCCTGTGCTCTACAAGAGGAACCACTGCAATGAGAAGCCCACACACTGCAATGAAGAGTGGCCGCCATTCACTGCGAGCCCTTGCCCAGCAATGAAGATGCACCTCAGCCAAAAATAATAAATAAAGTAAATTAATAAGATAAAGAAATATTGAAAAAAGAGACTGTTTTCTGTTAGGGGGTACAGAAATATGGGGAAGGAGCTGGAGGGATAGTAGTGTCAAGGAAAAGTTTATTTTGGGGATAGTAAATGCTAACTCACGAACTTTCATTCCTGAGTTCCCTTCCATTCTTCCTTGGTAAAGAATCCACCTGCGATGCCAGAGACCTGAGTTCAATCCCTGGGATGGGAAGATCTCCTGGAGGAAAGCGTAGCTACCCACTCTAGTATTCTTGCCTGGAGAGTTCCACGGACAGAGGAACTTCGCAGGGTACAGTCCATGGGGTCGCAAAGAGTCGGACATGACTGAGTGACTAAGCACACACATATACTAACTCAGGTTGGTATGTTGCTACGAATTATTTAGTAGAGAAGGCAAAAATCCTTATAAAGGGGAGAAGTGATGCTGCGGCAATGACTTCTGTGCTGTGCTAAGTCACTTCAGTTGTGTCTGACTCTTTGCAACCCCATGGACTGTGGCTGGCCAGAGTCCTCTGTCCATACGATTCTCCAGGCAAGAATACTGGAGTGGGTTGCCATGCCCTCCTCCAGGGAATCTTCCCATCCCAGGGAATGAACTTGCATCACTTACGTCTCCTGCATTGGCAGACAGGTTCTTTACCACTAGTGCCACCTGGCAATGACTTCTAGATATCCTCTAATATCTGTCTCCTCCTTTTCTGCAATAATAAAATTCTCAAATCCATAGCTAACTTCATGACTCACTAGAATAAAGATTATACTCTCCAGCCTTCCTTACTGCTAGATGTGTCCATGTAATTATCTGTGGTTCATAAGATGTAACCCAAAGTGTCATGTGACAGCTCTCGGGAATCTTCTTTGAAAGACAGCTGGCACATGCCTTTTTTCCATCTTTAGTCCCTTCCTCCATCCAGTTGCCTGAACTTTGGATGTAATGACTGGAGCTCAAGCTACCATTTTGGACCTTGAGGACAAAGGTCACAGCCAAAGAAGGCAGTGAGTGGAGAAGCATGTGATTTCTGAAGATTTTGTGAAGCAGGGTCACCATATCAACTCTGAACTGCCTACCTCCATTTGTTTATGTGTGAGAGAAATAAACTCTCTTGTTTGAGCCACTATTATTTTGGACCTATGATCCTCACAGATGAACTTAATCCTAATTGATTCCAGTGCATAAATGAAAGGAATGGCCTTTAACTGGAGACAGCTCATCTAACATATCAGAAAGCAAGGGTACTTGTGGAGGTAGGTGGCTAGATGTGGTGATGGGAGGGTAAGGAATTTAATTCATTTAAATTATTCTCTCTTCTCAGTTTAATTCATTTTCTTTTCTCAGTGAGGTGGTGGTGAGGTCTTCAGCTGAGAATGGAGATGGACAGTAGAGGGTTGTATGTAGACTAGAGAACGTATCACCCAGAAAATTTAATATCTAGAAGTACAAGGAGATGGCTTTGACATCTGTGTGGACCCTCTATTAAGAATTGAATTATTTCCCTTCTTATTTGTACCAGCCTAGTTCTTCTGAATCCTTGACTCCATGATTACTTTTTCATGCTTTATTTTCTAGAGTACCCTGGTTCTGATATTCTCATGGTCTCTACCCTGTATGTCCAAGGCGGTGCCCTCTCCCCTAGTTCNCTCTGGGAGTTGGTGATGGACAGGGGAGGCGTGGCGTCCTGCAGTCCATGGGGTTGCAAAAGTTGGACATGGCTGAGTGACTGAACTGAAATGATCCCTGTTGATTCTTCTAAACACACAAAGCTTTGTAATACTTTTTTATAGCTAGCTACCCATAACTCTGTATATACTAGAACTATAATTGATTTTACAATTCCCCTGTTGATGACGATTTATAAATAATGCATTGGAAAACCTTGAACAAACTCATTTCCTTCATATACAAGCATATCTATAGGATATATTCCTGCTGCTGCTGCTGCTAAGTCGCTTCAGTCATGTCCGACTCTGTGCAGCCCCACAGATGGCAGCCCACCAGGCTCCCCCATCCCCAGAAAAACTCTCTTTGACCCTGTAATCCCACTTCTGGGAATTTATCCTGAGGAGCAATCCAAAACAGAGACTCTGCAGGCAAGAATACTGGAGTGGGTTGCCATTTCCTTCTCCAGTGCATGAAAGTGAAAATTCAANCCCCATCCCCAGAAAAACTCTCTTTGACCCTGTAATCCCACTTCTGGGAATTTATCCTGAGGAGCAATCCAAAACAGAGACTCTGCAGGCAAGAATACTGGAGTGGGTTGCCATTTCCTTCTCCAGTGCATGAAAGTGAAAATTCAAAGGGAAGTCGCTCAGTCGTGTCCGACTCTTAGCGACCCCAAGGACTGTGGCCTACCATGCTCCTCTGTCCATGGGATTTTCCAGTCAAGAGCACTGGAGTGGGGTGCCACTGTCTTCTCCAGGATACATTCCTAGACTAAGCCAAAAGGAAATGCCCTTACAATTCTGATTGCTACTACCAAATTGATCTGTCAGTTTTCATTGCAGCAAACAGAAACCATTCTAGATACTTAAAACAGGAAGGCACTTGTTACAGGGAATTTGGTGCTTACAAATTCAGTGGAATCTAGCTTGAGTTTCCCAGGATTAATCCCACCTTGATACAAAACAAATTCACCAGGGGAGCTATTATCTCTGTGATGATACGTAATTTTGCAACATTCCAAGACCTCCAGAAGATGGCCTTTGCCTCATTTCTCTTTTCAAATCATGCAGAGAATATTTCACTGAGAAAACCTAATTTGCTTCCAGAACCCTAGCTACACACCAAAAAAAAAAAAAAAAAAAAAAATCTAGGAAATGTATTTATCTCTCAACTTCTCTGACTAGGTGGGCAAACTGGTAGTTGAGTGAGTATATCCAAGAAGGCATAGCACAGCATCCTCAGTGGTTGTTTCAGTTTATACCTCTACCAGCAAAAATACTTGTTCCTCAATTCTGACCAATGATATCTAGGATATAAGAGTGTTTTACAAACATTAAAAAGTCTTTCTTGTTCACATAGGTTAAAAAATATTTCTTGATATACTTTTATTTTATTTCTCTTAATACTGAAGCTGAACTTTTTTTTTCCAATTTAAGTCGTTCATATCCCTTTCTGTGAAAACTCTGTTTACAGTTTGGATCTTTTTTCTTTTGGACTGGTGAACGTTTTCTTATTGAATTATAGGAGTTCTTTATATATTAAGCAAAGCATGACATGATTAGAAGATAGTGAAAATCTATCTTTTTTATTGTTTCTGGATTTTATATCAAATTTAGAAAAGCCTTCACCACACTAAAATCTTTTAAAAATTTCCCCATGATTTCTTCAGGTACTTTAAACATTTCAGCTTTACATTTAAAACTGGGTTTTTAGTATAATATGAAATATGAATCCAACTATTTATCCTCCAAACAGCTATCAGATGTCCTAATATCTTTAATGATTTAAACCATATTCTCCCCCACTGAAATGAAATGTCATCTTTGCCTTGTGCTAAATTACCATATCTGGGTCTGTTTCTTACCTTTCTATTCTATTCTAAACATCTGAGTAGCCATATGCCAGTGCCAAATTCTTCTAATTATTAGTGCTCTCTAGTTTAAAATTCTGTAAGACTAGTCTGCCCTCATTGCTTTCTCAGAGTCTTCTTGGCTAATCTTGCTTCTTTTTCATTGGAAGTCTGGAATCATCTTTCTAGTTTTAGAAAATCCTGACAGTTTTCTTGGGGTTGCATTAAGATTATAGAATAATTTACAAAGAATTGGCATGAATGATGTTAAGTCTTCCTATCCAAGAATACAATATGCTTTTTCATGTGCTCAAACTTTCTTTTCAGAAAAAACATGGTTTTCTTTTTGTAGTCTTGCATACTGTTTATTCCTAGGCATTTAAAAGGGGACTTTTCTTCAATTGTATCTTTGAACTGCCTATTATTTGTTTAAATGAAAGCTTTTACTTTCTGTGACTAATTTGATACCCAGTGACTTTATTAGTTTTAGGATACTCCTTTCAGTTGACTCTCTGAAGCCTTTTACCATCTTCTATAAATTTACCTCCTCCTCCATTTTTAATATCTCTGAATGCCCTCACATCTGTTACATAATTTTCCCCTAGATTTTTAAGTTCCTTGAGCACATGAATTATAGTACTGCATTTTGTACACCTTTCAGAGCACCAGTAAAATTCTCTGCATAGAACGGTTTATGGCTGACTCTTTATTATGAAAGCAAAAACATGAAGTGCCTGCTAAATTCTGAATCTGTCTCAGTGATTCACTCATATTTCTTTTTCCAAGTCTCACTCACAAATGAAACCAAAACTGATTTCCTTCTAAAAAGAAATTTATCAGTTCTAACCATTCATGGCATCTAATTCCTTTCTCCTACCACAATAACTTTTAAAATAAAGTGTCACATATATATTTTGCAATAAAGTAGGCCTTTCAGCTTATCAGATTTTTTCTTGGATTTACATATGAAATTGCAGGCAAAAAGTAAAAATTTTAGTCTCAGTTTTGCTTAAACATCCTTGATAATATTCATTGATTGTCCATAATAGTTTTCCTAAACGTACGTATGATTTCATGTAACAACTATACACATTAGGTATAACACGATGGGGGAAATGGCTATTAAAGCTTAACATCACATAGATCTAAACCAAAGATGTTTAAATGCACAAAACAGAAGATTAAATTCTATATACAAGAAAATCGGTCTTCTTACTTTATAGTTAGAGATCTTATTAAAATATTTCCAAAGCACACCAGTTACCTGGATATCAGAAGAATAAAACAGTCATGTGTCCTTCTTAAAAATACTACACAAAATCAGAATTTTCACATGATAAAGCAAATGTTCCTTCCCCAGAACATTTTCAAATGTGGTTAAAAATTCTAACTTCCAAATTAAAATTTTCATTAGGTGAAGTAAAGTAGCAATAATTGTGTGATACAGTGAAATAAGATGAAAATTCAAGAAAGTACAGACAAAAAGCAGCTTTTTCGGGGGGTGGGAGGGCACGCCACATGACTTGTGGGATCTCAGTTCCTCCACCAGGGACTGAATCTGGGCACAGCAGTGAAAGCCCAGAATCCTAACCACTAGGCACTAGGGAACTCCCCAACTCCCCAAAAAGCAGCTCTGAAAACTGTCCAACCAAAATATATAAAGCAGTTTCCATATGTTTACTATTTTAAGTAGCTCAAATGCCTGTTTTCATACCTATAGATAAAAATACACATCCAGGAAAGAAAGATAAAATTAAGATTAAATATGAGTGTGTGTATATATATATATATATATATAAATAACTGAATCACTTTACTATATACCTGAAACTAACACCACATTGTAAATCAACTATACTTCAATAAATAAACTTTGAAAATAAAAGAAACAAATCACAAAAACACTGCCCAGCCAAAA
This sequence comes from Neotragus pygmaeus, assembly GCA_006410875.1. Lineage (NCBI taxonomy): Eukaryota > Metazoa > Chordata > Mammalia > Artiodactyla > Bovidae > Neotragus > Neotragus pygmaeus. The sequence goes on along the minus strand of SJYV01031985.1, from coordinate 581,167 downwards.
TGAATAAATATTTGTAGATTTTCCTCACAGGGTCATAAGATACCATCCCTCAGCCTAACTCTAAGGCTCTTCTCAAACCTCATGATGAGGTTCTTTCACTTCTTCAATAATTGATTCTTCTTTGTATTTTATAGTAGACTAATATCCCTTAGATCTTATATTGACTGTATATATTTCACACTCCCAACTCCTAAAAACTGAGGCATAAATTTTCAAATGTGCTAGTATTCTAAGATTACTATCAAAGACCATTAAAGGCAGGCAACTGAGATTTGGAGATCTAACCAATACGTTCATAACATCAAGATATGAATCCCGACCACAACATTCAAATAATATAAGTGCAATTAGTTTTCATTATTTCTTATTTAGGTAAATACAGGCATACCTCAGAGATATTGCAGGTCCCATTCCAGACCATCAAAATAAAGCAAATACGGCAATAAAGTGAGTCATACAAATTTTTTGATTTCCCAGTGCATATAGAACTTTTTACTCCATACTGCAGTCTGTTAAGTGAGCAATAGCGTTATGTCCAAAAAAAAAAAAAAAAAGTACATAACAATTTTAAAATACACCAAAAAATTGCCAACAGTAAATAAACCACTGATCTCAAATCATTGTAACAAATATACTCTGAAAAGCTTGAAATATGAATTACCAAAATGTGAGAGACACAAAGTAAGCAAATGCTCTTAGAAAAATGATGCTGATAGACTTCCTCAACACATGGTCACCAGGAACCTCCAATTTGTGAAAACACAAAAAACTTCTTTGTGCAATGGATAAATGTCCATCTACAAGGCTAATCAGTGTAAATGACAACCTGTGATTATGACTCGTTTATTTTACCTTCTGCCTCTTTTCCTGATCATTCACTGTTTTAATTCTCAGTTGGGGGGCGTGTGTGTGGACGGTGCTATCAGGTACATGCAAACATTCCTTTTAGTATTTCTTGGTGTGTACAATAAAATAGCATAAAAATTCAGTTAATATAGTAAGTGTAGTGATCTGCTTTGAATCCCATTAAAATGTACTGAATTAATTATAAGTGACTGGCATGTACATTTTTAACTGCAAAGTAATCAGGAAACAACAGCTAAATCACCTTGAAATACTGAAGGAGCTAAAACATTTAAAAAAATCTTCTTCTATTAGAAATTAAGAATTTGGGGATACTAACTTCCACCCAGTTTTTAATATTAGGGCAAAAATGGTGAGACATGGTTAAAGTTCTCTAGTTCAAGTGTTTCCAAAGATAACAGGCAGTGCCATCATCAGCTTCAAAAAGACCCTACCATCACCACCACCACCACCAGCAAAAAAACAGAGAGTAAAGATGGTCAGGAAATTCAAGGACAGCATTAGCAGAACTTATGGCATATGAAAAATTGAGAATTCATTGCAGAAATGCCAAGTAGCTGGAAGCTTCTCTGTAATTTAATTATCATGGAGAAAGACGGTAATTGGGGAGGCGGGGAAGAGCTGACTAAGGTATTAGTTAATCTTAGTAACTAAAGGTCACAGAACTTATCTCAGTCTTCCCTAATATTAAAACTGACTTTAAATATTGTTAGTAGAAGTTATTATTAGGTAAGGGACATACTCAAATGTCTCTATCATTAAATGCAAGCTTTTTTTTTTCTTTAAAAAGAAAAAAAGCAGAGCTTAGCTTAGAGCTCCTTCCTTTACTTCCTTTTTCAGCACTGCCACAAATATTCTGATTCTTTGATGGTATGTTTTCAAGTGGCTATTTTTGCATTCTTGGCTTTTAATACTCTCAATCACAAATCTTGCCAAATTTTATTTCTCTAATTAAACTCACCTATATTCCTAGATTGACTGTTCATAGAAAAAGACAAGTCACTTACCAGATTGAATGAAACTCTTGATCAACAGAACTGTTGAACTTTAGCTCTTAGTTCTGTATTTAAGATAATTCCCCCTTCCCGCCCCCATATATTAGAATCATATTTTGCTAAACCTTTCATAGATAAGAACTGCTCATGTATGGTGATTATTTTGTAAATAATTCTATATCCAGTTAATAATTAAAAAAATCTTTTTTGGAAGAGGCACAGCTGTAGTTCTGGCAAAGCAGTGAATCAAATGCTGAGGAACTAGAATTGTCATGTGGCAACCTCAAGGCAACATACTAAAGATTAAGTTCTCAGTAAATGAAGAATGCTATACCTGGCAATCTTCAATAAAGTTCACCCTGGATTATATCCTTAATAAATAAATTTCTTGTGCCACTACTGCTGACCTTTGATAGAGAGGAAATACTAAATGCCATTTCTTCAGCTAAAGTACGTTTTCAGGTTTTGTAATACCAACATGGGTATTACCAACACAGTATCCTCAAAATGGGGAGCAAGGAGCTTATATTGCATAATATTTGGATAAGAGGAATAACTTTGTTACCCAGGAGACAGCCAGAAGTCTCAAAGCCTCTTGTTCTTAGAATACAGTTTTTCCTTTACAGGCTTCTTACGTTTTTGAAGAGCTGTCACTAGATTAAAAGTATTTACGTTTTGTGACCTAGTGTAGATGAATTAATGCAGATGAAAAGAAGTTACTTCTTGATAACTGGTTCATGGCACAGTTTTTCTTAAAAACAAATGTCAATGATTTGACTTTGTTTTCTCCCCAAGAGGATCAAGAAGAGACATAGATAATTTTAATGACACACCACAATATCAAAAATATTCTTAAAAGGCACTGGAAAGAGTATTAGGAAATCCTGGTATTCATTAAGCTGTCTTTCTGGCCTGTATCTTCAATTTTGGGAAGGAAAAAAGCAACCCATACTCCTAAATTGGAAAGTGCCTTTAGAAATAGATGTTATGAGGGGTTCCCTGGTGGTTGGGGACACAGGTTTGATCCCTGGCCCAGGGTGATCCCACATGCCACAGAGCTAAGCCTGTGTGCCACAGCTACTGAGCCAGCACTTCAGAGCCTGAGCCACAGCCGCTGCAGTCCCTGCCCCCCGGGGCCCGTGCTCCACACCAAGAGGAGCCCCTGCGATGAGCAGCCTGTGCTCCACTACAGTACCACGTGCATCAGTGAAGACCCAACACAGCCAGAATTCACCTCACAGCACGCTACCCTCCCCAAAGGGGTTCACTATCACTCGGGAACGGACTGCGTCCTGGATTACTATCTGACAAGGGAACATCTGTCAAAGGCAAAGAAAACAATTGCTTTTTTAAATACATTTTTTTCAAGATTAAAGAAAAAAGCTGTGTAAACAAGCAAAAGACATCTGTTTCTTCAGTGCGACCACAAAATTTGGAAAAGTACTAAGAACTTGAGGGCTTAATTGCCACTTAAGGCTAGAAAACTTCTTCTATTTTAATCTGGTTAGAAAATGTAGTTTGTAAGACCCAAAATTCTGTTCAGCTTTACCGCAAATTCACTTACCAACTTCAACTACTGTCATTCTAATTACTGCACCTCACAGGTTTGACCAGTACCTATCTATGTGACCAAACAGAATGTTAACATGTGCTTGGTTGACCTCATATCCACAAATAAATCATTTATATCCTAGACCAAGGGGATCAGCCCTGGGATTTCTTTGGAAGGAATGATGCTAAAGCTGAAACTCCGGTACTTTGGCCACCTCATGTGAAGAGTTGACTCGTTTGAAGTCTCTGGTGCTGGGAGGGACTGGGGGCAGGAGAAGGGGACGACAGAGGATGAGATGGCTGAATGGCATCACTGACTCAATGGACGTGAGTCTGAGTCAACTCCGGGAGATGGTGATGGACAGGGAGGCCTGGCGTGCTGCGATTCATGGGGTCGCAAAGAGTTGGACACGACTGAGCGACTGAACTGAACTGAACTGTGGGCAATGGCAATCAGTTCCCTCTCTCCAAGCTCTAACTAAACTCAGTCTGGTTCCCCTGTGCATGCTCTGGGCACTCAATGAATTAATGAAATCATAATGAGCAGAGAACATGTTTTAAATTTTTAAAAATACCATATGGAAACAACTAACAAAACCATGTAAACTTGTGCTTAACTTGCTGTCTCAATTGTTTTCACTAAAAGTCAAATATGAATAAATCTGTTCTTCTGGAGCACACACATTTATGTCTCAGCACACACGCTTAGCTATAACCTTGACAGTGCAGAGAAATACTCATGAAGTAATTGTTGGGGATATTATAATGCTTCCCAAGCGGGAAAATATGCCAAAGTTACACTGGTATCAAGGACTTTGGACTCCCTCACCCCTTTTTCCCAGCCCTATTTCCATAGGGGGCAAAATCAATAATTTTATGGACTTCCCCAGAATGCTGCTGCTGCTGCTGCTAAGTCGCTTCAGTCGTGTCTGACTCTGTGCGACCCCATAGACGGCAGCCCAAGAACACTGGACTGGGTTGCCATTTCCTTCTCCAATGCATAAAAGTGAAAAGTGAAGTCGCTCAGTCGTGTTCGACTCTTCACAACCCCATGGATTGCAGCGTACCAGGGTCCTTCGTCCATGGGATTTTCCAGGCAAGAGTACTTGAGTGGGTTGCCATTGCCTTCTTCCCAGAAAGCCAGTTACTCCTAAAGGAAATATACAACATCTCAAGAGTCAAGTACTTAAGTTCCAGCTCAAGAACTGTCATCACTGATTTAACTTTCTTTTAAAAGGTATGATTCTGATTTGTTCTTGCAAAGTTGGTCAGTTGCTTAAGGGCAGAATTTGACATAGGGTAGAAATTGCTTTTGACTCAGCAACTAACACTTTCAGTCGTGTCCAACTCTTTGGGACCCTATGGACTGTAGAAGGGGGTGACAGAGAATGAGATGGATGGCATCACTGAGTCAATGGACAGGAGTTTCAGTGAACTCTGGGAGACAGTGAAGGGTAGGGAAGCCTGATGTGCTGCAGTTTATGGGGTCACAGAGTCAGACACGACTTAGCAACTCAACAAGAAATTGCTTTCAGGGAACTGAACATTTATAAAAGCCAAAGATAAACTAAAACATTTATATATTAGATACAGACACATACCAAGTGTTTACAAGTTACCTCTAAAGAGGGATGGTGGGGGAGGGGGAGACCTGAAGAAAGATTTTCATTTTTCATTCTATATTAATGGCACAAATTAACCAAGTTTTCAATTTTTGGTAGCATGAAGTCTTGTGTTATGTAATGCTCAAAGCTGTATAAAGACTTGTTTTAGTTTGTCCTCTTTTTCCTATCAACTATACCTTCCCTTTTTTCCTTCTTTCCTCAAATAAAAACTTATTCTGCATAAAGAAAAATCTGCTAAAGTTAACTCCTGAATTTTATATATTAATCAGTCAACAGTAGGCCAAAAGTAAAATACTTCAAATGAACTATAGGCAGATGTCTAATTTCTTGATTCACATGCTTAAAAGAGACCCTGATTCTAAGTTAAGTCCTGCCTTGCATTTAAATTCTATGATTCTAATGAAATCCACCTAATTGGCCAGATTCCTCTGGGGAAGATTTGTTTTTAGGCCATGTGACATGTGGGATCCCAGTTCCCTGACTACACCAGTGACCTAACACATGCCCCCTGCATTGAGAGCGAGGAATCCTACTCATCGGACTGCCAGGGAAGTCCCTGCAAAAGATTTTATGGAGAGTCAGAAGTTATATTAAAAGGCAAAACACACCCAAAGAGATTTGGAAGAAAATTAAAATCTGTATATATTGACATAAGATCTCCTAGACATTTTGGTAGGAAAAAAAGCAAGTTGCAAAACATACGCATAAGACACAATATGTAAAAATTTTAAATGCATAAAATTATGTATTTCTACAGGTAAACATGTGTATAAATGCATAAAGAAAAGGTGATTGAAGAGTATACACTCTAGAGCAACAGTTACCATTTTGGAGAGGGTACCCCAGGGGCACTTCTACAATATCTGTATTTTTTTTCCCTAGAACATAGTCATATGTAATTAAATACAAAATGAGGAAATTTTATACTTCTAGGAAGTACTTCATACGATGGTTTCCTTAAAATAGCTTGCTACCCTAAAGATTCTTGAATTGTTTAGTCACTAAGTCGTGTTCGACTTTGTGAGCTCATGGACTGCAGCAGGCTAGGCTCCTCTGTCCATTGCATTTCTCAGGCAAGAATACTGGAGTGGGTTGCCATTTCCTTCTCAAGGGGATCTTCCTGACCCAGAAATCAAATCCACATCTCCTGCATTGGCAGGCAGATTCTTTACCACTGAGCCACCAGAGAAACCCACCACTGAAGGTATAGTTTACCAAATACCACTGTTGTCTGTTTTTCATCATCATCATCCTTCACCCCTGCTACCCCACACCTTTCTCTCATTGCTCCACACAAGATCAAATTTAAGGAAATCACATAAGCTTTTTCTTGAGTATTTGATAATGAAGAAATGATTCAGTCACCAGGAAGTAACCAAACTCATCAAGAACTGATATCGTGACAATAAAGATCATTTAAGTAGGTGGCCTCATCCTTTGGCTTTAATCCAATGCATTGGGAAATACGTGCATTATTTTGGAGAGGACAAGATGCTTTAAGAATAAGATTCTTTCTGTGTGTGCCATGTACCATGCCATGTTCATCATTTACTGCAGAAAAAATACTGCAGTAGAAAGGTTAACACCCAAAAAGCACACTCGGCTTCCTTAGAAGAGAGATTATATATAAATCCCAGATAGCCCAAGCAGTGCTAAAAATCTGCCAAAGTGGTATTTGTTTAGAAGCAAAGCATTTTTGCTTAAAATTGCAAACCTTTAAGAGTATTTCTGTATTTTTTCACTACATGTGATTAATACTAAAATACTTACATGTAGAAAAGTTTGCTGAAAATTATAGTTTTCTTGAAAAGGGAAAAGCTATCAGACATATGTGTAGCATGAATTTTAGCCCATAAAACCAAATATATTCTTACTGTTTTAGCTGACAAAAAAATTATAGAACAGCAGCTTACTAGAATCAACGACTATTATGAAATCAAGTAAATGTACAAGTTTAATGAATCCCAGCTTTTAATTATTAAAATCTAGGTAATGCAATTTATAATTTAGAAAAGAACACTTAAGGATCTATTTAGTTTCTGTATCTTTAAAATTATTGTAAGGTTCTTGTTGGTCATTACTATCTACCCCATTTTCTAGACGATATGAACATTTTAAACAGTCACAAATTAAGTATTCCCTCTGTCACACTGTGTCTCCTTTAAAAAACATGTATCTTTTACATATATAGATACTTTTAAAGTATCTACTTTTAAAAACTATAATGGCAAACAGAAGTCAAAAGGTAAATTTCAGAAGTCAAAGGCACAATCAAACCCTTCTAGAATGTAAGTTATATCATCTGAAGTTAATATAAGATTAATGATCTAGACCCCTGGTAGCATCTGTAATACAGAAAATTGCAAATTATGGATTAAAAGAAATAAACAGTATAACAACTCATTTTAATGTTCTAAATATTTGGCACAATGCATAATTTGCTTTAGAAACTATTTGTTAAAAGTACTGTAATTTTTTAAATGATTTTTAAAACTGTCAGGTTGTAGAATTTCCTATCTACCTGATTTTCAATCTACTTCTTACTACCTTCCTTCTCTATTTCTTTTCTCACTGAAAATCTAAAAATGAAATATTCTGCTTTTATTTTAATGCCAAATAAAAAGTAATTACTAAAGCTATACAAGCTAATATTTTTAAGAAGATTTTAATTTAGCTATTACAGCCATGCTGCTAAGTCGCTTCAGTCGTGTCCAACTCTGTGTGAACTCATAGACGGCAGCCCACCAGGCTCTGCCATCCCTGGGATTCTCCAGACAAGAGCGCTGGAGTGGGTTGCCATTTCCTTCTCCAATGCATGAAAGTGAAAAAGAAAGTGAAGTTGCTCAGTTGTGTCCAACTCTTAGTGACCCCATGGACCACAGCCTACCAGGCTCCTCCGTCCATGGGATTTTTCATGTAAGAGTACTGGAGTGGGTTGCCAATGCCTTCTCCGTTACAGGCAGAGCTTTAGCTATGAACCAAAGAACCAAAGAAATTCAGATATTTCATATGATAATGTGATGCTTCTTTTCAGATTACTGTTTACCCCCAAATTGTGAAACATGTATTTTAAAAACAATAATCTTCCTCTATAATCACAATGCAAAACAAGCAGAATACCCACTGTCATTACAGAAACTATGATTGTATACTTTAAATATTTGGATATCTTTTTAATGACTATCTTAAACCAACTTTTAATTTATATATATCAATAGTATACACTTATTAGTTGAAAAATACATTGGTTCTACCTACCTACTACTTTTAATACACAACATGATAACCTGTGTCTTCTTTCTAGTAGCACAATTATAAGGACAGGAACACAAAAAATGTATTAGGGAGGTAAAGTAAGTACCAGAAAAACTTTCTTAGCCTTGGTTTATCATTTTTTTACCTTTCCTTTGAATACACATTGCAACTGATTTGTCCTCTTTCACTACCCTTTCACTCTATTCCTACCTAAAACTTTTGAGCTTTGGAGCAAGGTCAAGTATACCATATTATCTTTTGTTGCTAATGAATTAAATTACAGGTGAAAAAAATAATGAAATGCTTGATGTTAGGGAAGATACACAGAAACCAAGGAAGAGTCACAGAAACCAAGGAAGAGTAAAGAAAGAAACAGAGAGAGTGGTTTGTACCTCACCAATAATTATTTGGCAACTCTGGAGAAGAGCTTTCTATCTGGACTTTGTATCATTAATATAGGTCCGAAAATCAAAGAGTCCAGCTCTCCATTATGACTTTTGATTTTTCTTTTTAAAATAAACCTCAATTTCATCTCTAATTAGTTTTAAAAACATACTTCACTCCAATGGAGAGGAGCTTATTTCCCATCTACATCTACAACAAGGCTTTCTCTATAGAAAAAAGAACCAGGAAGGCAAAAACTATTTGTTCCAGTATCTGTACTCAGAATCCCCCCTGCCTCCCTCCAGGAAACCAAGAACTACACAGAATACGATCATCCCATAAAAGAAGACAATTTTAGCTTATCTTCCAGGCAACTCTTTCCATCCCATCCTGCCTAAACACACACAACAGAGAAAGCAGTGTGTTGAGTTTGACAGAGACAGTAATTAAAGAGGGTAAAAATGCAGACTTATAGAATACTTAATACTAAAAATTGCAATATCATAACATCAAGATGGCAATTCATTCAACTTTAACCCATTTGGGAAAGTTACTTTTTTTGTAACTATAACTTCTTTATATTCTCTTAACTGTTCAAGCTAACAACTTTATTGTATACTACTGCTTCTTATAAGAAGTAAATCCAGGGACCATTCCATTTTATCTTAGACATATCATTTACTAGGTATCCAAGCATGACAGAAATGGAAAAATATATATATTAGAACAAGAACAATTTACGTTAATTTACACAATTTGTGTTCTTCCTGTGCCTGATTCTATTAAAATTAACAAATTTTAGTCTTATGCTTAAGGAAAAAAAAAAACCCTAGTGAGACTCATTTACAAAGTATACAAGAATATAATTTTATAAATCTTTCCAGTGTTTGCTATAACTACATTACATGAAATGTTTCCCTTCAAAGAAACTCAGAAGGATAGCGCTTACAAAATGAAATAAAACTTTCCATATTCATCTCTGACAAGCAATGAACAAATACAATTTGCTTAGGAAAGATCTAGAACTGCTGCCTCTGGAGCAGAAACTACCACTAACATGCTGCTGTATAAGAGAGTCTTGGTGAGTAGCTACTATCTGGGACTTCTTCCTCTCTTCTCATACCAGTGAATCCATTTCATATAAAGCCTAAGAGAAAACTAAAGCTTTGCAGAAGTGAAACTCAGCATGCTCCACCCAAATACTTGTAAGGTAACCACTCTAAAGCAAAAATGGCAGAAGTCATCTCTTTTATCCCTGCCTCCCAAAAAACAAACCCCACAAAAGAACAAAACAACCCAAAACCCAAAGGCAAATGCTGTTGCTCAATCAATCATCAGATGGATAGAGGCAAAAAACATGACAACAGCAATAATTCAAGTAAAGTATATGAGAAAATTTAAACACGCCACTTTCAAGTTAAGACAGAAGTGAAGGGGAGCTATGATCTTTATATCAGACTCAAAAAGCTTAGGCATTATCACCAAATGTTAATTCACTTTACAGTCATCAATGAGACTATTGTATATATTTTTGCACCTTGCACTTGTAAAAGCAGATAAAATATTTAATATGTAATTTACATTGTATTTTACCAGCTCAGCATACAGGATGTATATAGATTATATCAAAGTGTAGTAGACAATTAGGGGCCTGTGCAAACCCTGCAAAAATAGTACTTCAGGTATCTGCTAATTAAAAAAAAAAGAAGAAGAAAACAAAAGACATTTTGCCATTTAGAAGGGATACAATTCAAACTACCACAAAATACAAAGGACTGCAAAAATGTATACCATTCCAACAACATATATAAGTTATTAAATAAAGATTTGATTTAAAAGAATATAAATGAAGCCTTTAAGTAGGTCTTTTCTACATGCATATTATTTCTTATTAAAGAAAAAAATATGTAAAAAGGCCATTGGTAATTGCTTTGTTAACATTTGTAGAAAATGCCAATTCTCTGGTCACAAACTCCACTAGGTTTAGCACTTAAGGTCTCTGCAGTTATAAACGTAATTTAAAATACTGTTAATTCTGTAACTCCATTGGTAAAATAATGTGACTTGGAATATGGCAGTCTTCATGTTGAGGGCAATGATCCACAGTTTGTTTTTTTACTTTCTTAGGGGTGAACAGTTATCCAGAAGAACAGCACCCTCCGCCAACGTTCTGGGCTTGAGGTTCATCATCAATAATCTGTACACCTCGCCTTGCAGCTCCCGGCTGACTGGAGCCATTCCCTTTTGCCCTCTCATCCATTTGTGCAGTTTCTATCATTCCTAAGAGAGGGAGAAAGCAGACATCATTTAGGACCACAACCTGAGTCTTCTGTTTCTCTAATTTCCGTTTACCATCATGATAGTGTACTTTCAACCAACAAGGAAACTAAGTAATAGCAAGAGTATTTGTCCAGCTGCATCACAGCCACAGTGACATCACCAGAGAAAACCAGTTTCTGATTTGAACAAATGACTGTATACAAGTGCCATCCTTAAGATTTTCCAAGTATACTTAGAAATATGTCAGCTCAGTACAGTTCAGTTGCCTAGTCATGTCTGACTCTTTGCAACCCCATGGACTGCAGCACACCAGGCCTCCCTGTCCATCACCAACTCCCGGTGTTTACTCAAACTCACTTCCACTGAGTTGGTGATGTCATCCAACCATCTCATCCTCTGTCATCCCCTCTTCCCGCCTTCAAAATATGTCATAGAAGGTGAAATTGTTCCAAGTACAAGCAATATTTAGGGTATAAGATTATTCTTCAAGTAATGTAAAACTTTTAAGCAAATAACATTTGAAAGAACCAAAGAGTTTAGGAGGAAGGAGGAAGAAGAAAGCTGGAGGACTCACACTATATGGTTTAAAGATACAATAGAAAGTCGCTCTAACGATGACAATGAGATACTGGTGAAAGAAGAAATACAGAGTCAAAAAAACAGGTCCAGAAAGACTCCCATACATATGGCCACTTGATTTTTAACACATGTGCCAAGTTTACTGAATGAAAACAGAATCATTTTTTCAAGAAACAGTACTACAACTGGACATTTGCATGTAAAAAATGAAAGTTCAATCTGTATCTCCCACCATATGTGAACATTAATAAGAAATTAACTTCAGATGTAAATGTAAAACAAAATGTCTAGAAGAGAACATAGCAGGAGGGGCTTCTCTGGTGGCTCACTGGTAAAGAAGTAGATCCCAATGCAGGAGATCAATCCTTGATCCAGGAGGATCCCGCATGACTCAGAGGAACGAAGCCCGTGCAGCCCAACAATCGAGCCTGTGCTCCCTAAAGCCTGCGGGCCCCTGAGCCGGTGCTCCACAACTCGGGGAGCCACTGCCCTGGGAAGCCGCAGAGCACAACTAGAGAGAGCAGTCTCTGCTCTCCGCAACTGAAGAAAAGCCCATACGGCAGTGAAGACCCAGCATGGCCAAAAATAAACTAATTTTTTTTAAAAAAAAAGGAAAAAATAGGCTCTTTCAGCCATCTTGGACCCTGTGTAGGCCTGCTGGGAACGGGACTTCTAAAACGACAAACATGTCTGGAAGGCTGTGGTCCAAGGCCATTTTTGCTGGCTATAAACGGGGTCTACGGAACCAAAGGGAACACACTGCTCTCCTGAAAATTGAAGGTGTATATGCTCGAGATGAAACTGAATTCTATTTAGGCAAGAGATGTGCTTATGTGTACAAAGCAAAGAACAACACAGTAACTCCTGGTGGAAAACCTAACAAAACCAGAGTAATCTGGGGAAAGATCACTCGAGCTCATGGAAACAGTGGCATGGTTCGTGCCAAATTCCGAAGCAACCTTCCTGCTAAGGCCATTGGACACAGAATTTGTGTGATGCTGTATCCTTCGAGAATTTAAACTTCTTGAAAATAAATAAAAGTGTGGNCCTTATCTTTCAGGGAAATGATATATTGGCACTGTCCATAGGCTCTCAGCCCAACTTCCTAGTGTTATCAGGCTGGTTATCCTTAGTGTAATTTAATTGCTCCCAAGAAAATAGGGACCTTAAAACTTAAATGAGCATATGTATGTATGTGAAGTCATTCAGTCGTGTCTGACTCTTTGCGATCCCGTGGACTGTAGCCTACCAGGCTACTTAGTCCGTGGAATTTTCCAGGCAAGAGTACTGGACTGGGTTGCCATTTCCCTCTCCAGGGAATCTTCCCAACCCAGGGATCAAACCTGGGTCTCTCACACTGCAGGCAGACGCTGTACTGTCTGAGCCACCAGGAGGCACAGCCTGGTGTTAGCCTCATAAATCCATTCCATAATTGTGGCAGGTTTTATTCCTTGGCTGAAATTTTGCTTGTTACTCTGATTAAGCTTGAGTAACTTTGGAGGATAAAAAACTTATTTATTTCTTTTTCGTCTGTGTTCATCTGTGAGATCTTAGTTCCCTGACTAGGGATAGAACTCATGATCCCAGCATTGGAAGTGTGGAGTCTTAACAAATGGAACATCAGAGAAGTCCAGAAAATTCATTTTTATGGCCAGGGCCAGAGCAAGTATTATTAATTGGCTAGGTGAGGGAATCCCATCTAATAATATCAAGAGTAGCCTGAATAGGACTGAACTTTCTTTCTTCTAAAATAATTTCCTAAGGGCTATTCAATCAGAACCTCCAGTCCCAGACTGGAGGAAAGAAATCCACCACAGTAACACAAAAGTACTAACATAGCTAACTAGCAGCAAACTCAACAACTGTACTGATTTTTAAAATTAGCATATGATCGTGCTCATCATAGGAAAACATTTGATTCATATACAAAGTACCAAGAAGTCAAGAAAACATTATAAATGATCATATGAGGCAGGTCCAGGATCTTGGGCTAGCTGTCTACTTCTGATGTCTTCTTCTCATCCTAGTGGGAGTGTAGTTTCTCTCCATCTGAGTGTTGTTTTAGGTGATATCGAGGGTGGCCATCTTCTCTATAGGCAGTCCAATGTAAGAGTCTTTGCAAGTGGGAATTAATCCAAAAGTTAATTCCCTTCAGTTTCACTGTGCATGAGCTAGTTAAGAGGACCTGATAAGTGTCCTTCCATCTAAGTTGGAGACAGTCCTTTACATTCTCTATTCCAGTATGCACAATCCCTGGTCATAGGTCGGGGGGCATTTGACCTTCATTCAAACATAAATTACTGAGATAAGCTCAGAAAAAATTTACAGTATCCTTTTAATAATTCAATTAACCTTTATATTAATATAACATAACAACAAGGAACTATCCAGGAAGCGAGTCTTAGTAAATACAGACCTCCATTAATAAAATTGGGATTTAACATTCATTGAAACATAATCTTTTTCTCTCTAAAATTACCTTCATTTCTACCAAATATAACCAAATTAAGATTAATTTGTTTGCAAAATAAATCTGATCTCAATAAACTTGACCTGATTTATGATTTGTATAACTCTAATTGATCAAATGGACTACTTTTTGCTTTACTGAAGCTTTTCTTTTTTTAAACAGCTGATTATCAACTTATTAAGAAGGTTGATTTAGGCATTGGCAATGGTGACATCTACCTTGACTCCTGGCTTAATACTGATGGAAGTGATCTGCTTGACAATCTCAGAAGGACTGTGCAGGTCAATGAGTCACTTATAAATCTGCATCTGGAATCAATTCCAAGTCTTAGAACATTTACCAAAAGGAGTGTTCCTTATAGTTATTCTCAGAGTCTCGGTAGGCATCCGAACAGGTCCTTTCACTTTGAGATTCTTTTCCTTTGCACCGCTGACCAGCCCATGGCTTCTCCAGAGACCTCACACTGTGGCTGGTGAAGGTGATCCTAATCTGGTGAATGGCCACCTCTGGCTCCATGAGAGTCTTGCTGGTGTCTTTAAAGGCCACGGCAGCAGCCTGGCTTCCTGACCGACTTGTTCTTCGGGGAGAGAGAGCAGCGGTGAGGCAGGAACGGGAGCAGGTGGCATGGGGCTCTGCTGCGGTGGCAACCAAGGTTTCCTCAAAGAAGTGCTTTATTGAAATTTTTATAAGGAGTCCCAGACTGAATTTTTAAAAAAACTTCTCAGGGCTAGGAAAGTCACAACAAGAGCTTGTCACAGATTTTGTCTGACAGATCTAGGTGAATTCCTTCCTTTTCATGGTTCCCAAAATACCTGGAGGTTTCCATACTTGCTAGTGAGGTAGCCTTTCTAATTTATCTGATGAGGCTGCTGGGAACCCAAGAGTTTCCAGTCTCTGGAGGGAGCAGAGAAAAGATAAATGTTTAAATTCTGCTTACAAAGGTATAATTTACCAAATTGCTGTAAGTCATAATTATTTTGAGGGGAAGATTTTCCTTTTACCTGAAAAATATATATTCAAGCCAGTAATTTTTCAGATAAAACCATAAAAATTATAACCATATTCACCAGTTCACTAAGTCCTATGTTACTAATCCTTTTTGCTAACAGTTTTATGAAGTCATCAGGTTTTCCATTAGAATTCTTTAATTTCTTACCCAGTTCAGCATTATGGTCTGAAAATCAGAACACTCTAATTATCCAGAAGTCCATTTTATACATCTTCTTATAAAGGGAGCATTTTTGCAAACGTATTAGAATAAAACCATAATTGTCTATAATGATAAAAGACTTAAGAAGGCATGTTTAAAATCTGATTATGATGCAGTTGACAAAGAAACTTGGTTACTACTGTGACATATAACACTTTAAGATAATGACTAGACTTATGACTAACAACATTTTACTAGGACATAGTCAAGCTTAAGGAATTTCATAAAATTTATAGAATATCTATATTAGTAACATCTACCATACAAAATAACCTAAGAAGATGTATTACTCATTTGATAATACTTCTCATGTAATTGAATATATCAAATGAACATAATTAGTTGAATATTTCTCTTTGGGATGTTTCAGGGAGCCTCTGAAGCATCCTAAAGTTGACTAGACATCAAAAAGACTTCATTAGAATTTGATAGGAAGTTTTGTCAATAAATATCAAGAGGATTTAGAACACTCAGATAGACAGGATCACAGGTCACTGTGAAACAATAGCTACTCAATCAAAGTAACAGTAAAAGATTTCAAAGGCAAATACAGAACAGATCACTTAAAAGGTAGGGAAACTTAAAATCTGTTATCAAAGGCAGTTCAACATCTTAAGAAAACTTGTTTTCTTAGAGAGAAAATGCTGGATTCAAGTTTTTCACCAACTTACTTTTAAAATTCATTTACTCAATTAAATTTATTTTAAACTTAGTCAATCCTGATCATACACAAAACTTTTCTCAGGGTCTACTTTCCACAAACCTTTTATCACTTTCTGTATCCATCAGTATCACTGTATCACTTTTTCTATCCATCCAGAGATAGCCAGCTCTAAGTCAGACCTACCTCCTCTTCCCTTATGCTACAGTCCACACGTGCTGACATGTGCTTAGTCGCTCAGTTCTGTCCGACTCTTTGTGACCTTTTTGGATTGTACCCTGCCAGGCTACTCTGTCTACGGGGTTTTTCAAGTGAGATACTGGAGTGGGTTGCCATTACCTCCTCCAGGAGAATCTTCCCAACCCCAGGGATCAAACCCCCATCTCCAGTGTCTCCTGCAATGCAGGCAGATTCTTCACCTATTGAGCCACCAGCGTTGGTTACCTCCTTTTCCCTTAATAAATTCAATTCCATTCCTCATACCTTCTTTACTAAAAACATTCTACTTTCCTACTGTATACTGAAATGTTACCTTTGTTATTTTTGTCAGCTTTAATTACATGTTTAAATTAGAGGCCTCAGCTCTTAAAACCTTGATTTCTTATGAAACTGAAGGTATAAGCAACTATGAATTGTCCTTTATACTAGTATTATTTAGATTGGTGAACATAAATACCAGTAATAATTTCTAAAAACATTTGCTTTCTTATAAAGAGCACAACACCAAGAATTTTCATTAATAATAGTCGTAAATGCCTTTAGTTTCTCTGTAAAAGGATGCCAATGTTCAGTAATTGATGTTTCAGTACCCTATTTTATGTGGGAATGACCTAGCTATTCAACAGATCTCCATCACTTAATTTAGCACCTAGAATTTCAAGTTACCAGAATCTAGAGAGACTATTTTAGATAGACATTCCAAAAGCATAATTATTTTTAATAGAGTTTATCTAAAAGCTCTTATCTCATTTACATTTTCTTTCCTTAAAAATTTCTTTACATCAAGTTACTTCCTTTACTGACAAATTTGCTATGAATACAAGAAGATTCTATTTAACTTTTATCAAACCTAGGCACAATCAAAGTATTATGCTTAATTTTGATGATTCTAAAGTCATGTCTATATTAATTAGATCAACAAACTTAAACATTAATACCAGATATTAATTTATTAACAATACTATTTCCCAGTTCATGTGAACCTGAAATTAATTCTGGCCAATTACCTCCTATACTTTTCAGAATTTATCCAAGGACTTAATTTCCTTTAATCCAGTTAAGTAGAGTTCGTTGACAATGAATTTGACAATATCATCCAAAGGTAAAAGCAAAGACAATGTACACATAAACATATAGACAGACACAACAATAGCTAGCTTCATTTTCTAGACTCAGTTATGAATCAGATATCACAATGTAAATATACCCAATATAAAACTCACTAGCTACAAGTAGCAGATGGAATAAGATAAATTTTAAAAATAATTTTTTTTTTCTGTCCTTTTTTCCCCCCCTTCAGTCAGATCCTGAGAGCTCTGGTCTAAAGGCACAGGGAGACAAAATCAAGTTCTCCTATTAGGACTTATTCCCTCAGGGCCAGAATTCTGAAGAGATTATTTTTTTTTCCTTGAAACTAGCTTTCTTTAGGGGTTGGGAATTAAAGAGATCAGTTAACCTTCAATTGGCATTGTGTATTTAATTGGCACAATTGAACACTCCTAATTTTCATAGAAGGGCTTCTATTTTCATAGATACCCCCTTTTATTTCTTTTTTATGGTCTTGAAAATTTGGTTAGCCAGTAACAAAGGTGTTTGTATGTAATTCAGGCCAATCTAGATTGTGTCTTTTAACACGACTAGTTAAATCCTCATCAAAGACTTTTAAAAAGGTGGAGTTGAGAAAAAGATCATTTTGTTGGTTAGAGAATTATTCAAGTTTAAGCCAGAATACTGCTTAAATTTTTTTCAAACTTTTCATAATAGTCCAGAATTAATTCATCTCATATTTGCTTGCACTGTTGAGTCTTTGTCCAATCAATAGGTTTGGGAGAAAGTTCTGGAATAAGTTCGCGTAATTTCTGAGCTAATTCCTTGCATTTAGTGTGAGCCTTTGATTCAAAATCCATTAAGGATCTGTTCCCATTCTGCTTTCTTTATCCACCCCTTGCTTTGCCTTAGAAACTAATAGCTGTGTTAATTGATATAGATCTGAAAACCTGGGCTCATGGGTCTGGATATTTAACTCAAACTCCTTAGCTAATCCCAATGGATCCTGACTTGAACTGGGAAATTCCTTAGCCATGGCTCTATTTTCTACTTGGGTCCAGGCTGTTTAGCCAAGGATCTATATTCTACTTGGGTACAGGCTGGGTATGTAAGCACCAAGGACAATTCACCTCTCCCTGTAATAGGTTTCTCCTTAAAGGGAATCACAAACACTTCTGATCCATTTTTAATTTTCTTTACTGGGGAGGAGGGAGCAGCAGGGAGCCAAGAGTTGGAAGAGAAAAAGAGATAACAACTTGGCCAGGCAATCTGGATAGAAGAGGATACTGGCAGAGCAGAGGGGGGAGACAGAGTCAGAGGCAGAGTGCTACCCGGATTTGTGCTAGCTAAACCTCCCACTAACACCCCAGCCAGATTCATGTACAGTACGCACAGAGCTCATGTTTGCAAGTACTTAATTAGGAAAACTATACTAAAGGAGATATCAATCTAAAATGGCCAAATTGGGGTTCTTCTGATATTTCAAAACTGCTATTTTTGTGTACACTGTTAGAAAAACCTGGTGGTAAGGTCAAACAGACTAAAAGGAATGCTTATTTTGATTGGAATCTGGAAGCTTATAAATTATAAAAGGCTGCTAGCACTCTGTCTCTGGACTTGGGCAGAACTTAGAGCCTTGGCTAAGGAATTTCCCAGTTAGTGTTGAAAGTTACAACAAGGTTAAAGAGAATGAAGATGGAAAATAAAAATAAAAACATATCATAATCAGACCATCGGTGGTCTTACCTGATCTCAGTGGTGAGATGAGAAACTAAAGACATTTCAGAGTAGAAACAAAAGTGGCTCAATATAAAAGGCTCACCATGAAAATAGAAAAAAAAAAAAATTAAGGTAGGGAGAAAAACAGAGCTTTAGAATAGGGAAGATTTGAAGATCTGAACATGCTTGCTGACAGAGGGAAAGGAGTCAATAGAAAGGCAACAAGAAAGAGTCAAAGGAAGGAGGGAGTACTTATTATTTGGAACAAAGTTACAGAAAATGAAGGAAACAAAAGGAAGCAAAGAAAAGCTGTGCCCTGGAAAGGAAAAGGGGCTTTTCCTTCTGTAAAATGATGAGCACTTCTCTGAGAGAAGAGTAAGGAGGTCCAGGGATCCTGAAAAGGCTTGGAAAAGATGAGTGTTTGGAAATTTGAGGAGCACAGGCATTTGACAAGGGCAGGAAGTAAATCACAAGAGGTGAGTAGAAAGGTGTCTAGCGGGAGTCTAGCAGCAGTGAGGGCTTAGCTGGATTCATAAACATAAATCTGCAGAGATACACTCAGCATATTTGAGGACTTTCTCCAAACAACTTCAGAAGCCTGGGACACTAAGGGGAGAAAATAAGTTGTGGGAAAGGAAACCAAAAATGACTTGCCTAAATTACAATTACTCAAGTTGGCAAGGCTGAGACAGGTGTCTGGCCAGCCCTGGCTTCTGGTTCAACATTCTCTTTTGACTATGCTGCCTCTTTTTTGAATAAAATTTTCCTAAGGCTGGTTAAGTTTGTAAGTTAACTGTCGTCTTTAAAATTTTAAAGCCGTGCTATTAAAGCAAGGTAATGAGATACTTGTTCTTTTTAGAACTAAGGCAACAAAATTAGGACTTTTTTTTTTTTTTTTAACATGTACAATGCCATTAGTTGTGAAAAATCAGAAGGGTTCATTGCCAGACAAAACCTAGAATGCCACTTACCTGGGAACTTCAGGAAAGCCCATCTTGTACAGCGTGACAACGGCGGCTCCTCCAATGCCAGTGTTAGGCTGCAGAGCATCTCTGCACCGGGATCTTGCCTTTTTCCGGCTTCCCTTTCAGCTGCCAGTAGAGTTCAGCACACTGAGCCAGACCTAACATATCGAACACAGAACAGTCAGATTCCCTTGGTTTAGAAATTGCCCCTACCAGCTTTCTCAAGCAAGACAAGGGCTGACATTCAGTTGTGACTTTTAATTAACCCAGTTTATTCGCTCAAGACTATGATTGCCTAATAACTTCTCTTAAAACCCTGGAAGATTTTTGCAGCTAGCTAATTTTTCTCCCTGAGTAATCTCTTTATTTAGACAATATTCAGGCTTAAGAAACTCCATGTGTTGTTGTTGTTGTTATTCGGTTGCTCAGTCATGTCCGACTCTTAGCGATCCCATGGACTGCAGCACGCCAGGCTTCCCTGTCCTTGCTCATTCCCAGAGCTTGCTCAAACTCATGTCCACTGAGCCGGTGATGCCACCCAACCATCTCATCTTCTGTCAGCCACTTCTCTCTGGCCTTCAATCTTTCCCAGTATCAGGGTCTTTTCAGATCAGTCAGTTCTTCACATCAAGTGGCCAAAGTATTGGGGCTTCAGCTTCAGCATCAGTCCTTCCAGTGAATATTCAGGATTGATTGCCTTTATGATTGACTGGTTTGATCTCCTTGCAGTCCAAGGGACTCTCAAGACTCTTCTCCAACACCACAGTTCAAAAGTATCAATTCTTTGGTGTTCAGCCTTCTTTATGGTCCAACTCTTACATCGACACATGACTAATGGGAAAGTCATAGCTTTGCCTATACAGACCTTTGTGAGCAAAGCAATGTCTCTGCTTTTTAATATGCTATCTAGGTTGGTCATAGCTTTTCTTCCAAGGAGCAAGAGTCTTTTAATTTCATGGTATAGCTACCATCGACAGTGATTTTGGAGCCCACAAAAATAAAGTCTGTCACTGTTCCCATTGTTTCCCTATCTATTTGCCATGAAGTGATGGGACCAAATGCCATGATCTCTGTTTTTTGAATGCTGAGTTTTACGTCAGCATTTACTCTTTCACTCCCCTCTTTCACTCTTATCAAGAGGCTCTTTAGTTCCTCTTAGCTTTCTGCCATAAGGATGGTGTCATCTGCACATCTGAGGTTATTAATATTTCTCCCGGCAATCTTGATTCCAGCTTGTGCTTCTTCCAGTCCAGCGTTTCTCATGATGTGCTCTGCATATAAGTTAAATAAGCAGGGTGACAATATACAGCCTTGACTTACTCCTTTTCCTATTTGGAACCAGTCTGTTGTTCCATGTCCAGTTCTAACTGTTGCTTCCTGACCTGCATACACATTTCTCAGGATGCAGGTAAGGTGATCTGGTATTCCGATCTCTTTAAGAATTTTCCACAGTTTGTTGTGATCCACACAAAGGCTTCAGCATCTTCAATGAAGCAGGAGTAGATGTTTTTTCTGGAATTCTCTTCTATTTCTATGATCCAATGGATGTTTGCAATTTGATCTCTGGTTCCTCTGTCTTTTCCAAATCCAGCTTGAACATCTGGAAGTTCTTGCTCCATGTACTGTTGAAGCCTAGCTTGGAGAATTTTGAGCATTATTTTGCTAGTATGTGAAATGAGTGCAATTGTATGGTAGTTTGAACCATCTTTGGCATTGCCTTTCTTTGGGACCGGAGTGAAAATTGGTCTCTTCCTGTCCTGTGGCTGCTGCTGTTTTCCAAATTTGCTGGCATATTGAGTGAGCACTTTCACAGCATCATCTTTTAGGATTTGAAACAGCTCAGCTGGGATTCCATCATCTCCACTGGCTTGTAGTGATGCTTTCTAAGGCCCACTTGACTTCTCACTGCACAATGTCTGGCTCCTGGTGAGTGAGCACTCCATCGTGGTGATCTGGGTCACTGAGGCCTTTTTGTACAGTTCTGTGTGTTCTTGCCACCGCTTCTGCTTCTGTTAGGTCCATGCCATTTCTGGGAACTCCCTGTACTCTTTAAATTTATCCAACCTGTTTTGGCAATATTGAAAGAGAAAACATTGAATATACAGTTCTCTGGCTGAGGCAAAATGGCATGAAAATAGTTTGATTTTACCATTTTTAACATGTCAAAAGAATATAATCTAGGATTTGGGGTTGATTTTCCCTAAAAAATTCAGCTCCTACGGGGAATTTTCCTATTATTCTTCTCAAAAAGTTCCTAGAAAGAATGAATTATTTTCCAGACCTATATGCAGCTATTTACAACAATAGCACTAGATTCACAAAAATAGCATTTTGTCCTCTGGATAATAAAATCAGACATTTTTAGAGTTGGAGACAACTTAATAATATTGAAACCAAACCCCCTAAAACAGCGTTCCCTTACTGAGTTTATGATTAATTTCTCTATCTAAAACATTATTCCTTTACTTTTCTCCTCTGACCTCAATCCCTTTCTTGACCCCTCAATCTATGCTAACTGAACACTAATTAAAGTCAGATGACTAACATTGCTATTGTTGATAACATCTTTCAGTTCAGTTCAGTTCAGTTCAGTCGTTCAGTCGCTCAGTCGTGTCCAACTCTTTGCAACCCCATGAATCACAGCACGCCAGGCCTCCCTGTCCATCACCAACTCCCTGAGTTCACTCAGGCTCACGTCCATCGAGTCAGTGATGCCATCCAGTCATCTCATCCTCTGTTGTCCCCTTCTTCTCCTGCCCCCTATCCCTCCCAGCATCAGAGTCTTTTCCAATGAGTCAACTCTTCGCATGAGGTGGCCAAAGTACTGGAGTCTTTACTGCACTAAAATTGCTATTGTAGATATCATCATTAACATAGAAACTCAGGCTGTGTTTCCAGGCAAGATGAGCTCACAGACCCCCAAGCCATGGACCACCAGCCCCAAGAAGCATAAACCAGACACATTCTTATTCCCAAAACCATGATTAAGAAATGTCACAAGACAATAATGACTTCCAGTTTCTCTGTTCTTCCCCTTCAAGACTTCCCTAACTCAAAGACCAAGATGGATCAGAGATTTGTCTCCCACTTCCTTTCTTGTTGTTCAGCCTCTAAATCATGTCCAACTCTGCAAACCCATGAATTGCAACATGCCAGGTCTCCTTATCCTTCACTATCTCCTGGAGCTTGCTCAAACTCATGTCCATTGAGTCAGTGATGCCATCCAACCATCTTATCCTCTGTCAGCCCCTTCTCCTCTTGCCCTCAATCTTTCCCAGCATCAGGGTCTTTTCAGATGAGTCAGCTCTTTGCATCAGGTGGCCAAAATTTCGGAGCTTCAGCTTCAGCATCACTCCTTCCAATGAATATTCAGGGATGATTTCCTTTAGGTTTGACTGGTTTGATCTCCTTGCTCTCCTCTCAAGAGTCTTCCCCAGCACCACAATTTGAAAGCATCAATTCTTCGATGCTCAGCCTTCTTCTTGGTCCAACTCACATCTGTACATGACTACATAGTTCTGACTATACAGATCTTTTTGGCAAAGAAATGACTCTGCTTTTTAATACACCGTCTAGGTTTGTCATAGCTTTTCTTCTAAGGAGCAAGTGACTTTTAATTTCCTGGCTGCAGTCACGATCCAGAGTGATTTTGGAGCTCAAGAAAATAAAATCTGCCACTGTTTCCAGTTATTTCCCATCTATTTGGAGTCCAAGAAAATAAAATCTGTCACCGTTTCCATTTTTCCCCACATTTTCCCCATGAAGTGATGGGACTGGATGGCATGATCTTAGTTATTTGAATGTTGAGTTTTAAGCCAGCTTTTTCACTCTTCTTTCACCTTCATCAAGAGGCGCTTTAGTTTCTCTTTGCTTTCTGACATTAGTTCTGCATATCTGAGGCTGTTGATATTTCTCCCAACAATCTTGATTCCAACTTGTGAGTCACCCAGCCCAGCATTTTGCATGATGTTGAATAATCAAGGTGACAATATACAACCTATAACTGCATATAAGTTAAATAATCAGGATAACAATATACAGCCTTGATGTACTCCTTTCCCTATCTGGAATCAGTCTGTTGTTCCATAACCAGTTCAAACTGTTGCTTCTTGAATTGCATACAGGTTTCTCAGGAGGCAAATGATCTGGTATTCCCATCTCTTTAGGAATTTTCCACAGTTTGTTGTGATCCACACAGTCAAAATTTTTTACGTAGTCAATGAAGCAGTATATTTTTAACTCCCTTGTTTTTTCTATGATCCAACAGATGTTTGTAATTTGATTTCTGTTCCTCTGCCTTTTCTAAATTCAGCTTGCACATCTGGAATTCCTCAGCTCACAAACTGTTCTAGCTTGAAAGATTTTGGTACCCTGCAAATAAACATTTACTTTATTGTAAACAGGCTTCTCTGATGGCTCAGCTGGTAAAGAATCCACCTGCAATGTGAGGGGTGCAAGAGATGTAGGTTTGATTCCTGGGTGGAAAGATCCCCTGGAGGAGGAAACGGCAACCCACCCCAGTATTCTTACTGAAAATCCATGGACAGAGGAGCCTGGCGGGCTACAGTCCAAAGAGTCACAAGGAGTCAGACATGACTGAGTGACTGAGCAAACACACTGTTGCAGACACTCACTATCAGAGTTTGGCTTTCTGTGCCAAGTCCTGGGCACAGGAGCCCTTGTTAGTTACAAAGTTAGCAATGAGTACCTAAGATTAAGTGATTTGTGAATGGTCACAAAGTAGCCTAATTCCAGAGTTTAGATTAGAATTCAAGACTCCTGATTTACACTTGTTTTTATACCACATCAGTTATTCAAGGATAGCTGAGTTAAGAATGTTCTATCAGGATAGACTGGTTTCATTGTCCTGGTGTTCACAGTCTGATTCCTGAGTACCTTTGATAGTTTTCTATATAACCCTAACATTCTCAAGAAATTTAACTGCCAGTTCTCACTTCTAAGCAATTGTCTACATATTTTCACAGAATATATATTTTAAACACTATTTTTAAATATGCAATTCTACATCTTGTGATGATTTTTTTAATTGTGAACATTATTAATATTAAAGTTAAAGTGAATAATTCAACTAATATATCCAAACTTTGGGGCAATCATTTTTACTTGAAATCTGCCAAAAAAAAGCTTAAATATTTAAGAATATGTAAGAACAAAAACAGTATTCAAACTGGTTTTATGTATACATAGGTGGGAAATAGGCCTAGTTCTCTTCCCAAAAGAATAAATATACATAGTTAACAAATATTTGAGAAAAATATTTAGCTTCATCTTGATCAGATAGAAAGATACCATTTAAACCAATCTCATTAGTCGGGATGTTTAAAAATTGATCTAATCAATAGTAGAGAAACTATGGCAAGACAGCCACATTCATATAGTAAGGGTAAAAGTTTAAACTGATACAATCTTTGCTGCTACTGCTGCTGCTGCTGCTAAGTCGCTTCAGTCATGTCCGACTCTGTGCAGCCCCACAGATGGCAGCCCACCAGGCTCCGCCGTCCCTGGGATTCTCCAGGCAAGAGCACTGGAATGGGTTGCCATTTCCTTCTCCAATGCATGAAAGTGAAAAGTGAAAGTCATGTCCAACTCTTAGCGACCCCATGGACTGCAGCCCACCAGGCTCCTCTGTCCATGGGATTTTCCAGGCAAAAGTACTGGAGTAGGGTGCCATCGCCTTATACATAATTATTAACAGCATTTAAAATGCTTTGGAAATAATTCTATGGAAATAATCAAGCATAGGGAAAGTCTTACACGCAAAGCTATCTGTTCATCACATTCTTAGAACAGTGAAAAGCTAAATAACAGGAATAGTTATGTAAAGTGTGACCTACCCATACAATAAAGTACTATGTTCCTATTTTAAATGTCTACAAAAATTTCAATAATATAGGAAAATGCTTATGATATAATCAATAAAAAATGCAAGGAACCAATTAGATAGTCATCTACCCTTTCATCCAACAAACATTTACAGGATGCCCCTTACGTGCTGACACTGCTCAAGGCTCAGAAGATCTAGTAAATAAGATAGGTATATAAAGGGACACTGGAGAAGGAAACGGCAACCCACTCCAGTACTCTCGCCTAGAAAATTCCATGGATGGAGAAGCCTGGTGGTCTACAGTCCATGAGGTCGCAAGAGTCGGACACGACTGAGCGACTTCACTTATAAAGGAACACAGCCTGCTTAAGGAATAGAAAGTTAAGTGAACCAGGCTAGAGAGTGCTCTAGATAACCAATGAGAGTTAGAGAGAAGGTGGTAGAGAGGGAGAGCAGAGTGAGGGGGAGAGAGAGAGCATGCGCACATGAATGTACTGAAAGCACCAAATTTTGCCATAATCTCAGTCACACCATACCACTGATACTGTAGAAGATGTGGTACACTGTGTGAAATCTCTGCTTAAGATTTGTTTAACTCACAAATGTGGCAAAAAAAAAAAAAAGAAGAAGAGAGGGAGGAAATAAAGATTCATGTTAACTTATTTATTTGCTTTTGATGACTGACAGTGAGAAAACACACTGATTATATGAGCTTTCTGGTTATGTGCTTTCAGAATAAACTGGCATTTCTTGTATTTCTATAATCTAAATCTGTAAAGGGTGGAAGTCACAAGTTAGCTTTAGAAATCCACTTGCCAATAAGGCACAGCAGACAGTTATGAAAGCATTTATGTGAGCAACATTTTTTTTTTTTAATTTCTTTTCTTGAAGGAACCCTCTTACACTGTTGGTGGGAATGCAAACTAGTACAGCCACTATCAAGAACAGTGTGACTGCTGCTGCTGCTAAGTCGCTTCAGTTGTGTCCGACTCTGTGCGACCCCATAGACGGCAGTCTACCAGGCTCCCCTGTCCCTGGGATTCTCCAGGCAAGAACACTGGAGTGGGTTGCCATTTCTTTCTCCAATGCATGAAAGTGAAAAGTGAAAGTGAAGTTGCTCAGTCATGTCCGACTCTTAGTGACCCCATGCACTGCAGCCCACCAGGCTCCTTGGTTCATGGGATTTTCCAGGCAAGAGTACTGCAGTGGGGTGCCATGCCTTCCTCAAACAATGTGGAGATTCCTTTAAAAACTGGAACTAGAAGCACCATACAACCCAGCAATCCCACTGCTAGGCATATACACTGAGGAAACCAAAATTGAAAGAGACACATGTACCCCAGTGTTCACTGCAGCACTGTTTACAATAGCCATGACATGGAAGCAACCTAGATGTCCACTGGCAGACTAATGGATAAGAAAGTTGAGGTACATATACACAATAGGATGTTACTCGGCTATTAAAAAGAATGTATTTGAATCAGTTCTAATGAGGTAGATGAAACTGGAGCCTATTGTACAGAGTAAAGTAAGTCAGAAAGACAAACACCAATAAAGTATATCAATGCATATATATATATGAAATTTAGAAAGATGGTAACAATGACCCTATGTGCAAGACAGCAAGAGAAACACAGATATAAAGAACAGACTTTTAGACTCTGTGGGAGAAGCCAAGGGTGGGATGACTTGAGAGAATAGCACTGAAACTTGTATATTACTGTATGTGAAACAGATGACCAGTCCAAGTCTGACGCCTGAAACGGCAGTCAAGGCCAGTGCACTGGGACAGCCCAGAGGGAGGGGATGGGAAGGGGATGTGATACGGTTTTGGGACAGGGGGACACATGTACACCCATGGCTGATTCATGTCAATATATGGCAAAAATCACCACAATGTTGTAACATAATTAGCCTCCAACTAAAATAAGTTAATCAAATTTTTTTTCCTTTCTTGGATAACTTCTAGCACTGAATTGAAAACCATACTTCTCCTCTCCTTAGAAAAAAATAAACTCTCAAACATGAGCTTGATATATTTATAAACTGTGGATGGGCACAGGAATGGCAATCTTGTCTAGGTAGTATATTTAAACAGTAATGTCCCTCTTAAAGTCTCTTATGAAGGAAAAAATTTTTTAACCTTGTTACTTCATTTTACTACCATCTTACTGGAAAAATTTTCTAACACGATGTTGGTCAATCTTTTTATATAAAAATAATTAGCCTAGAACTCAGCTTCACAGGTATAGAGTCTGGTTGCTACTAAAAGCAAACTATTCACACATGTATCAAACATTCCTCTAAGTATTGAAGATATAAAGAATTTACAGTGAAATATGAAGTGCTAATAAAGATAAGTACTAAGTGCTATGGAAATCCACAGAATTAAAAAACTACAGGGGATAATATCTTGAGATATTACCTGAACTCTTTTCTTCCTCTTGCTTCCTCGAACCCATAACTCTTTCTATACCATTAAGACAACAAGGTACAAAAAAGTGACAATTCAGCTTTAGTCAAATTAGACTTCTAAAGGCCTTAGCATAAACAACATAAAAGAGCATGCTTTTGTATTGTTGGAGAATAGTTTTTTGAGAAAGCAAAGATTTGTTGAGCTTCAAAGGGCAAAAAGCTTTAATGAACTCAACATACACTGAAAAATGCATATTTACGTAAGAGCAGTTTTTCCTTCCAAAAGTTATGAAATTATCAACCTAGACTTCTATCAATGTAAAATATATTTCAAGAACAAAAGTAACATAAACATATTTTCAGACGAAATAAGACGAAAGAAGTCATCACTATACTACAACACCCACACCAGTTAACCTAAAACAATGATTTCTTGTGAGGTTTATAACATGTGTGGAAGAAAAATTCACAGCTACAATGTTATAAGGCCTGGGCAGGAGAAATAGAAGTATGCTGTTGTAATATTCTTTTACTATTAGCAAACTGGTATAATAACACTTGAAGAGAAGCTATGATAATAAAGTGGAAAAATAAAAAATAATTCAAGAGTGGGCTGAAAAAAAGACAAATGGGAATATAGTACAGTTGGGACAAAACACAAATGGCCATACTAATACCCACATAAAATGTAAATAGTCCAGACACTCCAATCAAAGGCAGAGACTGTCAGTTTGGAGGAAAAAAACAAGACAAATTGGGTCTTGCTGTCCATGCACTTTAATATAAAATCACAAATAATTAAAGCTAAGAAGACAGAAAAAGATATATCATGTTAGCACTAGTTAAAATTTGAAAGCTGGAGTGGCCATATTAAAACAACCAAAGTAGATTCCAGAGCAAAGAAGGCCATTTTGTGAAGATGAAGGAGAAAATGTAAAATTGTCTTGATTAACAGATGACATGATTGTCAGCACAGAAAACATGATGAAGTTTTTAAACACCTACTAGAGTTAATAACTGAGTTTTAGCATGGCTATAAGATGAATATACAACAATTGATTGTATTTCTACATATAAGCAATAAAAACTTGAAACTGAAAAAATACCATCCACAATAGCATCAAAAATATGAAATACTTAGGGATAAATCTGACAAAAGATGGGCAAGACCTGTACAATGAAAACTAAGAAAGCTGAGTGCTGAAAAATTGATGCTTTTGAACTGTGGTGTTGGAGAAGACTCTTGAGAGTCCCTGAACTGCAAGGAGATCCAACTAGTCCATACTAAAGGAGATCAGCCCTGGGTCTTCATTGGAAGGACTGATATTGAAGCTGAAACTCTAATACTTTGGCCACCTGATGCAAGAGCTGACTCATTTGAAAAGACCCTGATTCTGGGAAAGATTGAGGGCAGGAAGAGAAGGGGACGACAAAGGATGAGATGGTTGGATGGCATCACTGACTCAATGGACATGGGTTTGGATAGACTCCAGCAGTTGGAGGAGGGATGGACAGGGATGTCCAGCAGATGGACAGGGAGGCCTGGCGTGCTGCGGTTCATGGGGTCACAAAGAGTTGGACACAACTGAGCGACTGAACTGAACTGAAATAAATGGAGTTTATGAGTCAGAAAATCCACTACTGCTTGAATCTCAATTCCCCCTGCCCCCAAAAAAATCTTCTATAAGAAAATCCAACTGGGATTTTTATTAGGACCCCAGTTGGATTTTCTTATAGAAATCAACAAGCTGGTTCTAAAATTTCTATGGAAATGTAAAGGAACTAGACTAGCCAAACAATTTTGAAAAAGAAGACATTTGGAGGGCTAAAGCTATCTAATTTCAACAACTATTATAAAGGCACAGTAATCCAAAGAGTATGGTACTCATGTAAATACAGATTAACTGGACAAAAAAGAGAGACCTGAAATAATGCCCACATATTTATGAACAACTGATTTTTGACAAAGGCAATGCAATGTATTAAGTATACAGTTTCTAATAAACAGCACTTCAACAACTGAAAATTTATACATAAAAATGAACTTGCATTCATACTTTGTGATATACATTCAAAGTGAGTCACAGATCTAAATGTAAGGCTTAAAATATGACATGTAGAAAAAAAAGGAAAAAAATCTTTGTGACTCAGGGTTAGACAAAGATTTCTTAGACAGGGCTTAACCAAAATTAAAAACATTTGCTCTTAAGACACTAGTAAGAGCATGAAAAAAAAATCACACTCTAGGAAAAAAATCTTTGCAAAGCATATATTTTAAAAAGAACTTGTATACAAGATATATGAAGAACTCTCAAAGCTCAACAAAAAGAGAAACAAATTTTGCCCCCAAAATAGGAAAAGGGTTTGAATAGACACTCCACAGAAGAAGATATACATAAGGCAAATAAGCACACAAAAAACTGTTTCAAATCATTAATGAGTAGGAAAATGCAAATTAAAACCACAAGAAGACGCCACAACATACTGATTAGAATGGTTAAAATTTTTAAAGCTGACCATCCCAAGTGCTGATAAGGGTGTGGAGGAACTAGAACTCTCACACACTGCTGCTGCAAAGGTAAAATGGTATGATCACTTTGGAAATCAGTTTCTTAAAAGTTAAACCCGCAACTGGCATATGATCCAGTCATTCCACTCCTAGGTATCTATTCAAAAGAAAACATAATATGTGTTCAAACAAAGATTTATACAGGAACATTCACAGTAGCATTATCTGTAACAGCCAAAAACTAGAAACAACCCAAATGTCCACCAACAACAAACATGATACACATATTCAATGTAATACCATTCAGCAATAAAAAGGAATGGAGTATTGATACATACAAAAACATGGACGAATCTTAGGCAGACAAAGAGAAAGATAGTTTCTGTATGATTCCATTTGCACAAAACTCCAGAAATGCAAATTAATCTATAGTGACAGAAAAACACTGCTTTGGGGTGAGGGGGTAAAGACAGAGGGAGGGAAGGATTACAAAGATGCATATATGAAGAAACTTTCAGGGTTGATGGGCATGTTCACTATCATGTAAACATTCTCTCTTAGGCTCCATTTCTCCTCCTGGCACTGAAAAATGTTCCGTAGAGTCTAATAATAAAAACCTACCTCATCACATTGCAGTGGTAAACCTGAAAAATTATGGGCAATGGGAATAGAATGGGTGACCTCCAGGATGTGATGCGAGGTGAAATAAATGCTTTGGTAACATGCTATTTAGGCCTTCATGTTCACTGGCTTTTTAGAGTTAGTATTGGATTTAGGTCTTGTCAGTCATGTGTGGATCACAACAAACTGTGGAAAATTCTTAAAGAGATGGGAATACCAGACCATCTTACCTGCCTCCGGAGAAACCTGTATGCAGGTCAAGAAGCAACAGGTAGAACCGGACGTGGAACAACCGATCTGGTTCAAAATTGAGAAAGGAGTATGTCAAGGTTGCATGTTGTCACCCTGCTTATTTAACTTATATACAGAGTACATCATGCAAAATGCCTGGTTGGATACAGCACAAGCTGGAATCAAGATTGTTGGGAGAAATAGCAACAGCATCAGATATGCAAATTACACCACCCTTATGGCAGAAAGCAAAGATGAACTAAAGAGCCTCTTGATGAGAGTGAAAGAGGAGAGTGTAAAAGCTGGCTTAAAAATCAACTTTCAAGAAACAGCTTTTTCAGCCATCTTGGACCCTGTGAAGGCCTGTTGGAAACGGGACTTCTAAAATGACAAACATGTCTGGAAGGCTGTGGTCCAAGGCAATTTTTGCTGGCTATAAACGGGGTCTACGGAACCAAAGGGACCACACTGTTCTCCTGAAAATTGAAGGTGTATATGCTCGAGATGAAACTGAATTCTATTTAGGCAAGAGATGTGCTTATGTGTATAAAGCAAAGAACAACACAGTAACTTCTGGTGGAAAACCTAACAAAACCAGAGTAATCTGGGGAAAGATCACTCGAGCTCATGGAAACAGTGGCATGGTTAGTGCCAAATTCCGAAGCAACCTTCCTGCTAAGGCCATTGGACACAGAATTTGTGTGATGCTGTATCCTTTGAGAATTTAAACTTCTTGAAAATAAATAAAAGTGTGGATTTGTCCTGCTGTGCTTTTGTTATTAAAAAAAAAAAAAAAAA
>SJYV01031985.1:514017-540548 GCA_006410875.1 Neotragus pygmaeus | reverse complement strand
AGTGGACCACGTTCTGTCAGCACTTTCCACCATGACCCACCTGTCTTGGGTTGCCCCACAGGCATGGCTTAGTTTCACTGAGTTAGACAAGGCTGTGGTCCTAGTCTGATTAGATTGACTAGTTTTCTGTGGGAATTGTTTCAGTGTGTCTGCCCTCTGGTGCCCTCTTGCAACACCTACCATCTTACTTGGGTTTCTCTTACCTTGGGTGTGGGGTATCTCTTTACAGCTGCTCCAGCAAAGCACAGCCACTGCTCCTTACCTTGGATGAGGAGTATCTCCCTACCGCCACCGTTCCTGACCTTCAATGTGGGATAGCTCCTATATGCTCATATGTGTACATAAATATATTTTCAGTAGTTATATTAACAACTAAATATAATGGAAGCAATTCAACTGTCTCTCAACAGGAGAGTGGGTAGCAAATTGTGGTAAGCAATGCAATACTACTCAGAGCTAAACAGTAACTTCCTACATACACATGATACAACATAGATAAATCTCAAAATTATTGCTGTGCCAAAAAGTCAGAGCCACTAAGTACATATACAATGCAGGATTATATTTATATGACATTTTAGAACATTTAAGACTAATCTTTAGTGACAGCTTATATGGGTTATTTGGCGCATGGGGTGAAGAGAATGCCCACTGATTGCAAAAGAGCACATGGGAACATTTTGGAAGTAATGAACATGATCTAGATTATAGACGTATATTCTTGTCAACATATACTCTTGGAGGGCACAAAGAGAACCTTGTGTGCACCAGGACCCAGGAGAAAGGAGCAGTGACCCCACAAGAGACTGACCCAGACTTGCNGAAGTAATGAACATGATCTAGATTATAGACGTATATTCTTGTCAACATATACTCTTGGAGGGCACAAAGAGAACCTTGTGTGCACCAGGACCCAGGAGAAAGGAGCAGTGACCCCACAAGAGACTGACCCAGACTTGCCCGTGAGTGTCCAGGAGTCTCTGGCAGAGATGTGGGTTGGCGGTGGCCTGCTGCAGGGTCCGGGGCACTGAGTGCAGCAGTGCCTGCGTGGGACCTTGTGAAGGAGCGCACCATTCTCTTCATTACCAATAAGTGGTAAGTAGTTATTAATAAATATATATTTAACAAACATACAAATGTTGAGGACAGACTATTAACAAAATATTCTATTAAATAGAGCAACCACAACCAAGAGTGCTGATCAATGGATTAACTAAAACTAGAGGGAAAAGTCTCTACTAGCAAAGTATGGAGTTCTCTATTCCTGATTTACATATTATCAGTGGTTTAGATAGGACCTAGAAGGTTAAGTTATCTAATTTACACATGAAAAAGCTAGTAGATTATAAATATGTCAAACATAAACATTCAGAAACATATGGCAAGTTGAAATTCTTATACTTAGGCTTATATAACAGTTATGCAGGAAGACAGGAAAAGCCTAACAGAAAAGCAATACTTATAAAAATGGAATTCTGATTTTTGTTAACTATAATCTATGTAAAAGACAAATTAAGCTGACATGACTGCTAAAAAGCATATGCAATCTTAGAGATAAGAATCTAAAGAAAAAAGGAACCAAAAAGAAATGCCAGAAGTCCACAGAGAGAGTTCTAGAGTTCTTTTACTTTACCCATTAAGAATATTCTTCCACTCTAGTGAATCAGGGTCTACTTTCATCTTTGGAGTCAAAAGTCACCTTTGGAGTCCTTAACTCAAAAATATGTATAGTTAAATGTAACAAGAATAGATTCAAGGGATTAGATCTAGTAGACAGAATGTCTGAAGAACTATGGATGTAAGTTTGTAACACTGTACAGAAACCAGTAACCAAAATCATCCCAAAGAAAAAGAAATGCAAGAAGGCAAAGAGGTTGTCTGAGGAGGCTTTACAAATAGCCGAGGAAAGAAAAGCAGCAAAAGGCAAGGAAGAAAGGGAAAGATAAATCCAAATGAATGCAGAGTTCCACAGAACAGCAAAGAGAGGTAAGAAGACCTTCTTAAATGAACAATGCAAAGAAATAGAGAAAAACAAAAGAACAGGAAAGACTAGAGATCGCTTCAAGAAAACTGGAGCTATCAAGTAACCATCTCATAAAAGGATGGGCATGATAAAGGACAGAAATGGTAAAGATCTAACAGAAGCAGAAGAGACTAAGAAGAGGTGGTAAGAATACACACAAAAACTGTACAAAAGAGGTCTTAATGACGCAGATAACTAGAACTGGACACCCTGGAGTGTTAAGTCAAGTGGGCCTTCGGAAGCATGACTATGAGCAAAGCTAGTGGAGGTGACGGAATTCCAGCTTAGCTATTTAAAATCCTAATAGATGATGCTGTTAAACTGCTGCACTCAATATGTCTGTAAATCTGGAAAATCCAGCAGTGGCCACAGGACTGGAAAAGGTCAGTTTTCATTTCAATCCCAAAGAAAGGCAATGTCAANCAGCTTAGCTATTTAAAATCCTAATAGATGATGCTGTTAAACTGCTGCACTCAATATGTCTGTAAATCTGGAAAATCCAGCAGTGGCCACAGGACTGGAAAAGGTCAGTTTTCATTTCAATCCCAAAGAAAGGCAATGTCAAAGAATGTTCAAACTACCGCACAATTGCACTCATTTCGCATGCTAGGAAGGTAATGCTCAAAATCCTTCAAGTCAGGCTTCAATAGTACGTGAACCGATAACTTCCAGGTGTGCAAGGTGGGTTTCAAAGAGGCAGAGGAAGCCAGAGCAAACTGCCAACATTTGTTGAATGATAGAGAAAGCAAGGAAGTTCCAGAAAAACACCTACTTCTGCTTCATTGACTATGATAAAGCTTCTGACTGGGTGGATCACAAGAAACTGTGGAAAATTCTTAAAGATGGGAATACCAGACCATCTTACCTGTCTCCTGAGAAACCTGTCTGCAGGTCAAGAAGCAACAGAGTCAGACATGGAACAACAGACTGGTTCCAAACTGGAAAAGGAGTACGACAAGGCCATATTCCGTCACCCTGCTTTTAACTTATATGCAGAGTAAATCATGCAAAATGCCAGGCTGAATGAAGCACAAGCTGGAATCAAGATTGCTGGGGGGAAATATCAACAACCTCAGATATGCAGATGATACCCTTCTAATGGCAAAAAGTGAAGAGCAACTAAAGAACCTCTTGATTAGGGTGAAAAAGAGTGAAAAAGTTGGTTTAAAACTCAATATTCAAAAAACTAAAATCACAGCATCTGGCCCCATCACTTCATGGCAAATAGATGGGGGGAAAGTGGAAACACTGACAGATTTTCTTTTGCTGGGCTCCAAAATCACTGTGGATAGTGACTGCCACCACAAAATAAAAAGACACTTGTTCCTTGGAAGGTAAGCAATGACAAACCTAGACAGTGTATTAAAAACTAGTGACATCAATTTGCTGACAAAAATCTATGTAGTCAAAGCTATGGTTTTTCCAGTAGTCAGGTACGGATGTGAGTTGCAACATAAAGAAGGCGGATTGCTGAACAACTGGTACTTTTGATTTGTGCTCTTCAAGACTTTTGAGAGTCCCCTGGATAGCAAGAAGATCAAACTAGTCAATCCTAAAAGAAATCAACCCTGAATATTCACTGGAAGGACTAATGCTGAAGCTGACACTTCAATACTTTGGCCAACTGAGTGAAAAGCTGACTCACTGGCAAAGCCCCTGATGCTGGGAAAGACTGAAGGCAAAAGGAGAAGGGAGTGGCAGAGAATGAGATGATTAGATGGCATCACCCATTTAATGGACATGAATTTGAGCAAACTCTGGGAGACAGTGGAGGACAGAAGAGCCTGGTGTGCTGCAGTACATGGGGTTGTAAAGTCACTTAGCGACTGAACAACAACAATATGACAAAAACACAGCTTAAGTCACTGATTTTAATTATACTGTAGTTGCCAAACTCTTTTATTTTCTAAAATAATCTTATGATGAAAAACTAAAGGTCAAGTTAAAGCAAGGCTGGGAGACTCAAAGCCCTACATGTTCAGGGTTTCCCAGCTGCTCCCCAAGGGCATTCCTTGAATTACAGATGTTTGAAGCTCCTGAAAGATCCCTTGCAAGTTCTAAATTACTCTAAAACACCATTCTTCTTTTCTTATGTAACTTTATTCACTTGCTACTGCTACTGCTAAGTCACTTCAGTCGTGTCCGACTCTGTGCGACCCCATAGACGGCAGCCACCAGGCTCCCCCGTCCCTGGGATTCTCCAGGCAAGAACACTGGAGTGGGTTGCCATTTCCTTCTCCAATGTATGAAAGTGAAAAGGGAAAGTGAAGTCGCTCAGTCATGTCCAATCCTCAGCGACCCCATGGACTGCAGCCTTCCAGGCGTCTCTGTTCATGGGATTTTCCAGGCAAGAGTACTGGAGTGGGGTGCCCTTGCCTTCTCCCAACCTTATTCACTTACTATTCTTTAATAAAGTATTAAACAAAGGACATTTTAAAAAATTAATGACACTTACCTACTATACATAAACAGATTTCATTTCCCAACATTTTCCGTAATTCTTTCACCCAGTTTTTAACCTGTGTATACAAGTGTAAATATTAAAACAAATCCTGTTACAATGACTACAATTACAATATCCCAAAATGCAATGTTGTGAAAATACCTCAAAATTCTGTTTAATGGTCCACATATTTAGTTATTAGGAATGATTCACTATATAGGATCATTTATATTGCAAATCACACATACAAACACACACATCCAATAGAAAGATTTCTCTCTCCATCTACATGTAAGTTTAAAGAGAAGCACCTCTAATTACAATCTTTCATAAATCGTCCACAAACCTAAGCAAAGCTGTTCACCAGAGCAAAAGCATGTCAACTCCAGCCTCTGATCATAGATGCTTGTATAGAATCACATTGGATTGAAGAAGATATGGGCTTGGGAATTCCCTAGTGGTCCAGTGGCTAGAACTCAGTGCTTTACTCTTAGTGCCAGGGTTCAATCCCTAATCAGGAAACTAAGACCCCACAAGCCACATGATGCGACCAAAAACAAAAACAAAACTAAAAAACACACACATACACAAGCTTAATTCTTTTACACCCCAGTTGGTTCCAAAAGAGAGGGCACGGGAGCTTCTGTGACACACATTTAAAGGAAAAACAAAACATACAGGAGTAGAAAAAGAGCAAAATAAAGTTTTGTCCTTTGGTGTGTGGTCAGTTTCTTCACCCTCAGCATCGCTGGTGTTTGGGCCTCGACAGTCCTCTGCCGGGAGGGGCTGACCTGTGCAGTGAATGCTGTTTGGTGGCACCCCTGGCCTCCCACCGACTAGACCCAGTGCCACTGCCAGGTGTGACAACCAAGGATGCCTCTAGAGATTGCTATCACCCACGGATAACCATTGGACTGCAAGGGAATCCCTAAATCTAACCAATATTCTAATTGTTATTCATCTGTAGTCAGATTCCCCTCCACAGGTATTCTATTCATTAACCCATACACTCTGCGATGAGTTAAAGAGGGTCAGAAATTCTCTGCCAAGAGTCTATTTCTTCTCTCTCTGACTCTGGTCTAGCCTAGTCTCTTGCTTTGACCAAGAGAATGTGGCAGCACTAATGCCACGCCAATTCCAGACTAAAGCCTTAGGAAGGTCTGGCAGCTCTCTCTTGGAATCTGGTTGTCATATAAGATTTGGCTGGAATACAGAATCATGAGAGCATGTGGACAGAGTACTGGAGAACAAGACACCAAATGGAGTGAGAAGGCACACGGAGGAAAACCAGGCCCTCTTGGATCCAGGTCCCCACCCAGCCAACCCCCAGTTCGTGCAGCTGTCTGAGTGACTCCACTGACAACACATGGAGCAGAGGATTTGTCCAGAAAAGAAAGAGTAAAAATCACTCAGTCCTGTCTGACTGTTTGCAACCGTATGGACTGTAGTCCATGGAATTCTCCAGGCCAGAATGCTGGAGTGGGTAGCCTTTCCCTTCTCCAGGGGATGTTCCCAATCCAGGGATTGAACCCAGGTCTCCTGCGTTGTAGGTAGATTCCTTACCAACTGAGCCACAAGGGAAGCCCAAGAATACTGGAACGGGTAGCCTATCTCTTCAGGGGATCTTCCCGACCCAGGAATTGAACCAGGGTCTCCTACATTGCAGGCGGATTCTTTACCAACTGAACTATCAGGGAAGCTCAGGCAACCCTCAAAACCATGAGAAATAATATGTTGTTGTTTTAAGCCATCAAATTTGGGGTGTTTTGTTATGCAGCAAGAGATAACTGGTCACTTTTCAACCTAAATTACTCCACTTTCTTTTAATCAATAAAATACTTAAACCATTTCTTTTCATGCCAAAAAAGCAAGAAGGGATTGAAGGGATAACAAACAGCATCCCAAAGATAAAACATTTTAAAATATCATTAAATCTGAAAGCTACCTATTTTCATTTTTCTATTCCTTGGCCTAAGTTTTTCAACATGGCATTAATAATCCAAAGGCTAACTTGTATATCTGCTTCATCCATTAAATGCTAGGAAATAAATAAAAATAAAAAACAAAAAGGGCAAGTAATTTCAAGAAGTACAAACCTGTAACTCAAGGCAAGAAAAGCTTCGCCTTAGAATTACCCTCTTTAGTTACATATCCTTTCTTATTCCCAGAAAGGCTTTCAAATCAAATAAGTAAACTGTCACAATCCTAACTGTGATAAGAATTCAGAGGTAAGTTTAATGGTCACTCATTTTTGGTCACAAAAATTTTATAAAAATGGAGGTGCTTTAAAATAAAGATTTTCCTTTTAAAATCTGTATTGAATCCTCCAGGATACTTAGTGAGGAGAAAAGAACTTAAACTTGATTTAGTTCTTCTTTTACCTCCCCATAATTATGGAACCCACCCGTGCAGCCATACCAAGTTTTCAGGTGCCCAGTGTGTACAGAATTTCAAAAAAAAAAAAAGTTTGTGATTTTTCTTTAATAAGCAGAAAAAAAAAAGGCATCTATATTTTTCTGAAGCTTTACTTCAGATTATTTCCCTTTCCTAATATCTGAGAAAGCCATATAATAAACTATTAATAGATGATATCCATATTGTTAATATTTAAAGATGCCATTAAAAAATATGACTGGTCATCATTTATGCACAAACTATACTTTTAAAGCCAAGGCTAATCACAGAT
Organism: Neotragus pygmaeus; assembly: GCA_006410875.1. Classification (NCBI taxonomy): domain Eukaryota; kingdom Metazoa; phylum Chordata; class Mammalia; order Artiodactyla; family Bovidae; genus Neotragus; species Neotragus pygmaeus. The sequence continues at coordinate 533,396 of SJYV01031985.1, read as the reverse complement.
ATGTTAATGCAGACCTGACAAATCACTACTGCTCTATTAAGTCATTCACCCATAAGTAAGCAAGATACCTTCTGGAAAGAATCTTCATCTGTTATATCATAAACTAAAATAGCTCCATTTGAATCTCTGTAGTAAATTGGACCCAATGCGTGGAATCTCTCTTGACCTGCTGTATCCTAAATAAAGCGACAAATGTTTATTAGACCAGAAGAAAAAATGTATCTATTATTTAAACTACAGTAAGCTTCTGATAAATGAGGATATAAAGTTATAGATAACCCCAAAACACTGTTAAAAGAAACAAGTTATAAAAGAATTTTAAGTTATAATTAATATTTAATGTTTTACTGTTTTATAAAGGTTACTTCTCCTCTTCCCAACCCTCCTCCTCAGCAATCTTTCCCATCCTAAAAAAAGCCAGTTCAGTTGCCAAAGGGCTGGAATGACCACAATGGTTTTATAACCCAGGAACAGGCTTGGCACTGAATTTAAGTTCTCCACAGAGAGAGGAGACAAGGAGACAGAACATGCACCAGGACTACCTGGCAGTGATGCCTCACTGCATTATCTTTGCTCTAGTCTCCACCAGCCACTCCCTTGAAGATTAGGATATGCAGACGGGGGGATAAAGGCAAGACAGCCTGTCCACCTCTTTCTCTGAAATGGAACTGCTTGAGTTCATCCTTCTCCAGTTGAAAAGTTATGACAGTACTATTCATGTATAACAAGTGTATTCAAGATAAAATTCTTAGCCAGATTTTAGGGGGAAAAGATGTTTAATTAAAAAAAAAAAGATTTTGGCTAACCCTGAGTTAACTAAAAAAATAAAAATCCAGAAATTCAAATTCCTATTTCTTAAGCCAATTAGTTATTACAGTATGAAGAATAGGTAAATTCACTCATACAGCTGAAAACGTTAACTTACCCATATAGCAAGATTTACTCTCTTCCCACCAATATTTAACTTCTTTGTTAAGAATGATGCCTAAGAAAAGAGAGATATACATTAAATGATGTTTCACATAAAATTTCTTATCCTAAAAACTACAGATGAACGAATCACATCATATGAAACAAGTTATCTGGGAGAAAAAGTAATCACTGAGTTTTTATTAATAACTAAACACTGTTTCCACTGTAAACAGAACGTTATTTTTATTCTAATCTAAGAAAAAGATATTTTGTTTTATGAACACAAGTTATAAACCGTGCCCAAGAGCTGGTAATTAAATGTTTTCTTAGTTTTTTTCCCCTCATTAAAACATTTTCTTAGCATTTAATTTGATGCCACCTAACCTACTCATTAAGAAAGAGTCTAAGAGACTTCTAAGATGAGATAAAAGAAATATTTACTGGTGTTTACTTAGCTGTATGAATACCATTACTACTGGAAATTTTCCTGCCATTATTATGCAATTCAATTATTTAAACTACAGCTAATAACTATACCAGGTACTATCACAGAAATGAAAGAAAACAGTTCCAGCTTTCAAAGAGCTTATAGCTCCACTGCAAATATTAAAACGTAAAGGTAATGGTTAAAATGGAGTGTCTTGCTAAGTACACTATAAAGAAAATGCTGAGAAAGGAGTGTAAAGCTTGCCTGGATAAGTCACAGAAGGCTTCAGAAAGTAATGAGCTCCTCTTTATGAGTAGTAAGGGTTTTTCCTGACAGACAGGTGAAACCACTGAAGCCTGAAACATGTAACTCCTGTGGGGAGTCTCCCCACAGGAAACCCCAAGTTGGTCTGGTGTATGCCAGAGATGAAGCTCTAAAATCAGGAAAAGGTTGAATCACAAAAACCTGAAACTCCGTATCTAAAGGTATGGACTTAACCTTGTGGGTCTCAATAAAAGCTGTTTCAAGACTCTAGACAAGGTTTTCGGTTTTTCTTTTTAATGTATACTACAGTCAGGTATATTTGTGGACTGCTGTGTATTGCTCGGAGAAGGCGATGGCACCCCCACTCCAGTGATCTTGCCTGGAAAACCCCATGGGCAGAGGAGCCTGGTAGGCTGCAGTCCATGGGGTCACAAAGAGTCAGACACGACTGAGTGACTTCACATTCACTTTTCACTTTCATGCACTGGAGAAGGAAATGGCAACCCACTCCAGTGTTCTTGCCTGGAGAATCCCAAGGGCAGCGGAGCCTGGTGGACTGCCGTCTATGGGGTTGCACAGAGTCGGACAAGACTGAAGTGACTTAGCAGCAGCAGCAGCAGCAGCATATTGCTCTGTATCCCCTTTGTGCATTCACAGTGCACACTGAAGAGTCCGCCAAAAGAAAGACTAGCTAATTGTATTTATACAAGTATTTCCCAAACTCATTTGACTTCTTTTTCCCTAAAGAAACACCTAACTCATCCAAAGAAGTAAATGTTAGGAAATAATACTGTTGACAATGAACAATCAATGAAGGGTTTTTAAGCACTGAGAACATATAAAATCTGTATTTTTAAGAGAATGATTATGATAGGAAGAAAGACAGGACTAGACTTGGAAGACAGGAGACTATTTTAAAAGCTGGAAAAAAAGGCATAAAGGGCCTAAATTAAATGCATGAAGACAGAAAAGAAGAGGATAAAATCAAGACTAATTGAAGAGGGAATATAATCAGAAACCTGAGTCGGTTGACATTTTTTAAAAAGGAACAAAGAGCCAAGTTCAAAGCTATGCAGAGATCATCACATTTAAGTGTATCAATACAAAAGAAAGTGCAGAGATGGAAAGTAAAACAGATAAAAAGGCTAGGATGGTGAATTCTTGATATTACTGAAGGAGAACCTAGATTTCAGGAAGGACTTTCTACTGTATTTATACTAAGGAAAATTAAAAACTAAGAACAGGCCACTGGAATGAATGATTAAGGAATCCAGATACAAAGGAATCACAAATGGCAGAGGTCAAATCCAGGAATGTCTACCTTCAAGATATTTTATTAAATAAAACAGAGGTTATATAGAAAAAGGTATAATACTTAATTCATTGGCAAAACAACAAAAGAAATAACTTAGAAAATGAGAAGATCAAATACATGTTATGACAATAAATATGAATGAAGGAATATTTCCCACTCATAGCTTAAGGGTTAAGAATATCAACTCTGCAGTAGAACTTTGGATTTGAATCTCAGCTTTGCCACTTATCAGTTGTATAATTTATTTGAACTCAACCATTTGCCCTATTTCACTATCAATGTTATATAAAGAATCTGACTCCTATACAAATGTTTAATAGATAAGTAAACTTAAATGCCTCTCTCTCTTCTTTCAGACATATTTAAAGTTAAACTGATCTTCCCTCCAAAATTGGCTTTCCACTGTAACATTAGTATTTTGATCACATTTTCCAAGTCACTGAGGTTTAGCATCTCAGGAATATCATCATTGAATAGTCTTCCTTCCCTGTCATCCCATAATCCAAAAAAACTGATCAAGTCTTGTCTTCATATTTCCTCTGGAGTTCTATGACCACCAATCTCATATTAAGTCATAATATAAACACCTTTGGTCTCACCTCACACTCTGGTTCTCTAGTCTACATGCCACATTATCTTCCCCAAACCTCCATGATTAAAAATAAAAACAAGCAAACAAACAAACAAAAAGCCCTTACCACATCCACAGCTGAGTTCTTTAATAGTTATCACTTTACATTAGTATACTTGAACTATATCCTGCTGGCAGCTAATACCATAAAAGCCTTTTGTCAGGAGTTTTGAGGGGATTTCTCCACAGAGGGGAGTGAATTATAGCTGGGAAAGCTCCATCATTTCCTTTCTACCATTCCTTCTGAAACTTACCATCACTTTCCACGGAGAGTTGAGAGACAGTGCTAAGTCTCTCCTAAGGAACCATGTATGTAGAGAACAATTTTATGGAAAGAGTGCTCATCAGAGCATTGATTCTTTAGAAAAAGAAAGAAAATGGAAAGAAATAACCTAAGTGTCCATCACTAGGCAATTCTTTAAAAATTATCAAATGTAGCCCATCAATATGGTGAGACACTACACAGTCATTTCTACTGCTATTGCTAATACCAGCTAACAGTTACTCAATGCTTACCTTTCACCAAGTACTGTGCAATGCACTTTTTACAAAGTCATTCATAAGCTTCTCCTTTATGAAAGTCAGGGAGCCCTATTATAGAAATAAAAATCTTAAACCCTTTTCTTTGTATCCAAGGACCTCCACCATTTGTCCACATCTATCTTCCTAGAAAGCTTCCAGTATTCATAGAGTCTATACTATATATTCCCTCCAATCCTGTTTGTTCATAAAATTCCTCTCTAACTTGGGCCTATTCTTTATTCTCTATCTTAATCTCATCTCTCCAAGACCAGTTCATAGACCTTTAATCTTCTCTGAAGTTTTAAACTGTCTCATACCACCCATACAGCCCACATTGGATTTCTCTATGCAGCAGAACTTTAGGGAACCTAATCTTACAATATACAGCACATACCACCTCATATTTTAAGTTATGTTTTCATCGGTATAAGTATTCTGTTAACTAGATTACATATTTTTATTTATTTAACACTTTCACAGTGCTTACAATGAAATGGGCAGTATTTTAAATACTTTTCAATATTAATTCACTTCTCGTAAAACTGTGATTAGATATAGTTATTATCCAAATATATAGAAGTGGAAACAGAGACAAAAGAATGTTAAGAAGTATCTTGTTCAAGGTCACAAGCGACAGAGTAGGATTTGCAATCCAGGCCGTCTGGCTCCAGACATGACTCACACTCACTGTGCTGTGGTGCCTCTCAGACTGGGAGGTGAACCAACACTCCTCTAATAGAGGGGGCAGGGGGAAGCACAGGGCTGCCCACAGCAGACTTGCAAATGTTGTTGCTGTAGACAAATTCATCTACAGTCTGCCTGGTAGAACTCGATTTATGTAAAAGATATGTTTCGAAAAGTTTCCTTATAAACCAAATTATTTTAACTCAAATATGTGATGCACCAGGAAAGCACATTATAACACGGTACTCGCTAAATCTTTTCTTTCTGCCTTCAAAACAAAAAAAACTTAAGTCCCTCTCTATGGAAAGAGTCCTTCTGTAATACAAATCATCTCATTTTACATAAATCCAAAATTCTTAATATTTCATAGATATTTTCTTAAAGAACAAACATCTTCTGTTTTAAAAACAATTATAGGTAGGTGAGAATAAAGCTGAAAGATTTTACCTGACATCAAGATAGCAGCAAATGATCAGAAGGTTGAAACCTTTTTTTTCTCCCCCCAACTACATCTATGAGGCATACTTAATTTGGCCAAGCTACTGAGATACCATTCATGGTTATGCAATACTCTGGGGCAGAGGTTCTTAATTCTGTTACATGGCAGTAAAAATGGGAGGGAGGTAATAATCATGGACTGCTTTCAGAATCAGATAAAAGCCACAAACCCACTCAACACTCAAGAAAACTGTTTATATGCACTTATCAAAATATCCAAAAAAATATATTTTTTTCACACACTTTCCTAAGGGATAAAGCCCTGGCAACATCTTAGTGAAAGAACCCCATTGAGAAAGAGAAGGGGAGAGTGGCATAAACAATGTCAATTCAAAGGTTTCGAGGAATATGGGAAGAAAAAAGATAGTACATACCATGTGCCACCACGCTTCGTCTTTCTCATTTTATCTTTGTAATAACAACCCTGTGAAGTAGGCAATTAGCCCTATTTTACAGGTATGAATCCGAGACTTAAAGAAATACAGTGATTCACCCAAGGTCAGACAACTCAGTCAGGTACCACAGTGGGTGGAAGGCTGTCTGACTCCACGGTGCTTTTCCCACTGCACAAAGCTGCCTATTCTAGAACACAAACACGTTCTTAACCTAGCTTTCCTCCACTCGGACTAAGTGCTCCTGGACACCAACTCATCTCCCAAAATACTCCCAGGGTAGCCACAAACAATGAGAATCAAAGCAATGGTACATTTCTCACTTTAATCCTGCAAACCCTGAGTTGTATGTGTTTGTGTGTGCACATGTACTCAGCGTGCTCAGTTGCTCAGTCAAGTCCGACTCTTTGCAACCCCATGGACTGCAGGCTGCCAGGGTCCTCTGTCTACAGAATTATCACCAGCAAGAATACTGGAGGAGGCTGTCATTTCCTACTCCAGGGGGTCTTTCAGACCCCAAGATCAAACCCACCTCTCTTGCACTTTCTGCACTGGCAGGTGGATTCTTTACCAGTGCACCACCTGAAAACCCTGAGTTACAGCATCACTATTTCTTCTAATTCCAAAGATTTCATCTTCTACATTTTAGGTGCATTAAGAGACTTATCAATCTTATTAAGACATCTGTCATTCGCACCTGATGCTTATTTACCCAGCACTTTGTTTGAAGTCACGGTATTTTTTTAATCCGTTTTTTTTTTTAAATGCTTATACGTGAGATATAATAAGAATAAATTGCATGTGCCAAATGAAAGTCTTTTCACAACTAGTTTCATCGAAGTTTTAATGTTTTTTTTGGCCAAACCACTTGTTCTTTTGGCAAAACAAAATACCTAATGCAGTTCGGTAACAACTGTAGACAAATACTCAACTGTCTTTATCTAAATTCAATAGACTTTCCAGTTACATTATTTTTGCTACAGTTACAAACATTGTTTCCGGCTTAAGGATTTAAAGTATCTATTGGGAGTTCCCTAGTGGTCCAGGGGTTAAGACTTTGGTGCTTTCATTGCCATGGTCCTTCCCCGATCATGGACTAAGATTATGCAAGTGGGGCTGGGAGGGGCGGGGCTAATCCACTGACTACTTTCAAATGAAGCCAGGGACATGAAAGGGTTCAGTCAGCTAACTCATAAAATGAGTCCTCTGTAGCAAGGCAATAAAAATGAGCTACCAGAAAAACAAGATGAATTTCTACAAGGTCAAAATCATGTTACAGCATAAAAAGGTAACCAATCAACATGTTATACAACTTAAGTTTATAAAATTCTGTATATCAAATATTTTTAATTTAAAGAAAGAAAACTAAGATGGGTGCTTGAATATCTCATTTATCTTTAGCTTCTATAAAAAGGTATTATAATCAGTTTAGAGTCCAAGTAAATACTTTGAAGAGTCAAAACGTCACTTCTAAGGATTAGCTCACAACATAACAGCAGAAAATAAAAGTTAGATATAGAATAGCTAGATGTTAGACATTCAAAGCAATAACTCAGAAAAATTCTTCTTAAAAAAAAAAAATCATCCACCCTTCCATAGCCCACATATATCTAGTAAAATACTGAGGGGAAAAAGGAAAGATTTCTACTATGGTATTTTATAAAGATATTGTAAACAAATTGGCTGAATCTTCTAAGGGGTTTCCAGTACTACCTTAGAAGGTCTTTCAGACATTTGAAACATTAATCTTATAAACAAGGAAATTAAGATTCCTAGCTGAGTATAAAGCTAACTGCTAGAATCTGAACGCCAAGTGTTGCTCTGGAGGTTACGATGTATGAATAAAAAAAAAAAAAGTAGCTGACTTAGCTTAAGAAAAAAACTGTACACCATCACTATACATAGGACGTCAGATCTAAGTCTTAGTTTTCTCACTTACAGCACTGCTTTCTAATCAAATGACAGGCATCTCCCTAGACTTCAGGAGGCAGACAGGTGGAATTCCAGTTAAGAGTTCTAAAAGAAAAGATGATGGATGGTTCTGATTATGAAAAATGTTACTTTTTACACACGAGACTAGTTGAAAGTGGTAAAAGGCATTTAAGTCAGAGTGCACAGTCTTACAATAAGGGGGAAATGGAGTTTCAGCTAAAGAAAAGGAAGTGACTACCCAAGAGCACAAATATAGAGAGAAACAAAGACAACTGAAATCACACAACCATTTAAGAATAAAGAAGAAAGTTAATAAATGGTTAAAATATCTTTCTCATCTTTACTTTCTCCAGCTGGCACAATGACATGTAACAGGTATGAAATAACAATTCTTGAATTTAACTGCTTAGGTTCAACAATTAAATTCCAGAGACAAAGCAGTAAGTCCCTCACTCCAACTGTCTTTCTTGTCTATGTCAAGTTTAACACAGCCCAAAACAATGAAGAAATCACAGATTATAAACAAGGAAATTAAGATTCCTAGCTGAGTATAAAGCTAACTGCTAGAATCTGAACGCCAAGTGTTGCTTGGGGAAGCTTGGGGACTTTATATAAGCTCAAGCTTTCTTGGTAAGCCAGCTAAAGGATCTTGAGTCCTCGGAGAGCTCACCTACATTACTTCATAATTATCAGTAACCTAGGAGGTGGTCTTTGACCTCTATGCCAAAACCTTTGACTGTGTGGATCACAATAAACTGTGGAAAATTCTTCAAGAGATGGGAATACCAGACCACCTAACCTGCCTCTTGAGAAACTTATACGCAGGTCAGGAAGTAACAGTTAGAACTGGACATGGAACAACAGACTGGTTCCAAATAGGAAAAGGACTATGTCAAGGCTGTATACTGTCACCCTGCTTATTTAACTTATATGCAGAATTTATCATGAGAAACGCTGGGCTGGAAGCAGCACAAGCTGGAATCAAGATTGCTGGAAGAAATATCAATAACCTCAGATATGCAGATGATACCACCCTTACGGCAGAAAGTGAAGAGGAACTAAAGAGCCTCTTGATGAAAGTGAAAGAGAGTGAAAAAGTTGGCTTAAAGCTCAACATTCAGAAAATGAAGACCATGGCATCTGGTCCCATCACTTCATGGGAAATAGATGACAAACCAGTGGAAACAGTGTCAGACTTTATTTTTCTGGGCTCCAAAATCACTGCAGATGGTGACTGCAGCCATGAAATTAAAAGATGCTTATTCCTTTGAAGGAAAGTTATGACCAACCTAGACAGCATATGAAAAAGCAGAGACATTACTTTGCCAACAAAAGTCCGTCTAGTCAAGGCTGTGGTTTTTCCAGTCATCATGTATGGATGTGAGAGTTGGACTGTGAAGAAAGCTGAGCACTGAAGAATTGATGCATTTGAAGTGTGGTGTTGGAGAAGACTCTTGAGAGTCCCTTGGACTGCAAGGAGATCCAATCAGTCCATCCTAAAGGAAATCAGTCCTGGGTGTTCACTGGAAAGACTAATGTTGAAGCTGAAACTCCAATACTTTGGCCACCTCATGTGAAGAGTTGACTCATTGGAAAAGACCCTGATGTTGGGAGGGATTGAGGGCAGGAGAAGAAGGGGATGACAGAGGATGAGATGGCTGGGTAGCATCACCAACTCGATGGACATAAGTTTGAGTAAACTCCAGGAGTTGGTGATGGGCAGGGAAGCCTAGCATGCTGTCGCAAAGTCAGACACAACTGAGCGACTGAACTGAGGAGGAGGTCTGCAAAAAAGGAACAGTACTAAAACACCAAAGCATGGCAAATGTCACAGTTTTTAAAGTGACCTTCCAGAAATGTCAAGCCTAAACAAACTCTAGACTGGATAATAAACAAATACATATGTATGTATAAAAATATAAAAGGGAGCAGTCCCTCAGACTGCATGAGTTCTCAAAATAATTCATGTCAAACTAATCCCATTACCTTTCTGTCTGAGTTACCCTGAAAGAAACCAAAAGAAATTAAGCACCATTTATTCATTCCCAGGTGTTGCCAGTGGTAAAGAATCTGCCTCCCAGTGAAGGAGGCACAACAGACACAAGTTCAATCCATGGGTGAGGAAGATCCCCTGGAGGAGGAAAATGGCAACCTACTCCAGTATTCTTGCCTTAAAAATTCCATGGGCAGAAGACCCTTGTGGGCCACATTCCATGGAGTCACAAAGAGTCGGACATGACTGAGTGACCGAGCACACACGCACAATTCAACAGCTAATATTCATTAAACAAACACTGTGCCTGGAGGTTTACATACTGTGGTTGTCTAAAGTGAAGTCGCTCAGTCATGTCTGACTCTCTGCGACCCGTGGACTGTAGCCCACCAAGCTCCTCTGTCCATGGGATTCTCCAGGCAAGAATACTGGAGTGGGTTGCCATTTCCTAACCCATATAAAAATCTTATCGCTGAGATTCTACAATTTCACAGATAAAGAGCTCGCTTACAAACATTAGAATACCCTGCCAAAATCATGATAGCTAAAAGGTAGAAGCCCAAACTTCAAAGTCCTGTTCCTTTTTACCACATCAGATAGTCTCCTACTGCAGGAAAAAAAAAAAAAAGCATCTTGTCTTCTGCAAGCATTTAACAAAGTATCTCATGATATCCCCTACAGGCAAGACTGAAGTAGCAAGGGCAAAAAAAAAAAAGAGCTGTAATGCTGGAATAGCCATTTTCATTGAAAGTTTCATGTCTGCTAGGCAATAGCCCATTGCAGTCAGTCTTGTTTTCTGTTCCCATCATCATTAGTATGTATTAACACTCCATTAAAGACTGTTGCGCAGTCACAAGGAAAGAAGGCTGTGGCCTGTGTTTGGTCTGGGAAAAGCCCCACCCTTAAAAGCAGAGACGCTACTTTGCCAACAAAGGTCCGTCTAGTCAAGGCTATGGTTTTTCCTGTGGTCATGCATGGATGTGAGAGTTGGACTGTGAAGAAAGCTGAGTGCCTAAGAATTGATGCTTTTGAACTGTGGTGTTGGAAAAGACTCTTGAGTCCCACGGACTGCAAGAAGACCCAACCAGTCCATCCTACAGGAGATCAGTCCGGGGTGTTCATTTGGAATGACTGATGCTGAAGCTGAAACTCCAATACTTTGGCCACCTCATGCGAAGAGTTGACTCCTTGGAGAAGATCTTGATGGTGGGAGGGTTTGGGGGCAGGAGGAGAAGGGGACAACAGAGGATGAGATGGCTGGATGGCATCACCGACTCGATGCACATGAGTTTGGGTGAACTCCAGGAGTTGGCGATGGACAGGAGGCCTGACATGCTGTGATTCATGGGGTCGCAAACGCTTAGAGTTGGACATAACTGAGCGACTGAACTGAACTAGACTTTGAGTCTAAAGAGAAACCCACCTCTGGCCCTGTGTCACTAGATTAGAGTCTTGTGAAGGGCTTTGTGCTTGGCCCTGGCTCGCCCTTTTCTTTCAGAGTCTATTAATGACTGATGAGAACACTGAAGACAGTCTTACCAAATCTTCAGGTGAAAAGTTAAAATGGGTGCCTAATACAGCAGTAGAGATCATGCCTTATTTTTATGGGCATGGCCAGGACCCAATCTAGTGCCTGACCCACAGTAGCTCCATCAATGTTTCTTGAGCTACAGAATCAAAATTCAAAAGCATATTAACAGGCATTAAGCACTGGAGCAAACCTATCAAACTCGACTTTAATGGGTCAAATACATTGGAGGGTGGTGAGGAAGGAAACTACAGAATGAAAGTAAAATGAATTTGACGTATGTAGTCTTCCTTCCTCACTCTCTCCCTGTATCTCTCTTCCTTCCTTTCTGCAAACAAAACTAAGACAGCAGGCCCAATATTAACCAGTGTGGCAGCCCCAAAACTCATAGGATCTTTTCAACTTCGGTTAGAAAAGGATTCTTCACAGGGGAGGTGATAGTCTGCGCTCCTTTGCACAGTTCAAACCACACTAAGAGTCATTTGTACAGCTTAAGCTATCAAATTTTAAGAAAAGAAAGCAATGATTAAATACCAAGTATCCAGAAGAGATGTCAAAATAATGATATGACTTAGAAGAGATCTAGCAAAAGGAACCAGAACTGTTTACCAAGAGAAGACAAAACTCAAGGGGATGTATAGCCATCTTCAACTATCAGAAGGGATGCCATGTATGACTAAGATTCAGAGAGCAGGGAAACAGATTTTGTCTCTAGACGCGGAAAAACAAACAGGAAAGTAATCTGTCCAAAAATGAAACATGCTATATCAGGATACATTGTTTTCCACCTTCTGTATCAGTTCATCTGACTTCCAAGCTGTTCAGACTAAAGTAGAAAATCACTTGACTGAAATAGTAAACAAAAGACTGAAATAGTAAACCATGAACTATCTTAGGTTCCTTTCAGTCTTTAAAACAGGAATGTTTGAGAGTGTACTTTGCAAGCAAAACACAAAGTATTTTACAAAGATAAGTAATAGGTAGTTCTTTTTGCTAAGTTTTTTCTCTCACATCTTATGATGCATTAGTTCCTCTCCATTTGGAATGAAAGGCATACAAGAATCTCTATGAGTCTCACTGAAATAAAATTTCTCTGAAAAGATTGTTTAAAGAGATGAAATGATATCCAAGAGAAGGAGATTGTATATAATGCTGTTTCCATATGTTAGTACACAGCAAAAGCCTCAATTCTAGAACAAAATCCCGATAATGTTTGTGATAAGAGTTACATGCTATGCTTTTGATACTAGAGATCTATGTAGATTGCAGAGGTTTCCTCTCAGGTATTTAACAATCTTTACCCAGCTAAAAGCTTTGAGGATATTTTTGGAATGTATAATGTAATTTTTAGGCTGAAGGGCTAAATTATCTTTTTAAAAAATTAAGAGCTCAATTAAAATGGTCTTCTCTTTTCTCTAAGATCTGTAGCACAAAAGAAATCACTAAGGGGTGGTTTACCAACATCCAGCAACAGTGCCCCAAAATTTTAAATCTAAACTGGATTCAAGTTTCAGCTTGAGAACCAAGACTTGTAGCAATATGATGACCAACAAGTTACTCAACTTAACCATGCCTGCTTCAGCATCTGTAAAATGAGGCTAATAAAACTATCCACCTCACAGGCTTTTATAAGAATAGAAGAAAAGTAAAATACTCAGCACAGTAAGAACTCACTAAATGTTAGCTATTATTATTATCACTTTACCTTAATAAATTTTTAAATTTCCAACTGATCACAGGTATTTACCCTACAAATTTCCTTCATCTGTCTAGTAACACTCAACCATAATTATTAAAATTGTGTTAAGTGATCTTGTACAAAAATGCAAGGAAAAAAAAACCCACCCAGGTTCCTGACATTCACTTTTTCAGATCGTATGCTTTATAAAGAAGTAAAAACAGAGGAGTAAAAATAGAACATGGGATCAGAGCATCTTTGTAAACTGTAGACTCAGTAGTTTAATAATAGCATCAAACATCTAATGTCACAATAATTTAAAAACTGCATTCTATCAAAGAGTGTCCATGGACTTAACACACTACACAATCACTAATTAAGATCTATTGTGGGGTAGTAATAATAAAGATGGAGAGCTTACACTGGGCCAGGTCCTACGTGTGTTTATGTATAGTTGTCCTGACAACCGTATGAACTATATACTATTATTATGGCCATTTCAGCAGATCTATAAACACAGGCACAGATAGGTTAATTAACTTGCCCCAAATCACACAGCTAGTTAAACGAATAGAGGTGAACACAATCAGTCCACTAGACTTGACTGCTTCTGATGAAACTGATCAGGGCGGACTCATTGGGTATTTTTGTTCTAACACGTCCAAACTGATTTCACACCCAATTAATGGTTACATTTTAACACTTTTCTAACAATGATGTATCGGCGAATGAAAGCTGGCCCTACATTCACAAGCAAAGAAAATAAATAGCAGCAGTAAAGCTGTTAGCTTGAGGACCAATTGTTGGCCAGTATTCATATGACGTTTTCGTGTGAATATGGGTCGACCCGCATCGGTGAATATAAGTGACCCACAAGTCAGACCCACGCAGGCTGCAATGGAACTGCGTAACCCTCACCAGCAAGCGGTCATTTCAAAATCCCTCCAGAGAGAAGAGTCTTGCCAATCGGCACCTTATTCGAAGACAGGACAAAATGGAAGTTGCCCAAACACTTAGTCATCAGTAAGTGCTTAAGTTACACATCACCTAGTTCGCAAAATCAAACCAGCAGCTAAGTTCCTAATTCCGAAAGAAAAAAAAAGGGCTGACGCTTGGTTGACTGACTGCAGGGTGAAGGCATCTAGGGCTCAAGCGGAAGCGAGTCAGAGAGGAAAAACTAGCCCCCCGACGGGGACCTCACCACACGCGCAGCCACTCTGGGGACACCGGGGACTTTTCAGGGCCCTTCCACTTCTCTCCCGAGGGCCTGTCCCGTCTCCGAGCTGCCCCGAAGACGCGTGTTCCGAGGGCGAGACCGCAAAGGCAATGCGCAGGCGGAGGGGACAGGCCTGGGATCTGGGCGCCCCGACCTAAGGACCGCGGTAGCAAAGTCCCCCGAGGCGCGGAGGCGCAGGGCCCCAGAAGCGCCGCCCCCGCGTCCCGCGGCCCGCACCTGCAGGGTGGTGATGTGCTTGTCGTTGAACTTGTTCTCGCAGTAGCGCAGCACCAGCGACGTCTTCCCCACGCAGCCTTCCCCCAGCAGCACCACCTTGAACGAGTAGGCTCGGCCCGCCGCCGCCCCGCCGCCGCCGGCCGCAGCCATCCCGTCGCGTCCCCGCCGCCCGAGCCCTAGCGCCGCGCCGAGCTCCCCACAGCCGCCGCGGCACCTTCACAGCCGCGGCCCGCGCAGCCACTCCGCACCGGCGCCCCCCGCCCCGGGCGCCGTCCCCACTGCCGCCTCCGGGCGAGGCCTGGAAGCGCCGAGGGGAAAGTCCGAGAGTGAAGGGCCCTGGGCACCACGTCAGGAACCTGGGGAGAGGCGAGGAGCGCCCGCTCTCCGCCTCCCTCTAATGGCGTCTCCTTCCTCCTACGTCACACGTCGGGTCACGTGACGGCCGCGGCGGGGGCGGGCCCCGGAGCGCGCCTGGGCGTGGGCGGGGCCTGCGGGCCAGAGCAGGACTCCGCGGGCCCGCACCAGCGGAGCTCGGCTGTCTGCGGGCCGCCACGTCTCTGCAGCTCGTGGGAGCCTGCGTGCAATGAAGAATTTGAGGCGAGCCCAGCTCAGGTGAAATGTTCAAGTACACAATGTTCTCGTTCTTGCCCAGGGATGTTCACGAAGCTAATGACCTCTCCCTTCCGGAGGTCCCGGTAAAACGATTTTGCCAAGGTGCCCCCTCAGTATCTTGACAGTCTTTCTCTGTGGGATCCCAAATCCTAACTATTGAATTTCTTTCCGTTCCCCAGACCACCTGGACTCCTCCTTAAATTTCAGTGTCTCACCTTAAACCAGGTTTCCCGGACCACCCATCTTTTTCCCTCTGTCATTTCATCTCTCTCCCCACCGGTGTATCTTCTCTAGCTCAACTTACCATACTGCGTGGAAATTACTGTGTTCAGTATTTGTCTTTCCTTATTAGGCTATAGACTTCTTAAAGGCAAGAACTGTGTGAGACTTGCCCACCCTTGAGTTTTTGACCCCAGGTGCCAGACACATTACTAGTATTCTATAAATATTTGGGAAGGAATGAATAAATGATACTTCTTAGGCCGTTATGCCTTGGTTTCCCATTTTTTCCTGTCTTTCATGAAGCTTTTTTCCCCCATGAAACTGACATTCCATGTTGACTCCCCCTTGACAAACCTGTCTGATTTGATGAGTTCCTCCTGTGTCTCCCCTTCTTTCATGAAATAAGTTCTTCCGAGACACCGTACCAGTGTTTATAAAAGTCTGCAACCAGAAACCTGATGTCATCAAACGTTCTTTTTCATGAGACTCCTCTTCCACTTCCAACCAGATAATCCATTCATTGATTCAACAAATATTTGAAGGTGCCCCCCATATACCAGGCACTGTGCTGAATAAGATACAATGCCTTGTCATTAGGAACTTACTGTTTAGCAGGAAAAACAGAAACGGTCATTATTCAATTGAATGGTTTCATCTTTATAAAGCAGTTCTGAGTATTTGCAAATGTATGGGGACCCAGGGGCTTTCCAGGTGGCGCTAGTGGTAAAGAAACTGCCTGACAATGCGGGAGAGGCTAGAAATGCCGGTTTGATCCCTGGGTGGGGAAGATACCCTAGAGTATGAACTGGCACCCCACTCCAGTATTCTTGCCTGGAATATTCCATGGGCAGAGGAACCTGGTGGGCTGCAAAGAGTTGGACACGACTGAGCACACCACAAATGATGGGGACGCAACTGGTTTAGCCTACCAGGGAAAGCTGCTACTATTGGAAAGGTGTAGTCTGTGTTAAGAAGGGAGGCGAGCTCTGCAAGCAGAGAGAATAGCATGACCTACAGCCTTGAGGTAGAGATGAAAAACAAGTAAGATAAGAATGCAGAGAACTTCAGATGAGACTAGGACGGAAGCCAAGAATCAATACGGAAAGGACCTTTCAGCAAATGAAGGGTTTTAATTAAAGAGGCTGATATAATCAGATTTGATGTTTTAAAGGATCTCTCTGGCTATAATTTGAAAAATGGATTGGAGAAAGAGAATATTGCTTCAATTTATTTAGAATCAGCCAATAAAGAAACCTTATGCTTTTATAAAATATCCTCATCCTTGCCTCTAAGGATGTATTCTCTACTTCTCTCCACATTCCTGCTCTCAGAGTCTTTGGATATTCATGAGTTGTTCCAGAATTTGGAAGAGACTTCATTTTCAAGGGACCGATTCCATTGTCCATTCTGAATTTTTAATATTGAATTGAAATTTACCTCTCACTGCCTACAATAAATTGTTCCTCATTCAACCTACACAACATGTATCTATTCTCTGTGAAACATCTTTATATTAATACAAGTGAAGAAAGTTGTATGATCTTCCTTTAAGCCTTCTCTTTTCAGTATAGCCAATCGTTTCAACCACTGTTCGAATAATATGGATCCCATATCATTTAATAGCTTAATCATCTTGGAATCTAAACACAGTAGTTTGTATTCCTCACTGAAAAACAATGAAAACTTTATTGTGAAATAATTTGTCTAAAATTAACATAATTTTCCAGTTTTAGCTTACAGTGGGGTTTAAGGAATGTTCACAGATGGCAATAAGTCAGTTTGGCACAATTTTGAGCACAGAATAGGAAAATGTAGATGTAAATTGTGGCAGGTTGGTCATAGCCCTTCAGAGATACCAGGTTTGAATACCTTGTGCCTGGACATGTTACCTTGTTTGGACATTGTCAGATTTTGTGTTACAAATGTAATCCAGTAAGACATGACTTCTGCCCTCATCCAGTTTACAGGCTAATGGGAACCACAAATAACTGAAACAGTTACAGTAAACTCGGTAAGTGCTCTGTAGGACAAGGACATGGAGCTATGGAACCATAGGAACATCAACTAACCCAGCTGTTCCACAGATAAGTCAGATCAAATGGGCACATACTTTATCCTCAGTTTTCTCAATATTTCGGAAGTTTGCCTCAGCTGGCCACTCTTTTTTTGTGGCACCTGTGCCCCCGGTGTCTTCCAGGTTACCACAGTCTTCCAGTTTCCCCTGCTTTATTAGCTGCATCTCTTCCGTCCTTTTGCTTGCCTCTCCACCTGTGCGTGAGTGCATGCTCTGCTGCTTCAGTGTGCCTGACTCTCTGTGCCAGCCTCTGAATGTTAGTGGGCTTCCAGACTCAGTTCTCACCAATAAAACTCTCCCTCTAGTGCCCTCACCCAGTCCTTTGGCTTGAAATATCTACTACATGTTCATGACTCTTCCCTGTACATCTGTCTCTCCTGATTACTCTCTTGTGCACTTGACATGTATATAGGCAACTCCCATTTAACATCGTCACTCAAATGTCAAATAGACATAGCAAACACCATATGTTTAAAATAGATCCCTCAATTTCTCTCCAAAAGTTGTTTCTTCCCTGGTTTTTCCTGTCTTGATAAATAATTTTATTTACTATAGCTAAAAGCTAGCTAATATCTTTCTGTTTTCTCTTAATCTTCACATCCACCCACTATACCTCAAAAAACAGATTTTTTTTGCTTTTTTTTTAATTGGAGGATAATTTCTTTATAATGTATTGGTTTCTGCCATGCAACAACATGAATCAGCCTATATATATATAGGCTCCCTCTAGAGCCTTCCTCCCTATCCCACCCCTCTAGGTCATCACAGAGCATCCGGCTGGGCTCCCTGTGTGAAACAGATCTTGCATTCATCAACTCTCCATCTCTACCACCCTAGTGAAACCAATAATCAGCTTTGTGTGTGTGTGAATGGCTACTACAATAGCCCTCTAACATGTCTCCCTGCTTTTGGTTGTTGTTGTTTAGTGTGTTCGACCTCATGGAACAAACCAGCCTCCTCTGTCCATGAGATTTCCCAAGCAGGAATACTGGAATGGGTTGACATTTCCTTCTCCAGGGGATCTTCCCAACCCAGGGATCGAACCCACAGCTTCTGCATTGGCAGGTGGTTTCTTTAGCACTGAGCCACCAAGGAATCCCCTCCCTGCCACTGCTTTTTGCCCTGTTACCCACTGCAATATATTCTTCAAACAGCTGCCAGAGTAATTTGAAAAATAAACTGAGGCTTCCCTAGGGGCACAGTGGAGAAGAGTCCACCCGCCAATTCAGGGGACAAGGGTTCAGCGCCTGGTCTGGGGAGACTCCACAGGCCTGTGCAGCTGGGCCTGGGTGCCACACTACAGAGTCTATGCTCTAGAGCCCACGTGCTGCAACTTCTGCACCCCGTGTGCCTGGAGCCTGTGCTCCATGAGAGAAGCCACTGCGATGAGAAGGCCTCGTACTGCAACTAGAGAGTAGCCCCGCTCGCCACAACTGGAGAGAGCCTGCGTGCAGCAACAGACTCAGTGCAGCAAAAATACGAACACAAAAATAAACAAAAACTGCCCTTGACTGAAAAATAAAACTTACACAACTTAAAAATAAACAGACTCAAATTCTTTACCATGACCTATTAAGTCCCCACATAATCAGGATGTTGCCTGACTTTCCACCTTCATCTCATACCATCTTCTCTTCCTATCATTATGGTAGGAGGGTCTCAAGTGCTTCCATTCTGATCTTCTTACAGGCCTAGTCCTCATCTGCCTCCAGGTTCACATTTGGAGCAGAGAAAGATTTATTGCAGGGCTGAGCAAGGAGAATGGTTGGTTCATGGTCAAAAACCCACAAACTCCCCAGTGGTTTTCAGGGAAGTGTTTATAGGCAAATTTGGAGTAAGGGCAGCAGGATGTGTGACTTTCTTCTTCTTGGTTGACGAGGTAACAGGGCACTACTCCAGGAATCTTGTCCTGAGCTGAAAGTTGCCATCCTCCACCTGGGTGGGAGCCTTAGTTCCTGGTTCTTTACCAGTAATGCCACCTGGGAGGCCCTTAGTTCTGGCAAAAGAGCTCAAAGATATATACATGTATGGCACCCCACTCCAGTACTCTTGCCTGGAAAATCCCGTGGACGGCAGAGCCTGATAGGCTATGGTCCATGGGGTTGCTAAGAGTCGGGCAGGACTGAGCGACTTCACTTTCACGTTTCACTTTCATGCATTGGAGAAGGAAATGGCAACCCACTCCAGTGTTCTTGCCTGGAGGATCCCAGGGACGGGGGAGCCTGGTGGGCTGCTGTTTATG
>SJYV01031985.1:494822-506669 GCA_006410875.1 Neotragus pygmaeus | reverse complement strand
TTCTCTCTTTGCTGTGATCCACACAGCCAATGGCTTTAATGTAGTCAATGAAGCAGAAGTAGATGTTTTTCTGGAATTCTCTTGCTTTTTCTATGATCCAACAGATGTTGGCAATTTGAGCTCTGGTTCCTCTGCCTTTTCTAAATCCAGCTTGAACATCTAGAAGTTCACAGTTCACATACTGTTGAAGTCTGGCTTGGAGAATTTTGAGCACTACTTTATTAGTGTGTGAGATGAGTACAACCGTGTAGTAGTTTGAGCATTCTTTGGCATTGCCTTTCTTTGGGATTGGAAAGAAAACTGATCTTTTCCAGTCCTGTGGCCACTCCTGAATTTTCCAAATTTGCTGGCATATTGAGTGCAGCACTTTCACAGCAGCATCTTTTAGGATTTGAAATAACTCAGCTGAAATTCCATCACCTCCACTAGCTTTGTTCATAGTGATGCTTCCTAAGGCCCCTTGACTTTGCACTCCAGGATGTCTGGCTCTAGGTGAATGATCAAACCATTGTGTTATCTGGGTTATTCAGATCTTTTTGTATAGTTCTTCTGTGTATTCTTACCACCTCTTCTTAATATCTTCTTCTTCTGTTAGGTACATACCGTTCCTGTCCTTTATTGTGCCCATCTTTGCATGGAATGTTCCCATGGTATCTGTAATTATCTTGAAGACATCTCTAATCTTTCCCATTCTATTATTTTCCTCTATTTCTTTGAACTGATCACTTAGGAAGGCTTTCTTCTCTCTCTTTGCTATTCTTTGGAACTCTGCATTCAGATGGGTACATCTTTTCTTTTCTTCTTTGCCTTTACCTTCCCTTCTCAGGTATTTGTAAGGCTGTCTCAGACAACCGTTTTACCTTTTTGCATTTCTTTTTCTTGGGGATGATTTTGATCCACCTCCTGTATAGTGTTACAAACCTCCATCCATAGTTCTTCAGGCACTCTATCAGATCTAATTCTTTGAATCTATTTGTCAATCCCTGTATAATTGTAAGGGATTTGATTTAGGCCATACCTTAATAGCCTAGTGGTTTTCCCTACTTTCTTCAGTTTAAATCTGAATTTGGCAATAATGAGTTCATGACCTGAGCCACAGTCAAATCTGACTACAAATCTGAGTGGAAAAAAGCTGAGACAATGGGTCTCAACCTGGGCTAGGTCCCCAGTATTGGCCCAATCAGTGAATTTGGTAAAAATAGGTCCCCTCAAATACTGATACAACCCAGGCAACCCAGGCAGAATGTGGAGGACATTCTGAATTGACTAAGATTACTAATAGTGATATTCCACTTCTATTATCTAGAAGTCAAACAAGTAAGTTCCATTTTAGAAAAATAAAATTTCTTGTTTGTGGGCAAAAACTT
Source organism: Neotragus pygmaeus (assembly GCA_006410875.1). NCBI lineage: Eukaryota > Metazoa > Chordata > Mammalia > Artiodactyla > Bovidae > Neotragus > Neotragus pygmaeus. The sequence continues at coordinate 505,302 of SJYV01031985.1, read as the reverse complement.
TGTACCCTCTGTAGAATAAATGAGTAATCTGAATGCTGAGAGAGGAGTGAGAATCAGCCAAGGAATGAAATAAATATTCAGATTTCAAGACACAGCATTCCATTAAACAAGCACCAGGAATCAGATGAGCATGGTGAGAAATGAATGTAAAGAACTAAATAAACTCATATAGAACCTGGAACTTCATGCTAAAAATGTGGGGTTTTATCATAAAAAACAGTGAGAAGCTCTTTAGGACAGTGTGACACAAAATGTAGTCTGCAGACCATCAGGGTCATCAGGAAGCCTGTTAGAAATGCAGATTCTCAGATTTTCAGTCCCCACTTTTGCGACCCCATGGACTTTACAGTCCATGGAATCCTCCAGGCCAGAATACTGGAGTGGGTAGCCTTTCCCTTCTCCAGGGGATCTTCCCAACCCAGAGATCAAATCCATCTCCCTTGCATTCCAGGTGAATTCTTTACCAGCTGAGCCACAAGGGAAGCCCAAGAATACTGGAGTGCATAGCCTATCCCTTCTCCTGGGGATCTTCCCAACCCAGGGATCAAATCCAGCTCTCCTGCATTTCAGGCGAATTCTTTACCAGCTGAGCCACAACGGAAGTCCAAGAATACTGGAGTGGGTAGCCTATCTCTTCTCCAGGGGATCTTCCTGACTCAGGAATTGAACCAGGATCTCCTGCATTGCAGGCCGATTCTTTACCAAATGAGCTATCAGGGAAGCCCAGAGCATACTAAACCATTGCTCACTCCCACCCTCAACCCTCATTAAATCAGAATTTCTGGGGGAATCTGAGTTTTAACAAATCCTCCTTGTGATTCTTATTCATACTAAAGTTTATACAGCACTGATTTTAGTGAGAGAGACAAGAAGCAATTGAAGTCTTGTATTTCTGGCTTAGGCAATTGGAAAATGGTGATGCCTTTCACCAAAATAAGGAACGTACTAGAAGAAAAAAATGTCATATTCTTTTGGTTTGGGGCATTTTTATTTTGAAGGCTTGATAAGTTCCCAAATAGAAATACCCCTACCTGCTAGCATAGGAGCGAGATCTGGGCCTGAGGCAAGGATGAGAGAGTCATCAATACAAACAGGGAAATTGACCATGGGAGTGAATGAGATCCTGCAGGGGGAGTATGTAAAAATCAGCAGCCCCAGGGCCTAGGACCAGACCCTGAAATCACAGACTTTCTTTTTTTGGCTGCACCGGGTCTTCATTGCTGCGCACGAGCTGTCTCTAGTTGCAACGAATGGAGGTGACTCTCTAGCTGCGGTGCTCAGGCCTCTCACTGCAGTGGCTTCTCATGGTACAGATCATGAGCTTTGGGGCACTCAGACTTCAGTGGGTGTGGCACATAGGGCTTAGTTGCACGTGGGATCTTCCTTGACCAGGGGTTGAACCTGTGTCCCCTGCACTGGCAGGAAGATTCTGAGCCACTGGACCACTGGAAAAGTCCTGAAAGTATTGACTTTTTTTTTTTTAAGAGCTTGGGCTCAGTAGTTGTGACCACAAGCTTAGTTGCCCCATAGCATGTGGGATCTTCCTGGTGTGCATGTGTGCTAAGTCACTTCAGTTGTGTCCGACTCTGTGCGATTCCATGAACTGTAGCCTGCCAGGCTCCTCTGTCCATGGGATTCTCCAGGCAAGAATGGAGTGGGTTGCCATGCTCTCCTTCAGAGGATCTTCCCGACCCAGGGATCGATTCCACGTCTTTTACTTCTGCATTGGGAGGCAGGTTCTTTACCACTAGCACCCCTGGGAAGTCCTGAAAGGATTGACTTTTAAGGGGTGGGCAAAGGGCTTCCCAGGTGGCTTAGTGGTAAAAAATCAGCCTGCAGTTCAGGAGACACAGGTTTGATCCCTTGGTTGGGAAGATCCCCTGGAGAAGGGGATCACTCCAGTGTTCTTGCCTGGAGAATCCCATGGATAGAGGCACCTGGCAGGCTACAGTCCATGGGGTCACAGAGTCAGACACTACTCAGCAACTAAAAACAACAAAGAGGAGCCTCAAGGGATAGCCAAAGGAGTCAAAGGCAAACTAGGAGTCAATGTTAAGGAGAAGAGAATGTCTTAAGAAAGAAAGAATCTTTAAATGCTTTGGAGAATTCAACTTAAATAAGGACCTGCAAATGTCTACTGGTTTCTGTGTGTGTGTGTGTGTGTGTGTGTGTGTGTGTGTGATCTCTTAGTCACTAGCTCCAAGGGAGCAATTAGAGATCTTGGTTTAACGGTTTCAGTAGAATGGTAGGGGTTCAATTAAACTTGTGATGCTCAGGAACGAACTAAAAATGGTGGACGTAGTTCAGCAGTTCTCAACCAGAGGAAATTATGGTCTCCAGGGGACATTGGCAACATCTGGTGACATTTTCGCTACTGGTATTTAGTGAGAAGAGGCTAGAAATGAGACTAAACCTTCTAAAATGCACAGCACAACTCCCCTTCCCTGTCCCAATGAAGAATTATCTTGCCAAGGTTAATTGACAGGATAATTATAATAATGCCAAAGGTCGAGAAACCCTGCTTTAGCCTAATAAAGTCTATACACTTTTGTGGCCTATCATAATTAGAAATCTCCTGGGTGTATCAGGGACTTCCTAGGTGGCGCTAGTCATAAAGAATCCACCTGCCAATGTAGGAGATGCAGGTTCAGTCCCTGGGTCTGGAAGTTCCTCTGGAGTAGGAAATGGCAACCCGCTCCGGCATCCTTGCCCAGGAAATTCCATGGACAGAGGAGCCTGGTGAGCTACAGTCCTCGGGGTCACAGTCAGACGCAACTGAGCACACACACATACATGAACGCTGGGTGTATTAATATTATTGAGGGAAACACAGCATTCCTGAACAAGCAGTAAAAGGATGAGAAACTCGGGACTTCCCTGGTGATCCGGTGGTTAAGCCTGCGTGCTTCCAGTACAGGGGGCAAGGGGTCAATCCCTGGTCAGCAAACCGGTTCCCAAATGCCCTGTGGCCAAAAAAATAAATAAATAAACGAGAGAGAAACTCAAGAGTTCAGAAAACTCTTTCCAGTGTTGCCACTATTATCTATTGTCTTTAAAATCATCATTTAAGTGTTTTCTCAGCTCCATTTCTTCATGTAGAATCATCTTATATACCCAAAGTATTTATAATCCTCCATGAACATATTTTCCTTTAAGCAAGTGTTACAGGGACTACATTCTTATTCTAACGAAGTTTCTTCTTAGAGACAAAAAGGGAATTCTAACACACCTTTATAACCGATTATAGAAATTCTGGTATAGATCCATGTTTCTGTATAGCTGAATTTCTACAAGTGCAAAAAATCTGAGTTTATTGTGCAATCATTTGACAGAGAATAAGTTGAGTATGAGGAGATAAAGTGGAGAGAAAACAGAAATTCAATTAGAAAATAAAGGAAATGGAGGAAACAAGTAGGATATTATTCCTGCAGCTGCCAGAGCTGAGGGAGCTGAAATTTGGAGCGAGGCCGCAAGATAGGGATTTTCAATATAACCATCTGGTGTCCTCTCCTGTAGGGGCTAGAATTGTGTTTATCACATTTTTTATCTCCAGATCCTGGAATGTAGTGCTCAATTCATATTTACTAATTAAAACGAGTGAATAAAAAAAGCTAAGCTTATAAAATATTGAGGTTTGGAAATGCTCCTGGACATATGGGGATTTGTTAAATAAAACTGTCAAAAAATTTTTCATTTTAAGAATAATCAGGGCTTACCTGATGGCTCAGCAGTAAAGAATCTGCCTGCCATGCAGGAGATACCAGTTAAATGCCTGAGTCAGGAAAATCCTCTGGAGAAGGAAATGGCAACTCACTCTAGTATTCTTGCCTGGGAAATCCCGTGGACAGAGGAGCCTGGCAGGCTACAGTCCATAGGTTCACAAAGAGTCAGACAGGACTTAGTGACTAAACAAAAACAACAAAGAATAATTAATCATACAAAGAAAAATAGCTATCATCTACTGCGAAATTTCTGTGAATTAAACGCTTTTGTTTCTCTCTTTTGCTCAGTCATTAAACAACCTTTGTTGAACGCCAGGCAAGCATTTTTCCCTTCATAGCGCTTGTATGTGTCAGACAACACAGAAAACTACCATAAGGTGTAGTGGCCAACTCGGCATTCACACTTCCTTCTCCTTTTAATGAGAGTCTGATCCTTGCTCTTGTATCCACTCTCTCCTGGGCAGCCCATGTGCCTCTAGCTTCCAGTTGGTCCTCATCTCATTTCTCTACAGTTCTTTCTAGCTTTTAGAGGCCGTAGTTCATGCATGTGAAGCAGCAATTCACATGCCTCTTCCCCGCAAACAGAAACTGAGCTATAATTGTAAGCACTGGGCACAAGAGGGCACTAGCAGCTCAGCGAGATGTACCAGGTTGGCCGAGTACTGTCAAGACTGATTTTGAAGTCAATTTTTTCCTGTAGAAAACAAGAAAATTCCAAGGGAATATATGGGCTAGGAGAGGGAAAAGAAACAGTTTCCAAGCCATTTATCCCTCAGATGCCAATGATGAGTAAAAGTGTCAAGAAATTTTACATATTCCTGTCAAAGAAGGAATTTAAACCAAAACTTGCAGATTCTCAGAACTTACCAATTTAAGTAAAAATATATAATCTCAAAAGTGAAAAAGGGAGGGCAAACAAAGAAGCCAAACAATTTATAAGTAATGTGCTTTTTATTTTTCCATTTATAAATTCTACATGTATTTTGAAATAAACAGAGCATGCTGCTGCTGCTGCTGCTAAGTCGCTTCAGTCGTGTCCAACTCTATGCGACCCCATAGATGGCAGCCCACCAGCTCCCCCATCCCTGGGATTCTCCAGACAAGAACACTGGCATGGGTTGCCATTTCCTTCTCCAATGCATGAAAGTGAAACATGAAAGTGAAGTCGCTCAGTCGTGTCCAACTCTTAGTGACCCCATGGACTGCAGCCCACCAGGCTCCTCTGTCCATGGGATTTTCCAGGCAAGAGTACTGGAGTGGGGTGCCATTGCCTCCTCCAAACAGAGCATGAGGTTGTATCAAATTCATATTCAGCATACTTGGCAATAGAACTGTGTTCTAGCAATGTATACGAAGGTATCTAACTGAAAAGGTTCAGTTAGAATGGTAGCAGTTTGAGTCAGTCTCACTTTTTAAAACTAAATATCAGTAGTTAAATGGAACTGGAAATTCTAGAGATTTGTCCACTTGAACTAGGCCTGAATGACTATTCTATCTTGAGAAATAAATCAGTGTACAGATAGAAAAGCCTCTTATAAAAATTGTTTTGTCCTGGTGAAATAATTTGGCTGAGAGTTCTTACGGGAGATTTGTGATGTTGAGTTTGGAGAGATTTTTGATAGCTGTGGACTGTCTAATAGGAAGTTTGTAAGTAGTACAGATGTATACTGAGGATTATAGCACTCAGTACTACTTGCTCGAGTGTTTTCTCCTCTTGGCCATTCGTTCCTGCCTTGTATGGTCTCATGTAAAATTTTATCATTCTTCCATACCATTTCTAAATGCTTCCTAGTGTGTATCATTGAATATCACAATTGCCCATTTACCTATCAGTACTTAAGCTGTAAGCTCTCTGGTAGTAAATACCTGTCTGCCTTGCTCTCCATTATCTTCTGTGACCAGATTAATGTCTGGAACATGAGAGATACAAAGAAAACCTGACCAAATCTCCCAAACACCAACTCTCTCAGGCCTTCCTTTTCAATATATATATTTTTTACATTTGCACAAACCTCTAACTTCTTGAACCTCTGTCTGCTGCCAGCCCCCAACCTCCATTTGCATAGAGGTCTCTCNAAAATCCTCTGGAGAAGGAAATGGCAACTCACTCTAGTATTCTTGCCTGGGAAATCCCGTGGACAGAGGAGCCTGGCAGGCTACAGTCCATAGGTTCACAAAGAGTCAGACAGGACTTAGTGACTAAACAAAAACAACAAAGAATAATTAATCATACAAAGAAAAATAGCTATCATCTACTGCGAAATTTCTGTGAATTAAACGCTTTTGTTTCTCTCTTTTGCTCAGTCATTAAACAACCTTTGTTGAACGCCAGGCAAGCATTTTTCCCTTCATAGCGCTTGTATGTGTCAGACAACACAGAAAACTACCATAAGGTGTAGTGGCCAACTCGGCATTCACACTTCCTTCTCCTTTTAATGAGAGTCTGATCCTTGCTCTTGTATCCACTCTCTCCTGGGCAGCCCATGTGCCTCTAGCTTCCAGTTGGTCCTCATCTCATTTCTCTACAGTTCTTTCTAGCTTTTAGAGGCCGTAGTTCATGCATGTGAAGCAGCAATTCACATGCCTCTTCCCCGCAAACAGCAACTGAGCTATAATTGTAAGCACTGGGCACAAGAGGGCACTAGCAGCTCAGCGAGATGTACCAGGTTGGCCGAGTACTGTCAAGACTGATTTTGAAGTCAATTTTTTCCTGTAGAAAACAAGAAAATTCCAAGGGAATATATGGGCTAGGAGAGGGAAAAGAAACAGTTTCCAAGCCATTTATCCCTCAGATGCCAATGATGAGTAAAAGTGTCAAGAAATTTTACATATTCCTGTCAAAGAAGGAATTTAAACCAAAACTTGCAGATTCTCAGAACTTACCAATTTAAGTAAAAATATATAATCTCAAAAGTGAAAAAGGGAGGGCAAACAAAGAAGCCAAACAATTTATAAGTAATGTGCTTTTTATTTTTCCATTTATAAATTCTACATGTATTTTGAAATAAACAGAGCATGCTGCTGCTGCTGCTGCTAAGTCGCTTCAGTCGTGTCCAACTCTATGCGACCCCATAGATGGCAGCCCACCAGCTCCCCCATCCCTGGGATTCTCCAGACAAGAACACTGGCATGGGTTGCCATTTCCTTCTCCAATGCATGAAAGTGAAACATGAAAGTGAAGTCGCTCAGTCGTGTCCAACTCTTAGTGACCCCATGGACTGCAGCCCACCAGGCTCCTCTGTCCATGGGATTTTCCAGGCAAGAGTACTGGAGTGGGGTGCCATTGCCTCCTCCAAACAGAGCATGAGGTTGTATCAAATTCATATTCAGCATACTTGGCAATAGAACTGTGTTCTAGCAATGTATACGAAGGTATCTAACTGAAAAGGTTCAGTTAGAATGGTAGCAGTTTGAGTCAGTCTCACTTTTTAAAACTAAATATCAGTAGTTAAATGGAACTGGAAATTCTAGAGATTTGTCCACTTGAACTAGGCCTGAATGACTATTCTATCTTGAGAAATAAATCAGTGTACAGATAGAAAAGCCTCTTATAAAAATTGTTTTGTCCTGGTGAAATAATTTGGCTGAGAGTTCTTACGGGAGATTTGTGATGTTGAGTTTGGAGAGATTTTTGATAGCTGTGGACTGTCTAATAGGAAGTTTGTAAGTAGTACAGATGTATACTGAGGATTATAGCACTCAGTACTACTTGCTCGAGTGTTTTCTCCTCTTGGCCATTCGTTCCTGCCTTGTATGGTCTCATGTAAAATTTTATCATTCTTCCATACCATTTCTAAACGCTTCCTAGTGTGTATCATTGAATATCACAATTGCCCATTTACCTATCAGTACTTAAGCTGTAAGCTCTCTGGTAGTAAATACCTGTCTGCCTTGCTCTCCATTATCTTCTGTGACCAGATTAATGTCTGGAACATGAGAGATACAAAGAAAACCTGACCAAATCTCCCAAACACCAACTCTCTCAGGCCTTCCTTTTCAATATATATATTTTTTACATTTGCACAAACCTCTAACTTCTTGAACCTCTGTCTGCTGCCAGCCCCCAACCTCCATTTGCATAGAGGTCTCTCTCTTAAATCTTTTAGATTAAATTCCAATTGTGTGGGTGAAGGGTAGAATTCCATGAGAGAGGGCAAAGAACAACTGCTGAGGAGGAAATATTTCCAGAGAAGCTGTACTGTAGAAAGCTCACCCTCATCCCCTAGGCCAGCTCTCTGTCAGCCTGGTCTTGGTCTCTTCATCCCCCTGCTTCTAGCTCCCTCATATCCCCAGACTCCTCCAGTACATTTGGCCTTCTCTTTGAGGATCTAGATTCTCTCTGACCAGCATTCTTGGTTCTCTTATATCCTTATTTTGGGTTGGCAAAGAAGTTCGTTCGAGTCTTCTATAACATTTTACAAAAAACATGAAAGAACTTTTTGGCCAACTCAATATTTCCACTGCGTCATCACAGAACACCAACCTTCACGTTAACTTCTAGGCAAATTTTCTGAGCCACCTAGACTTTGGGCGTCAATACAAAATCATAGTCATCAAGTTCATCTTGGGCTACCTGTCAGTTTCTTTACTTTTCTGGATTCAGCTTCTTCCCATCTTCTTTTACTACTGTTGCAAACTCTCTGCAGGCTACCTCTGGCTTTAATTTAAATTGTCCACAGTATCTCCTTAATATCTTTTTAGTATTAATGGATACATAGTGATCTCTCTTCTTTTATTCCTGATACTGGTTATTGTATATTCTGTTTTTTTTTTCCTTGGTCAGTCTGGCAAGAAATGTATTAATTATTTATTTATCTTCCTAAGAATCAGTTTTGATTTCATTGATTTTCTCAGTTAGTTTTCAGTTCTTAATTTTATTGAATTCTAATCTTTGTTATTTCCTATCTTCTGCTTAATTTGCTCTTTTTTCTCCAGTTTCTTAAGGTAGAAGCTTAGATTACTGATTTAAGATCTTTATTATTTTCTTTCTTTTTCAGAATTTTGGTTGTGCTAGGTCTTCTTTGTGGTATACGGACTTCTTTAGTTGAGGAGCTCGTCCCAAAGCATGTGGGAACTTACTAGCTCCCTGACCAGGGATTGAACTCACGTCCCCTGTACTGCAAGGTGGATTCTTAAACACTGGACCACCAGAAAGATCTCTTTACTCTTTTCTAAGTATTTGTTATAGCCACATTCACAAGTTTTAACACCATATATTTTCACTTTCACTCTGTTAAAATAGATGCTGTGCTGTGCTTAGTCACTCAGGTGTGTCTGTCTCTTTTGCGACCTCATGGACTGTAGCCCACCAGGCTCCTCTGTCCATGGGATTCTCCAGGCAAGAATACTGGAGTGGGTTGCCATGCCCTCCTCCAGGGGATCTTCCCAACTCAGGAATTGAACCCAGGTCTCCCACATTGCAGGCAGATTCTTTACCAGCTGAGCTACCGGGGAAGCCGCATTAAACAAAAAAAATTATACATATATAAATTTTTTTTTTCCTTCTGAGCTTTCGTCATTGACTCATAGGCTATTGTGGAAGGCAGAATAATGTCTAACCTCTCCCTGTCCCCAACCTCCAAGATGTCTATATCCTAATTTCTGGATCCTGTGAATATCTTAGGTTACATGGCAAAGAGGAATTAAAGTTGCAGATAGAACTCAGGTTGCTAAACAGCTGACCTTAAAATAACGAGATTACTCTGAATTATCCAGGGAGGCCAGGGTGACCACTGTGCTGCGCTTAGTCACTCAGTTGTGTCCACCTCTTTGTGACCAACAGACTGTGGGCTCCGCTGTCCATGGGATTTCCTAGGCAAGAATACTGGAGTAGGTGGCCTGCCCTTCTCCAGGGGATCTTCCCAACCCAGGAATCAAACCCAGGTGTCCCACATTGCAGGTGGACTCTTTACTGTCTGAGCCACCAGGGAAGCCCTGTAACCACAATTCTTAAAAACTTCTTAAATTCTTAAAACTGTAACCACAACAATTGTTAAAAGTGGAAACAGGAAGCAGAAAAGGAGATGTGATGAGAAAAACAAGATCAGAGTGATATGACCCACCACTACCAGCTTTAAGATGCAGGAAGGGGGATCAAGAATCAAGGAAGGCATCCAGTACCTCCTCTCCATGCTCCCACGGTGCTCTGTTTGCATTCTTTAATTGTGTGGTTATATAAAGTATGGACCTAACAGAAGCAGAAGATATTAAGAAGAGGTGGCAAGAATACACAGAACTGTATTATTCACGACCCAGATAATCACGATGATGTGATCCCTCACCTAGAGCCAGACATCCTGGAATGTGAAGTCAAGTGGGCTGTAGAAAGTATCACTATGAACAAAGCTAGTGGAGGTGATGGAATTCCAGTTGAGCTGTTTCAAATCCTGAAAGATGATGCTGTGAAAGTGCTGCACTCAATATGACAGCAAATTTGGAAAACTCAGCAGTGGCCACAGGACTGGAAAAGGTCAGTTTTCATTCCAATCCCAAAGAAAGGCAATGCCAAAGAATGCTCAAACTACCGCACAATTGCACTCATCTCACATGCTAGTAAAGTCATGCTCAAAATTCTCCAAGCCAGGCTTCAGCAATAGGTGAACCATGAACTCCCTGATGTTCAACCTGGTTTTAGAAAAAGCAGAGGAACCAGAGATCAAATTGCCAACATCTGCTGGATCATGGAAAAAGCAAGAGAGTTCCAGAAAAACATCTATTTCTGCTTTATTGACCATGCCAAAGCCTTTGACTGTGTGGAT
>SJYV01031985.1:482458-494783 GCA_006410875.1 Neotragus pygmaeus | reverse complement strand
CTGCTGAGTTTTCCAAATTTGCTGGCATATTGAGTGCAGCATTTTCACAGCATCATCTTCCAGGATTTGAAAGAGCTCAACTGGAATTCCATCACTTCCTCTAGCTTTGTTCGTAGTGATGCTTTCTAAGGCCCACTTGACTTCACATTCCAAGATGTCTGGTTCTAGATTAGTGATCACATCATCATGATTATCTGGGTCATGAACATCTTTTTTGTACAGTTCTTCCGTGTATTCTTGCCACTTCTTCTTAATATCTTCTGCCTCTGTTAGGTCTGGACCATTTTTGTCCTTTATCAAGCCCATCTTTGCATGAAATGTTCCCTAGGTATCTCTAATTTTCTTGAAGAGATCTCTAGTCTTTCTCATTCTGTTGTTTTCCTCTATTTCTTTGCATTGATCGCTGAAGAAGGCTTTCTTATCTCTTCTTGCTATTTATATTAAATATTTAAAACTAATGACTTTATTGTTCTTATTTTTTATAATTTTCTTGGCTCCCCAATAGCATTTACTCTTTCATATAAATGTTAGGAGCATTTTACCCAGTTATATAATATACATGGTTGGAATGATAATAATATATTAATTGGGGGAGAAATACTATTGCCATCTACAAATATAGTATATTTCCCACTTCTTCAGGTCTAATGTTTTTATATTATTTTATAAATTTCTTTTCATATTTTTGACCAATTTATTTCTAAGAATTCTATAGTTTTTCAACTATTAAGAATAAAATGTGAATATTTTTGTCATTCTTCATTCCTACATGCTTGTTACCAGAAATTAAAAACCTAATTAATTTAATATATTGTCTTGATATGTAGCCACCTTGCTAATTTCTCTATTAGTATAATTGATTAGTATTTTATTGGTTAATAAAATAACTATTATTTTATTACTTAAATAAATTGTTTATCACTTAATTTTATTATTTTTGAATAAAATAAAATAATTTGTTACTTAAATTAATTAATAAATGTTTCACTGGATCTCTTAGGCACTCTTTAACTATTCTAGGGACTCTTTAATTGTCATAGTAATGAATTACATTGGTACATTTCCTGATGTTCAGACACATTGCATTCCTGAAACAAATCTTGTTTGAACCTAATTTTTATTTTTTGATATAAATATATAGATTCTATTTACTAAATTTTGGAAGAGAATTATACATTTGTAGTTGTGAGATAGGACTATAGTTTTTGCCTCCATAAAATAATATATTTAAAATTTATTCTCATAAACAATAACTTTAAAAAATGAAACAGAATTATCTGTTCTTAAAAGTTGTGAATCCATCTCGTACTGGAGTCTTTTTTAAGTGGTAAATTAAAAAAAATCATCTTTAATATCTCTTTTGTAAAGACTGTAATTTTATATAAAATACACATATTTGGTAATTTATATTTTGCTAGGAAATTATCCATTTCACTCAAGGCTTTCAAATGTCTTTTTTTTTTTTTCAGATTTATGTAATTTATTTATTTGGGCACACAAGTTCTCAGTTGCAGCATGTGGGATTTAGCTCCCTGGTCCAAGTAACAATGTAGTGATAGTGTGAACAGTGAAGGGACTCAGCCATACTTATACACATATCTTGTTGTTCGAGAATTGCTAGTAGTATTCTCATAATGGTTTTAGTCTTTGCTGAATACGTTGTATGCCTTTTTTCTCATACCTAATTGTTGTTCTCTCCCACTTAAGCAGACTTATCTAGTTTATTTTCAAAGAGCCAGCTTATTTGTTTCTTCCATTATCTTTGTTTCCTGTTTCCTCAATTTCAGCATTAAAAAAAAATTAATGTTATAGTACACTTTCTTAATTTTCTAATTTCTTAAGATAAAGACTTAGTTCCTTTATTTTTATTTGTTTCTTATCTAGTAATAAATTTATTTAGAGAGAACAATTTCCTTCTAAGTTCAGCTTTTGAATGTTCCCTACATTTTGGTGTGAAGTCTTCTTTTCATTGCTTCATAGTTTAGAAATTATTTTTGATTTACTCTTTGATCCAAAGGTACAGAAATTAGTGTATTTCTTAATTTCAGTGAAGTTACGTTTTCTGTCATTTCTATATATTTTCCTCTAATTTTTATTGGGTTATGATTAGAAAAAAAGTAGGCAGTGATATCTCTATTTGTTTTTTTAATTTGTTAAACTTTTCTCTGTGGGCAAGTATGTGATAAATGTAAAATTTCCAAGGAAACAAAATGAATATTGTGTATTAGAGGAACATAAGATCCTTTATATGGGCTCCCCAGTGGCTCAGCGGTAAAGAATCTGCCTGCAATGCAGGAGACACAGGAGATGCAGTTTTTATCCCGGGCTTAGGCAGATCCCCTGGGGTAGGAAATTGCAACCTACTCCAGTATTCTTGCCTGAAAAATCCTATGTGGACAGAGGAGGCGTGCTACAATCCAAGGGGTCAAAAAGAGTTAGACACTGAGCACTTACGCATGAAGGTCCTATATATCGCTACTTAATTAAGTTAATTGATTTATTTAGCTTTCCTAGAATTGATTTCTAAGAGGGATATAGTTAAGTCTTTAACTAAATATCATATTTTTTATCATGCATTTCTAATAGTTTTGATTTACATATCTGATCACTCTGATGCTGAGTGCATAAACATTTTTAATTATATCTTTTTCATAAACAGTGTCTTTAAAAATTACATAATGTCAATACTTTTAACTTCAAATTCCATTTAGTGTTGAGTCTTCCCTGGTGTTCCAGTGGTTAAGACTACGCTTTCAGCTAGGGGGCTGCAGGTTTGATCTCTGATCTGGGAACTAAGACACCATATGCCACGTAGCCAAAAAAAAGAAATTCCAGTCTTCTTCTTTTTTTTTTTTTTTTTTTGGCCTCTCCGCATGTGCAATCTTAATTCCCCACCCGGGGATCCACTTCCCTGGAGTGGAAGCGCTGTTAACCACTGGAACACTGAAGAAGTCTCCTCTGCTTTCTTTTTGTTTGAATTTTCTTGATATCTTTTGCCTATTCCCTTAATTGTCAGTTCTATCAGTTTGATTATGCTTCTTTTAAACAGTTTTTTGTCTTTTAATGTGAATGTTGTCTTTTTATTTATTCTCATTTATTTGGCTGCACCAGTCTTAGTTCCGCCACTCAGGATTTTCAGGTGGATCTAGTTCCCTGACCAGGGATCAAGGACACCTGCTTTGGGAGTGTGCAGTCTTAGCTGCTGAACCACCAGGGAAGTCCCTGGGTATTGTCTTTTTAAAGTTAGTGTAATGATTGGGCTTCCCAGGTGGTGCTAGTAGTAAAGAACCCACCTGCCAATGTGGCAGACTTAAGAGAAGAGACTTGGATTTGACCCCTGCATTGGGAAGATACTCTGGAGAAAGAAAGTGAAATTGCTCAGTGGTGTCCAACTCTTCGAGACCCCATGGACTATAACCTATCACGTTCCTCCATCCATGGGATTTTCCAGGTAAGAATACTAGAAGGGGTTGCCATTTCCTTCTCCTAGAGGATCTTACCAACCCAGGGATAGAACCCAGGTCTCCTGCATTGTAGGCAGACGCTTTACCATCTGAGCCAACGGGGAAATCACCCTGGAGAAAGCCATGGCAACCCACTCCAGTTTTCTTGTCTGGGAAATCCGAGGAGCCTGGTGGTCCACGGGGTTGCAAAGAGTCGACCTCGACTGAGTTGGCACCTTGAATGATGATCTCTGTATTTTATTCCTTCCCTCATACTTTATATGTAATACTTATGTTTTACTTTTCTACACATACTTTTCCATATTTCAGCTGTTTCATTCATGTTAATATTTCACTCTCCCCTCTCTTCAACAGTTCTATTAAAACCTTCCGTTACATTTCTTAATCAGACACACATTTTTCTACTGTCATTTGAAAACAAAACACAAAAGATTGCCCTATCTAGACACACAATTTCCTCCACTGAGGAACTCTATTTCTCCTCCACTTCTCGTTACCAATATGTTAAGATCTTCAGAATAATTTTGCTTGCCTCCTTCTTCCCTCTATCCATGAGGTCTTCAGTCAGTTCAGTTCAGTCGCTCAGTCGTGTCCGACTCTCTGCGACCCCATGAATCGCAGCACGCCAGGCCTCCCTGCCCATCACCGTCTCCCGGAGGTCACTCAGACTCACGTCCATCGAGTCAGTGATGCCATCCAGCCATCTCATCCTCTGTCATCCCCTTCTCCTCCTGCCCCCAATCCCTCCCAGCATCAGAGTCTTTTCCAGTGAGTCAGCTCTTCCCATGCGGTGGCCAAAGTACTGGAGTTTCAGCTTCACCTTTAATTCCTCTCTTCTTATACTGTCCCTCTGCGTTTCATACTTTCAGTTCTAGACACTTAGATTTTCCTTTCAAGTTTTCCTATTTATATTATGTACGTATTCTCCACACGCCCAGTCTATCCTCATCTATTTATATGGAAGTGTGCATTTGCCTAGCAATGTGTGTTGTTCATTCTGTTTCTTCCGCTTCTGTTTTGAAGTATTTGTGCACCTTAATTTGTTGTCTTTTCTTTAATATTTTTCTAGTCAAGGCAGGGGAATGATCTTAGTGATAGTGAATTTGCTCAGTCGTGTCCGACTCTTTGCGACCCCATGGACTGTAGCCTACCAGGCTTGTCTGTACATGGGATTTTCCAGGCAACAGTCCTGGAGTGGATTGCCATTTCCTTCTCCAGGGGACCTTCCAAACCCAGGGGTCAAACCCGGGTCTCCTGCATTGTAGTCAGACACTTTACCGTCTGAGCCACCAGGGAAGTCGGGAATGATCTTAGCTCTGAGTTATTGCACATTCTCAGATTAATTACATCATAGCTAACTTGCTTTCTCTCTCTCTAAAGATGCTAATCCTATGCCTTCAAGTTACTAGTGTTACAGAGGTAATGCAAAGGTGCTTCTTTTTTTCCCAGCAGCTTATTCTTCTAAGTGGTAGCATTAATATTTGTTCTTTAGAATTCAGGAATTTTACCAGGTTGTGCATGTCAGTAGTCTTTTTATGTATAACTACGTGTAACTAGCCAAAAAATTCACATGTATACAGTCTCTTCCCCTACGTCTTTGGAGCAGTTTTCTAGAACTACTGAGAGAATGGGCTTCCCAGATGCCGCTAGTGGTAAAGAAACTGCCTGTCAGTGCAGATTAGACATAAGGTTCGATCCCTGGGTCCAGGAGGTCCTCTGGAGAAGAGAATGGCAATTGACTCCAGTATTCTTGCCTGGAGAATCCCATGAACAGAGGAGCCTGGTGGGCTACAGTTTATAATGTTGCACAGAGCCGGACATGACTGAAGCGACTTAGCACAGCACTGAGAGAATTTTTCCTGGGTTATAGTCTTCAGTATGATGTTGAATAAAACTTCACCCACTACTTTTATGTTGCGTGTTTTTCTTTCAGTTGACACTGGCAGTGTAGAAAGCAGGCAAGCTGTCTCCTCGCTTCTGAATTCACAGAGGTCTTACAACAAAGCAGATAAGAATATGTATTTTGGAGCCAGATGCCTCGGTTCAAATACTAGCTCTGCATTTACCAGTGATGTGACCTTGGGCAAATCATTCACACTCTGTGCTTCAATTTCCTTATTTAGCCAATGGGGAAATAGTATTCTTATGGGTTTATTGTGAGAGTTATGAGTCTATTTTGTGAAGTACTACTTTTTCAAAGTCTACGTTTGTGAGAACGGTGCCTGGCAAACATATGGACTGTTTAAAAGAAAAAAAAAAACCAACTCATTGCTGAAATTAGATGCATATGTGGTGAACACAAATTGCTAAAACTTTGAGCTTTCTAGCTTTCCCTTCAAATTGTTCTTAATTTTGGCTGCACCTTAGAATCACAGAGAATCTTTAGAAACTCTCTTGCTATGTACCTCAGGCTGCTGCTGCTGCTAAGTCACATTAGTTGTGTCTCTGTGTGATCCCATAGATGGCAGCCCCCCAGGCTCTCCCGTCCCTGGGATTCTCCAGGCAAGAACAGTGGAGCGGGGTGCCATTTCCTTCTCCAATGCGTGAAAGTGACAAGTGAACGTGAAGTCGCTCAGTCGGTTCCAACTCTTAGCGACTCCATGGCTAGTTAGATCAAATTTCCCCAAAGGAGATACAAAGCAATAGGAATTATCAAAACTTGCCAGGTGATTTCATTCTTCAGTCAACGCTGAACACATTGCCTTAACTCCTTCGTACACCGAAGAAAACTGAGCGTTCGTAGATTGAGCTTCTTTTGTATTAGTCACTGCAGATGAGTTTCCTCAGAAAGATGCTTTTGCTTTGCAAAATGCAGATATTACAGAGAGGAATAGAGTGAGGCCAAATCTCAGATTCAAGGAAATTTGGAAAAACTTGGCCGTTGTTCTCTGTGGCACTGAGCTAGAACCCAGAGTCTGAGAAGGCAAAGCTCCATCAGGGTGCCGTCCTGTCTGTCAGGGGCTCCGTCCATGCTCTCTGAATGACTCTCCCCCCTGTTCACTGTGCTCCAGCCTGACAGCCACCTTTGCCTTCCTTTAACGGCCAAGCTCTTTTCTGCTTCAAGGCTTTTCTGCTGGCTCTTTCTTATTCCAGGAATGCTCTCTACCTCCCACCCACCCACTCCCTTTTTAAAAAACAAACAAAACCTGGCCATTGCCTACTATTGTTTCCTCAGAAAAATATTTCTTGACTTTCCAACACAATTAGCCTTTCCAGGTCCCGCTATTGTAATCATCCACCAACATTATATTTGCCTTCACAACTCCTATCACGTCCTTCACAATGTGTCATTATGTGTTTAGTCGTGAGGTTATTGGCTTAATGCCTATCTCCTGGCTAGAGTATAAGATTTATGTTTATTTTGGCTGACTCCCAGTGCTTCATGCCTAATACTGTAGTATACAGTATACTACAGATAGTCCCTACTTAAAGTGGTTCGGCTTATGATTTTTTTGACTTTACAATGGTGTGAAAGTGAAACACATTCAGTAGAAATCATACTTCAGATTTTGAGTTTTGATCTTTTTCCAGTCTAGTGATATTCACTAGGATGCTCTTTCATTTTGCCAGGCAGTAGCAGGGAGCTGGATTTCCCAGGAAGCTATGTGACTGTGAGGGTAAACAACTGATACACTTACAACCATCCTGCACCCAGATAACTATTCTGCTTTCACTTTCAGTAAGCTGCTGCTGCTGCTAAGTCACTTCAGTCGTGTCTGACTCTGTGCGACCCCATAGACGGCAGCCCATCAGGCTCCGCTGTCCCTGGGATTCTCCAGGCAAGAACACTGGAGTGGGTTGCCATTTCCTTCTCCAATGCATGAAAGTGAAAAGTGAAAGTGAAATCACTGAGTCGTGTCCAACTCTCAGCGACCCCATGGACTGCAGCCCACCAGGCTCCTCCGTCCATGGGATTTTCCAGGCAAGAGTACTGGAGTGGGGTGCCATTGCCTTCTCCCACTTTCAGTATAGTACTCAATAAATTACACGAACTATTCAATATTTTATTATAAAATAGGCTTTGTGTTATATGATTTCACCCAACTATAGGCAACGTTAGTGTTCTGAGACCTTTTAAGCTAGGCTAGGCTGAGTTAAGATATTCAGTAGGTGTATTAAATGCATTTTAACTTAGGATATTTTCAGTTTTCAATGTTTTTATCAGGATGAACACCATCATAAATCAAAGAAGATCTGTATATCCAATAGATCATGAATAAATATTGAAGAAATGAATAAATAAAATTTAGCCCTGAAAGGGGGTTTTGATTGTCTAGTTCAAATAGGTTGTAGTTTGGATGAAGAAACTGATACTCAAGTATTACTATGATTTGCCCAAAATCATTCAGCTAATCAGTGCTAGAATTAGGACTCAGTCTCATTTTTCCTGTCTCTCAGTCCAGTGAACTTTCTAGTATAAATGATTTGCTGTACTGATATAAAACCAGAGGATCAAGAAAGTAATTTACATATATTGAATGAATGAAACTTTATCAGAGTCATTGCTCAGAAAAACAATTTTTACTGTACAGTAGTGTAAGGTAAGTACTAGAAACACAGGCAACTGAACCGAGCTTCCGTTTTCAAGTGAAAGCAGAGGTAAATAAAGGCTTAGTTTAACTTTTTTGAAAGTTAATGTTGAGTTCAGACTGGATTACTATTTGGAACATACCCAGTTCCTTAGAAAGTGTGCCATCAATCAATAATAAACCTACCAGTCATTAAGTTCCCCTACAAGTGATTTGCATACATGAACTCTAGATCCCTGTGCAACTTTGCAAAGTATATGTGACTATTCCCTGATAGGAAAACTAGGCTTATTCTTGCACAGTTTGTAATCATTTAACATAAGGATTGAAATCACACTGGTGAATTCAAGTTTCTCATCTGACAACAAGGGAAAAGCTGAGCATACAAAGTCAACGACTCTTTGCTTTCCCAGAGAGCTGAGGTCACGGAGCAAACTGCTTCCCCCCAGACTGGAGAGAGACAGATGGATTCAGAGAATCAGTTATTATAACAGGGAGCAGAAGCCCAGGAGCAAAATCCAGCAGCTGGAACCAGTATGGAGCCAGTATCAGTAGAAAGACTTCAAACTATAATTGAGGAATTGCTAGAAGCTCAGTGTAGACCGTCTTGAGAGTTAAAAACCACTATAGGACCCCAGATTAGAGAGTTTCCACAATTTCCTGAATTTTACCTCCACGAGTCATACCACAGAGAAGTCTCCCTCCAGGAGAAGAAGGAAAATAATAATTTATAATGTGCCCAGAGGGCTTCCCTCTGGGTTCCCTTGGGTCAGTGGTAAAGAATCAACCTGCCAATGCAGGAGACACAGGAAACTCAGGCTCAATTCTTGGGTCAGGAAGATCCCTTGGAGGAGAAAACGGCAACCCAATCTAGTATTCTTGCATGGAAAATTCCATGAACAGAGGAGCCTGACAGGCTACAGTCCATGGGTCGCAAAAGAGTCGGACATGACTAAGCATGCACGCATGCACTCAAGGAGAGGTCGTCTTAGCAACCCTGATTATAAGTGGGGAAACAAAAATCTGGTGGTGGGAGGTGAGGAAATCTTCCAGGAGCACTTACTAACCTGCCAAAATGGGTGAGACTCATTCAGCTCCTAGGGAGTGTGGGACAGTGAGAGTGGCACAGAGACGGCTCAAAGACATGTCCTCTCAAGTCAGATGATTTTTCTCTTCTTCCACCAGGCAGAAATCCAGTAGGAACGATGGTGATCGGGATATTTAGATAGCGCTTCCTACTTTTTGTAATGTCTCTTGTTTCTTCCCTCAAAGGCTCTAAAGATAGAGGTTTTGGGGGTAGGAATATGGGGTGGAAATTAAGTAAAAGAGTAAAGGAATTTGGAAAGTGGACACAGAAATTATTTTACCATATTCCTACCACTCTAGGATCTAATCTATCATGTGAAAGTACATACATGTTCTCACAGATGCCAGTCAACTTCCTGCCAGAATAGAAGCAAAAGCCTTCTAGTAAGAATGTGTGGAATAACATGGAGATATCTGAAAGCGTAGGAGATATCCTGAGAGTATTAATAATCCAGATGGCCCAGATATGTGCAGCATGAGTAAGGAAATAACTTTTGATGAGTTTAAAGAGCATAGGGAACCCTGTGATTACTATTCAGTTCAGTTGCTCAGTTGGGTCTGTTTGTGACCGCATGAATTGCAGCATGCCAGGCTTCCCTGTCCATCAGCAATTCCGGGAGCTTGCTCAAACTCATGTCCATTGAGTTGGTGGTGCCATCCAACCATCTCATCCTCTGTTGTCCCCTTCAAATCAGTGTTGTTTTAAGCCATTAAGTTTGTGATCATTTTTTCATTTTTCAACAGCCACAGAAAACTAATAGACCATGTGAGCTTTGAAAGGCAGCCAGACGCAGCGCAAGTCCTAGAGCTAGACTGCCTGGGTTCCAAGCCTAGCTCTGCCACTCACTAGCTGTATGACCCTGTTTACTTAGCCTCTCTGGCCTCAGGTTCTTCATCCATAAAATGGGGCTATTAATAGCAGCTAGCTCACGATGTTGCTGTGAGGATCACGTGAGTTCACCCTTCTAACCTACCTAGCACAGTCTCTAGCATTATAATATGCAGATAGTTAATGTTATCATTGGACTTCCCAGGTGGCTCAGTGGTAAAGAATCTGCTTGCCAGTGTGGGAGACACAGGAGATTCAGATTCAATTTGGGTTGGGAAGATGCCCTGGAGGAGGAAATGGCAACCCACTCCAGTATTTTTGCCTGGAGAACCCCATGGACAGAGGAAGAGTTAGACACAACTGGAAAATTGAGCATGCACACATGCAAATGTTATCATTGCTATTTGACACATCCAAAGTGCCATGCGAAAGCAAGTTATTTCTATTTTTCTGAATTTTTATTTATTTATTTTGAGCTGTGCAAGTTCTCTGATGTTGCTCACAGGCTTTCTCTAGTTTCCGCAAGCAGAGGCTCATAGCGGTGGCTTCCCTTGTTGCAGACACAAGCTCTAGGTGTGCAGGCTTCAGTAGTTGTGGCAGCCAGGCTTAGCTGCCCCGCATCATGTGGAATCTTCATGGACCTGAGATCAAACCTCAGGGAAGTCACTGTTACATTTGACATTATTGTTGTTATTCTATGAAAAAGATAATCTCCAGTGTTATATGAATTAACTAGGTTCATGTGATTTATTTTTCAAGAGGGAATAAAAATATATATATTTTTTATATCAAACTATATTAACCAAGGTTTTCCCAGGTAGTACAGCAGTGGCCACAGGACTGGAGAAGGTCAATTTTTATTTCAATCACAAAGAAAGGCACTTCTGAAGAATGTTCAAACTATCATACAATTGCACTCATCTCACACACTAGCAAAGTAACGCTCAAAATTCTCCAAGCCAGGCTTCAACAGTACACGAACCGAGAACTTCCAGACGTTCAAGCTGGATTTAGAAATGGAAGAGGAACCAGAGATCAGATTGCAAATATCTGTTGGATCATTGAAAAAGCAAGAGAATTCCAGAAAAAAAAATCTATTTCTGCTTTATTGACTATACCAAAGCCTTTGATCACAACAAACTGTGGAAAATTCTGAAAGAGATGGGAATACCAGACCACCTAACTTGCCTTCTCAGAAATCTGTATGCAGATCAAGAAGCAACAGTTAGAGTTGGGCATGGAACAACAGACTGGTTCCAAATCGGGAAAGGAGTACATCAAGTCTGTATATTGTCACCCTGCTTAATTAACTTATGTGCAGAGTACACCATGAGAAACCCTCAGTTCAGTTTAGTTCACTTCAGTCACTCAGTCGTGTCCGACTCTTTGCGACCCCATGATCGCAGCACGCCAGGCCTCCCTGTCCATCACCATCTCCCGGAGTTCACTCAGACTCACGTCCATCGAGTCCATGATGCCATCCAGCCAGCTCATCCTCGGTCGTCCCCTTCACCTCCTGCCCCCAATCCCTCCCAGCATCAGAGTCTTTTCCAATGAGTCAACTCTTCCCATGAGGTGGCCAAAGTACTGGAGTTTCAGCTTTAGCATCATTCCTTCCAAAGAAATCCCAGGGTTGATCTCCTTCAGAATGGACTGGTTGGATCTCCTTGAAGCCCAAGGGACTCTCAAGAGACTTCTCCAACACCACAGTTCAAAAGAATCAATTCTTAGGAGCTCAGCCTTCTTCTCAGTCCAACTCTTACATCCATACATGACCACAGGAAAAACCATAGCCTTGACTAGACAGACCTTAGTAGGCAAAGTAATGTCTTTGCTTTTGAATATACTATCTAGGTTGGTCATAACTTTTCTTCCAAGGAGTGTCTTTTAATTTCCTGGCTGCAGGCACCATCTGCAGTGATTATCGAGCCCCCCAAAATAAAGTCTGACACTGTTTCCACTGTTTCCCCATCTATTTCCCATGAAGTGATGGGACTGGATGCCATGATCTTCATTTTCTGAATGTTGAGCATTAAGCCAACTTTTTCACTCTCGTCTTTCACTTTCATCAAGAAGGTTTTTAGTTCCTCTTCACTTTCTGCCATAAGGGTGGTGTCATCTGCATATCTGAGGTTATTGATATTTCTCCCGGCAATCTTGATTCCCGCTTGTGATTCTTCCAGTCCAGCGTTTCTCATGATGTACTCTGCGTATAAATTAAACAAACAGGGTGACAATATACAGCCTTGATGTACTCCTTTTCCTATTTGGAACCAGTCTGTTGTTCCATGTCCAGTCCTAACTGTTGCTTACTGACCTGCATACAGATTTCTCAAGAGGCAGGTCAGGTGGTCTGGTATTCCCATCTCTTTCAGAATTTTCCACAGTTTATTGTGATCCACACAGTCAAAGGCTTT
>SJYV01031985.1:449963-482447 GCA_006410875.1 Neotragus pygmaeus | reverse complement strand
CTAACTGTTGCTTACTGACCTGCATACAGATTTCTCAAGAGGCAGGTCAGGTGGTCTGGTATTCCCATCTCTTTCAGAATTTTCTACAGTTTATTGTGATCCACACAGTCAAAGGCTTTGCCATAGTCAATAAAGCAGAAATAGATGTTTTTCTGGAACTCTCTTGCTTTTTCCATGATCCAGCAGATGTTGGCAATTTGATCTCTGGTTCCTCTGCCTTTTCTAAAACCAGCTTGAACATCAGGGAGTTCATGGTTCACGTATTGCTGAAGCCTGGCTTGGAGAATTTTGAACATGGCTTTACTAGGATGTGAGATGAGTGCAATTGTGCGGTAGTTTGAGCATTCTTTGGCACTCCCTTTCTTTGAGATTGGAATGAAAACTGACCTTTTCCAGCCCTGTGGCCACTGCCGAGTTTTCGAAATTTGCTGGCATATTGAGTGCAGCCCTTTGATAGCATCGTCTTTCAGGATTTGAAACAGCTCAACTGGAATTCCATCACCTCCACTAGCTTTAATCGTAGTGATCCTTTCTAAGGCCCACTCGACTTCACATTCCATGATATCTGGCTCTAGATTAGTGATCACATCATCATGATTATCTGGGTCATGAAGATCTTTTTTGTACAGNAAATTCAGGAGCTTTGCCATTTTAACCCACCTCAACCCTACCCCTTCTACAATCACTTCCTGATTCATTAATTCCAAAGCCATTAGAACTATGTCACACGATTGAGAAACAATGGCATCACGGCAGTCCTGTAAAGTTCATGTAACCAAACTAGTTTTTAATTTTCTTCCAGAAATATGTTCCCGATCATCAACTTTTAGTGACTCTTAAAACAGGAAAGCTGATTAGGCTCAAACGACTTAATTAACATATACTGAACACTTATTTTTTAAATGTTCAGAACCATTTGAAGTTATAGCAACAATACTCCATGGTGCAGTTGCACATTTGTGCATTCACGCTGAAAGCTCTTGCAAGTCACCTGGGATCTGCTGGCCAAGCAGTCTCCTCTCACTGTGGTGGCATCAGGAACACCAGAGGGTGGGGCTCCAGGATGCCCAGGTGCAGACAGGCAGCAGCTGTCTGCACTGCAGGCACGTGGCAACGTTTACAACATGTCGCCGCATGTGATTTTTCTTTATACTTGATACTGATTCCTGGGTTGGAAAGATTCCCTGGAGAAGGAAATGGCAACCCACTCCAGTATTCTTGCCTGGAGAATCCCATGGACAGAGGAGCCTGGCAGGTTACAGTCCATGGGATCGCAAGAGCTGGACATGACTTAGTGACTAAACCACCACCATCCACACCTGGGCCAAGGCATAGATAACTTAAGCAGTGAGAAAAGCTACGAATGGAATGCCTTGCATTATCCGTTCACTGTTCTCTTGATGGCTCCCTTTGATGAGTCTTCAAATAATACTCCTTGAAGTCTTCAGATCTCCTTTAGGAGCTGCCCTGAGCCACATATACCTTGTTCTTTTCTACCGTGTGAGAGTATGGCAAGAAACAGAATGCATGCCTTTAGGCTGCCTAGGTAGGCGGCAGTACATGTATCACTTAGTAAATGCCTCCATGGAGCTCTTTCCATGAAAAGCATTTTTTATATAAACTGTTTATTGTTATAGTGAAATATCTAATACATGGAAAATTGTTTTTTAAAAAAGCACATTTTTAAAATGTCTACAATTACCATATCCAAACATGCTCTGCAAACAGAGAGTTTCTTCCTAAATTCTGTGACAAAAACTGATCTGACCAGATCTGAGGCTCTCGGCATCTTTAGTTATCACATTTATTAGTGGTACTCATATATCCACCACAGAAATATCAGTGTATTTGGTAATGGGTGCCCTTCTAGACTCTGCACAGTTTTACGTAAAATATTTTATATTTACCCTATCACTTGTCTAAAATCTGAAAAAATTTGATTCCAAAACACAACTAGCCCTTGGTTTTCAAATTAAGGATTGTAAAGTGTATGTCCCCAAACTGTTACCAATGTGGTGATTCCTCCAAACCCCAAAATGGCTCCAATGAGTATGTCTTCCCCAAAGAATGTCATGAGGTTAAATCTCCAGGAAAAAAGAAAAGAGGAATGTTAGAACAGCTGTAGGAACACACAAACTGCATACAAAAAAATGACAGAGAAATGATCTGGGAAGTCACGTAAGACTCCGTATTACCAGAAGCTATCCATCCATAAAGACAGCACCCAGTACTGTTGCTAGTAGCTGTCTGCATAAAAACGAAAAGCCCCATTCTTTTGAGACTTTTAGGTGTGGGGTATTCTTTTTTATTGAACTATAATTGATATACAACATTAATTTCAGGTGTACAACATAATGATTTGACATTTGTATAAAGATATTCTTAATTTGGGGCTTCCCTAGTGGCTCCATGGTAAAGAATCTGCCTGCTAACGCAGGAAGACACAGGAGAAGTGGGTTCGATTCCCGCGTTGGGAAGATCTTCTGGAGAAGGAAATGGCAACCCACTCCAATATTCTTGCCTGGAAAAATCCCATGGACAGAGGAGTCCATCCATAGGGCTGTAAAGAGTCAAGCACGACTAAGGACAGCATATTCTTATTTCATAGTTCTCAAACTTTCAACACTGGACTTTCCTAGGGAGTTTTCTAAAAATAACCCATGCATGGATCTCACTTTCAGACATTCTGATTTACTTAGTCTAAAGAGCAGCCTTTACAACAGTGTTTTTAAAAACTCCCTATTAAAATTGTGTTTAAAAACACAATTCTCTGGTACAGTCAGAGCTTCAAAAAGTCCCAATACTCAGGCTGTGCCCCGGACCACATAAATCAGAATTTTTGGAAGAAGTGCAAATGTAAGTATTTCTTTAAAAAGATGCTCAGGTGATGTCAATGTAAAAAGCAGATAGGTTGAGACCCACTGAGTTGTTTGTCTTAAGGCTTAAGTGTGTCAACTGTTTTAAAAAAATTCTTCCTGAACCAAGTCATTTCTAGATAATCACTGAAGCAGTCACCAGTAAAGAATTATAAAGCTTTCTCCACTCTGAGAGTGGCTTATTCATGAATCTCTCCTCAATTTTTCTATGAATGCACAAGGGGCAGGGGAAGAAAGATATTGAAATCACATGAGAGATATTTCAAAATACTTTTAGCACAATAATCCATTCTATATTAAACTCCTTTAGCACTTCCATCAAACTGAAGAACGTAACTGAAAGTAGCATTCACTTTGGTTGAGGCTGTAATAGAGGCGAGCATACCTTAATAGGAAATCACAGCATCTTCCAGTGAATTCTAGAACAGCGAATGAAACAATAATTGCACTAATTTTCCAGTGACTCTCACTGGTCAAGATGCTAATGTAAACCACACTCATAGACAAATTTCAAAGAAAGCTACAAAATACCTTAAAGGTATTAAATTTAAGATAACTTCTGCTCAGAGACTAACTGAAATATACAGAAAGGTGCACATTTTTTAGATCTCAGGTATCTCTTTTTCTTTTACTTAAAAATAATCTTTTTTGTGTGCATTCTAATGGTCACATGAAAAATACATTTACTTTTTTTTCCATCACTAACTCTGAGGAAGGAAGAACAAACGTGGAGAAGGCCTTGCAGCTCACCAGGAACCAAGCTCCACACTTTTTACAGTAGTAAGTGGCAGGTAACGGGAGAAGTCCAGGATACTACACTTACGCAGGCTTCCGCACACATTCGTTTAAATACTTAAAATGGATACGACATCTGGGTAACTGGCGGGGAGGCATTTCTCCATCACAACTCAACCATTTAAAAATGTTATCACTTTTAGTCCCTTTGCTGATTTAAATAAACAAAACAAAATTTATATCTACCATGCAGGAAGTTTCAGTTCAATATATTGGGACATTATAACTTCACTGTTCAAGTTCTATTCAGCAGAAGAAAAATAGCTAAATTGAGTCTTGTCTTTCACTGGGAAGATATTAGCTGTTAGAAACACATCACAGAGAGGAAAACTGTGGCATGCCATCATAAAGGACTAGAGGAGGAACTGGCACTTCTGCTTTGTCATTACAGTTATTCTTCTTGGGATAAAACTTGGAATTGCAAGGTTAGCTAAATTCATCATAGTTTTAACTTTGGTAAATGAAATAAAGTTCACTGTCTAGGCCAAAAACCCCAAGCAGCAGTTGGGAGCAAGAGGGCTACGAGGACAGAAGTAAACAGATTCACAGCATTGTTGTCAAGAATGGGTTTCCCGGCTATGTACTTCACCTCCTTCCTTGGGCTGTTGACCACCATGCCAGTGCTTTCATCCAAACCTGGAATGAAAAAGAAGCGAATGAAGTGGAAAATCCAAATGACTTGATTTAAAAAAAACAACAGCACAAAACCAAATTAGCTTTCCCCTCTAAAGAAGCTAACCTTGTAAAGATTCTTGGCCATTCAAAGAATGACTTTAGTGGATACCTACATGGTGAGTGACACGGAACCCATGGTTACAAAGGGCCTCCTTGAAGAAGTGGGTCTCAGTACGCCTCAATACTGGTCTCTCAACAATGCTGGAGTTCTTTCAGAAGGAGAAGGGAGGCCTTGAAAAGCAGAGGTGGCATGAAACTGGCAGATTGGGCTTGCCTTCCCAGGGGCTCCCCTCTAAGACCACATGGAAGGCTCTTGAAAGCAGGGGTCACCTTTGCAACCTCTACAATAGACACTAAGGCCCAGCAAGGTGCTCACACAAAGGAGGCACACGGAGATGAATCCAATCTGCCTCCCAGCCCACATTTTTTTCCCAACCCACTCAATATGTTCAGAAATTTCCAAATAAGAACTCAGTTTAGAATAAAACCTAGGCTTTGTGTAATGTGTTGTATGTATGGTTACTGACCCTTTAGTATAAATTAAAACCCGACTGCTTCCTCCCAGCATCTAAATAAGACTAATGAAGCTGAGAGAAGAGCAGTTTTGTTGGTGGAACCAGGTTATACGGGGGTGTGAAGAGAGACTGAAAGCACTGTGTTTGGGGAACTATCTGGAGACTTCCAGCCTCTTCACTGTGTGAATCAAAGGAGAAGACGTGGCTGGTCAGAGGCTGGAGCAAAGACACACCAGAGAACACGCCGGTTCACTGACATGACAGGAGGGCCTCAGGTGCAGAGCACAGAAAATGCTGGAGAAAACGCTTATGTATCTTGACGCAGGACTAGCAGACATGACGTCACAGTAGAAAAGTCCATCATCTGTGTAGCATCAGGTTAGCAGAATTATTTCTCAAAAGGATTTGGAAAACAAATGGAAAGAGGGGCATAAGACTGATCTGACTCCCAAATTCTGCTTCCCTGGGATTAAAATCCCATAAACAAATGCATCTGTCTCCTGCATGGTCATTTCCTGTATAGCTTCTACTCATTGCTCTGCAGGAATAATTCTCTTTCAGTCAGTTTATCACAAAAGAATAAGAAATTCAAAACTGTATGACAGACTTGGCCCTATTACTCTGGCTCCCTTAACAACCTGTGTCTTTGGGATTGTTTTTATTATCTTACCTCTCTTTTTGCCTTTTGCATATTCCTTCCCCATTTCTTTCCCTTTTTTTTTAAACGCATTTATTTTGTTTTTGGCTGCACCGGGTCTCACTGTTTTGCATGGGCTCCCCCTAGCTGTGGAGAGTGAGAGTGTCTCTTTGTTTCAGTGCGGGCTCCTCACCGTGCTGGCTCCTCCTGCTGCAGAGCATGGGCTCTGGCACAGCGGGGTTCAGTGTGCTGGCACTCAGGCCCAGCTGCTCCATGGCGTGTGGACTTCTAATCAGGGATCCAACCTGTGTCTCCTGCACTGCTGGGCAGACTCCTATCCACTGCACCACCACGGAAGCCCCTGTCTCTTTTTTTTCGGTTTTAAGGACACATTTATTCAGTGTCATGATCAGACTACTACCTTTAGCAATCAACCAGCAGCGTAGGTGAAAAAAACAATCCTACATTAAATATCTCTGTTGTAATGCTTTCCACTTTCCACAGAAAAGAAACTAAAATAACTTGTTTACAATTAGTCAAAAATACAGTCCTAGAATTTTTTGTCCATAAACATGACATATCTAAGATATGTCTAAAACATATTTTCTCTGAAGCAGCTAGGCACTACTACTACTGTGTGTGGCTGAGTCCTCATTTCTTTAATACACCAATAAGTTGCAATAATAAGGTTATGTTCTTACCACTAAATTGCATGGTAGCTCCTAAATATGAATCCACAATTGATCCTAGTAATCCAGCCAGACCTCCAAATGCAATAATTGGCCACTGGGGAGCAGAAATGTCTAAATCGTTAACAAAAACCAGCTGTGTGAGGAAGTAAGTGATGCCCACAAAGGTTCCACCAAGAAGACTGGAGGCAAGGCCCACCATCGTCACTCCTCCGTTGGTCCCTAGAGAAGAACATGACAAAATCGGCTGGTGAACAATCAGCCAACACATGAAGTCGAAAGAAGCAAAGCATCTGGTACTTGTCTAATCAAAACCAGCTCAAAGAAAGGGTTCACTCTGATGCAATCCAAAGACCCTCCTTCTTAGAAAAGAGGCTTTTCTCCTCAATAATTCCTGACATTTTCAGCAGTGAGTTTAGGAGAGCCAGGCTGCCTGGTTTCACTCTCAGTTCTGTCATTTCCAAGCTTGGTGACTGTGATGAAGTTATGTAACTTCTCTATGCCTTAGTTTACTTGTTTGTGAGATATAAACAATAAAAAGAGCAATTCGCATGATTATTAAGAGTAAACAGTAATAATAAAGAGCAGTCAGAACACTGCTTTGCACATAGCAGGTACTCAAATGTATTAATTGTTATGTTGCAGCTGCTGCTGATAATGAAGGGGACAAAAGGAAGGAAAAAGAAGAAAGAGAGGAGGAATGATGATAAAGCATTAGTAGTAGTACTATTAACAGCAGTAGCAACAGTTGGTAACAATAATGGCGAAATGAGATACACATCAAAGCACTAACCAGGTAATAAGCTCCCAAAAGATACTCTATCATTTCTTTCCTTTTCCCTTCCTACTGATAAGCCTGCAGGTCAATCTCTATGTTTGCATACAATTTATCTAGGAGTTCCTAACACTTCCCGCAAATATTATTTATTATCACCAGTTTAATAGCCTATAGTCATTTTCCAATTAAGGGGAAAAATTGAAATTCTCTCTTAAAAATAATTATTTATTGGGCTGCACTGGGTTTCAGTTTTGGCATGTGAGGTCCTCACTCTTCCTTGTGGCATGCAGGATCTAATTCCCTGACCAGGAATAGAACTCAGACCTCCTGCACTGGGAGCATGGAGCTTTAGCCACTGGACCACTAGGGGAGACCCCAAACTAAAATTCTTAAAAGGATTTTAAATAAGAAACACAATAAATCAAGAGGCTTTTTTTTGGGCTACACTGTGTGTTATGAGGGATCTCAGATCCTGATCATGGCTGGAACTCGGATCCCCTGCAGTGGAACCTCAGAGTCTTAACTACTGGATTGCCAGGGAAGTCCCTGTTCACTTTTTTAAAAAAAAAGAAAGAAAGAAACTTAAATAAAGACTCACCAACTGGAACTTTCTCCCAGGTTGTTATCAGCCTTGGCGCACTTTTACTCAGAACAGGGGCAACTTCTGAAGCCCACGTGTCTCCAGCAGACGAGGCCAGTGCAGCCAAGAGAGACAAACACATCCAGGAAGCAGTGTGCTGTTTGGAAAAATCTATTGGGATTTCCCCAGGGCCACTTTCTATCATGTACAGCAGGGCCAGCTCCGTGGGCACAGCGCCATTACAGAACACCTGAATCCAGTTTCTCTGCCCACCTGGGATCCAACAAGAAAATGAAGAGCACAAGGATGTTTCCTCCTCAGGAGGAAAATCATGCGGTTACCTATAACTGCTCCTAATTTAGATTGTAAAATTTAAGAAAAGAAAAATGACTATAATTTTTAAAATGACTAAAAGTGGGATGATAACGCTGCCCACATTCTATATTGTTTCAGAATAACTGATGACAGACTTCAGTACTTCTAAAATTCTGCTGTTCCTGCTATCATGGTAAAGTAATAATAAACCATATCAGGCCACTACTTTAAGTAATTCTTATATAAAATTTATGTTTCATGAGTCTAAACAGGTTCTGATTAAAAGCTTATGATATGTTAAGATGAAATAATAGTTACTAATTTAAGTGACATTAAATATAATTCACTTTACCTTCCTTGTATTCTGAATCTAGACGTTTCTTTGCTTCTCCCTTCCATTTAGTAAGTTTTGAGGAAGAAACAAAAAACATCAGCAAAGAGGTGAGAAAGCTGAAATTTGCAATGGTTAGGATAAATCCAACCACAAGCCCTGAAAGAAACACA
Source organism: Neotragus pygmaeus (assembly GCA_006410875.1). Lineage (NCBI taxonomy): Eukaryota > Metazoa > Chordata > Mammalia > Artiodactyla > Bovidae > Neotragus > Neotragus pygmaeus. The sequence continues at coordinate 474,083 of SJYV01031985.1, read as the reverse complement.
TATATACAAAATTACACTTAGTCCATACACTAATACTGTGAAAAAAAAGAATGAATTTTTTCAGTTATTTTCATATTAAAACTGGAAATGTTCATTTCTAATATATTTACATTTTTACCAACTAAGACATTACCAAACAGTATGCAATGGCACCCCACTCCAGTACTCTTGCCTGGAAAATTCCAAGGACGGCAGAGCCTGGTGGGCTGCAGTTCATGGGGTCGCTAGGAGTCGGACACGACTGACTTCACTTTAACTTTTCACTTTCATGCATTGGAGAAGGTAATGGCAACCCACTCCAGTGTTCTTGCCTGGAGAATCCCAGGGCCAGGGGAGCCTAGTGGGCTGCAGTCTACGTGGTCGCATAGAGTCGGACCCCACTGAAGCGTCTTAGCAGCAGCACAGTCTTTCAAATTTCTATTTTTTACATTTCCCCTCCATACCTGGGATTTTTTTTCTACTTTATAAAAAATTCAGTAAATAGACCATCCAAGAGTGAATCTGGGAGAAAGAGGCACACAGAAAACAAATTCCAACATGACAGAAATAAGTCTCTACTTATTAATAATTATTTTAAATGTAAATGGGTTAAGTGATCCAATAAAAAAAAAGAGACTGCAAAATGGATAAAAATACTGGTCCAACTATATGCTGACTACAAGAGACTTGCTTTAAATCTAAAAACACAATGGGTTGAAAGTGAAAGAACCCACTCCAGTATTCTTATCCATGCAAATAAGTGACCAAAAGAGAGCACCGGTGGCTACACCAATATCAGACAAAACACACAAAATGGATAAGCTCAAAACTGGATTCATATGACATGATCTCTCTATATATCTATTTTTAAGCATTTCTTTTCTTCCTGGCATAACAGAATGCTTGAGGCTCATTTTAAACCTACTTTGCCCCAGCCCTGAAAGCAGCCATTTCTCTGAGGAGCCCTATTCCAGTGGGGAATGGATATTAGAGGTCAAAATCTAGGCTCATGGTCTGTCCATGTCTACGGAGATATATTTGCTTTTTGTGGACAAAGCAAGTGAAGACACACATACAAAAATACACTCATGCATATATATTCATGCATAAAGATGAGTACTTCCAGCCTTGCATTTTCCAAGAATGTGATGAGCACATTCAGGCACAGCTATCTTCTATGGCCCTATCCAGGCTACCTGCTAGTATAATATTACTAACTACCACCTCTTCCACCCCTAACTGCATGGTGGACAATCTCTGCTCTCTGTAACTCTTAAGATAAATATACTCAGTTTTGCTATATGAAGATTTTTATTAAATAACACAACAACAAAATACTACTAAGTAACAGAATAGATATTAAACAATTAAGTGTGCTACTATGTATTTAATAATTTAAGTATTAAATAACAGAACAAGGGCCCAGATTCCTATTTCTGAAGTAATTCCTTCCATTGGTTAGCTCAATCTAGACTGATTCATCAGTCACTGAATTACTTGATTATTGGTATTTTACTTAAGTTCAGTACATTTTAACTGAGAGTACAAGAAACAGGATAACGCTGTATAAAGTACTAATAAAGTAATAAAGTGCTCCACCTCTGGAGCTGAACATTCTGAAGTTAAAATCTCAACTGCTGTACTTACTATTGAATAACTAGATGTTATCTAACTTTAAGCTTCAGTTCCTCATTAGTGTATTAATAATAACTCCTACCTCATTGGCTTACTGTGAGAAGTTAAATGAGATAATTTTAATAATATGCTTATTATATAAGCCAGCACATAGGAAGTCCTTAATAAATGTTAACAATCATTAACAATTATATCATTGTTAGGATCATTAGCAATAATATTAAATAGCAGTTACAGTGGCAAAACCTCAACAATCACATTATTGTTGCAATTATGATTATTGTAATAGTAATAATGATGTTATTATGTTACCCAACTTTTAATTCTTTTCAATTGTTTTTTAATATATTACACAAGTAGCACACAAGTGGGCTACCCTGGTGGCTCAGTGATAAAGAATCCACCTGCCAATGCAGGTAACGTGGCTTTGATTCCTGAGTCGGGAAGATCCCCTGGAGAAAAGTGAAAGTCGCTCAGTCATGTCCGACCCAGGCTACCCACTCCATGGCATTCTCCAGGTTAGAATACTGGAGTGGGTAGCGTTTCCCTTCTCCAAGGGATCTCCCCAACCCCAGGGATCAAACCCAGGTATCCCCCAGTGCAAGTGGATTCTTTACCAATTGAGCTATCAAGGAAGGCCCCCCACCCTGGCCCAGGAGAAGGAAATGATAACCCACTCCAGTATTCTTGCCTGGAAAATCCCACTGACAGAGGAGCCTAGCAGGCTATAGTTCACGGGGTCGCAAACAGTTGGGCCCAGCTGAGCAAATGCGCACACATGCTTGCAGCACACAAGCACCAGAGGGGAAAGCCGAAACATACGGAGGTATGTGAAGTAACAGTCAGTGTCTTTCTCCCTCATGACCACCATCCCCTGCCCTTCTCCAGGGGGCTGCCCTTTACTTCAGCCACCTCAAAATCCACGTGAAGCAATCAATGTTCAAATTGAGCATAGGTTCAGAATGAGGAATAAATTGAAGGCAACATGCTTCAAAGGAATGATTTGATGTAGTCTAAAAATCTTAGAATTTTTTGTATCTCCCAGTTATGTCTGAACTTTTAGATTAGTAACTGCTGTCTCCAGCGCCTGTCTATCTCACCCCTTCAACCCACCTCCAACATCTCTAATGGCTCCTCAGTGCTAAGGACTTAATATGTGTAACAATGGGAAGCTTTCAAAGAATGTGAAGACTCAAGGATTATGGCTATCTTCTGAGTTTAAAACATGTTAATTTTGTAACTGGTGGATGTGATCTGGGGAAGTGAGACAACACTGTCTATAAATAGCTCTGATAGTGGGAAGCAGTCAGTTCAGTCGCTCAGTTGTGTCCTACTCTTTGCCACCCCATGGACTGCAGCACGCCAGGTCTCCCTGTCCATCACCAACTCCCATAGTTTACTCAAACCCATGGCCATTGAGTCTGTGATGCCATCCAACCATCTCATTCTCTGTGTCCCTTCTCCTCTGGCTTTGAATCTTTCCCAGCATCAGGGTCTTTTCAAATCAGTCAGCTCTTTGCATCAAGTGGTCAAAGTATTGGAGTTTCAGCTTCAGCATCAGTCCTGCCAATGAATATTCAAGACTGATTTCTTTTAGGATGGACTGGTTGGATCTCCTTGCAGTCCAAGGGACTCTCAGGAGTCTTCTCCAACACCACAGTTCAAAAGCATCAATTCTTTGGCACTCAGCTTTCTTTATAGTCCAACTCTCACATCCATACATGACTACTAGAAAAACCATACCTTTGACTAGACAAACCTTTGTTGGCAAAGTAATGTCTCTGCTTTTTAATAAGCTGTCTCGGTTGGTCATAATTTTTCTTCCAAGGAGCAAGCATCTTTTAATTTCATGGCTGCAGTCACCATCTGCAGTGATTTTGGAGCACAATAAAATAAAGTCTGACACTGTTTCCACTGTTTGTTTCCCCATCTACTTGCCATGAAGTGATAGGATCAGATGCCATGTTCTTAGTTTTCTGAATGTTGTTTTAAGCCAACTTTTGCACTCTCCTCTTTCACTTTCATCAAGAGGCTCTTTAGCTCTTCTTTGCTTTCTGCCATAGGTGTGGTATCATCTGTATATCTGAGGTTATTGATATTTCTTCCAGCAATCTTGATCCCAGCTTGTGCTTCATCCAGCCTGGCATTTCAAATGATGTACTCTGCATATAAGTTAAATAAGCAGGGTGACAATATACAGTCTTGATGTACTACTTTCCTAATTTGGAACCAGTCTGCTGTTCCATGTCCAGTTCTAACTGAAGCTTCTTGACCTGCATACAGATTTCTCAGGAAGCAAGTCAGGTGGTCTGGTATTCCCATCTCTTGAAGAATTTTCCACAGTTTCTTGTGATCCACACAGTCAAAAGCTTTGGCATAGTCAATAGAGCAGAAATAGATGTTTTCCTGGAACTCTCTTGCTTTTGGATGATCCAACAGATGTTTGCAATTTGATCTCTGGTTCCTATGCCTTTTCTAAAACCAGCTTGAACATCTGGAAGTTCTCGGTTCACAAACTGCTGAAGCCTGGCTTGGAGAATTTTGAGCATCATTTGCAGCGTGTGAGATGAATGCAACTGTGTGGCTGTTTGAACATTCTTTGGCATTGCCTTTCTTTGGGATTGGAATGAAAACTGACTTTTCCAGTCCTGTGGCCACTGCTGAGTTTTCCAAATTTGCTAGCATATTAAGTGCAGCACTTTCACAGCATTACCATTTAGGATTTGAAATAGCTCAACTGGAATGCCATTCTCTCCACTAGCTTTGTTCGTAGTGATGCTTCCTAAGGCCCACTTGACTTCATATTCCAGATGTCTGGCTCCAGGTGAGTGATCACACCATCGTGGTTGTGAAGATCTTTTTTTGTACAGTTCTTCTGTGTATTCTTACCACTTCTTCTTAGTATCTTCTGCTTCTGTTAGGTCCATACCATTTCTGTCCTTCATTGTGCCCTTCTTTGCATGAAAAGTTACCTTGGTATCTCTAATTTTCTTGAAGAGATCTCTAGGCTGAAAGTTACCTAGAATTGCAACCAAAGGGGCCTGGGAATAATCTCTGGGAGGCAGAAAAGGGAAAGGTATGATTGGAATTTTTTAATCTAATAAACTCAAATCTAATCAATTATATCCTATAACTATTGCCTAGCAAAAGACTGTGAGAATCAAAAGAAGGCTGGTTAGCCTAAACTATAGAATATGAAGGCCAAGAGAACCAGAGGTTGGCAGACTTGAATACTACACCAAGGTCAGGACTCTCTGAACTATGCACTTGCATTACTGACTGTTTCTCAGTAAGGTGTGTCTGCGCTGTTGTGTCCGACTCTTTCTGACCCCATGGACCCCAGCCTGTCAGGCTCCTCTGTCTGTGGGATTTTTCCTGACAATAATACTGGAGTGGGTTGCCATTTCCTCCTCCAGGGGATCTTCCTCATCCAGGGATTGAACCCATGTCTCCTAATTCTCCTGCACTGGTGGGCAGATTCTTTACCACTGAGCCACCTGAAAAGCAACCTTCTAAATACAAGCTGACTTCTCAACTGGCCTGACCTGAATAGTGATATTTGCACCCAGTTGGCCCAGGAGTTCTATATTTAATCAGATTAATAAAGTATCACTCTGGCTCACTGATTAGTCCCTTGTGGCAGTAGGCAACATAAACCCGTTTTCCTTGGCTCTGATCAATTCTGGGTAGCTGACTGAATGAGATTTCTATTTGAAAAGACTGAAAACTGTACCTGAACTATGATAACCAAAGGGGTAAGGCCACTTGTGTGAGAGCACATGAAGCACAACCACTGGCCTTTTCTGAAAACACCCCACTGGCTGTGCACTCCCATCACCCTTACAGCATCTTACTGGGCTTAAATGCCTCAAACACCTCCTACTTCTCATCTGCTTCCCCTGACTAGAAATGCAAGCTCTTTGACAGTGGAATTTTTACCTATTTTCTTCACGTCTTAGTCTTCAGTGCCCAAAACAGTGTCTGGCAAACTAAATATTTATTGCAAGCATGAATTTAAAAAAGCAAAAATCAATAAAATCAAGAGTCTTGACAAGTGAAATTAAATTTAAACTTGTCAAGAGATTGCTGACAAATTATTTACACAGACATGTTCAAAGGAACACACTGAGTAACTAGACTGGAGCAGATCACTTGCACAGTGCTTTATAAGCTCTATGTGATCCTCTCCTTATTCTAGAAGTATTCTTTCTCTCGAGGGGACGAGAGCACTCCAAATACCCAGATCCTAAGGATGTTCTGAAACTCTTCTCAGTTCAAAGTGCACTAAAGACATGCTATGGCAAAACTGAATAAAATCCCTATGACTATAATAGTAATTGTGGAAGGAAAACAATACTAACATTTACAAGATACATTTATAAGATACATACAGGTCCTATGCTAATCATTTTATATGTGTGACTCCTCACAATGAGTCAGTGCTATAGACATTATTATTCCTTCTCATCTTACAGGTGGTAATAGTCATTAAGACGAAGTTTAAGTGACTTGTAGTCACACGTTAGGACAGATTTCCCAAGTACGATGATATACTTTGAATCAACAGTACAGTTTTTTATCCTTAAGGGGGAAAGAAGCTCCAAACAAAAAAGATACCAACTTTCTATAGAATGAGTGGTTAGGTAGAGAGTGGAGGTTTTAAAACCCATCCACATGTATTTCCTAAGCACTGCTACAACAGTGTGGAGCACCATTCAAACAGCATGGGAACAGAAGCGTATGGTGCGGTCTGTCTGTGGGGAGTTTACTGTGTAAGACTGCACAGACTAAAAGAGATATGGTGTCCCACACATTTCCTTGTTTGAGCCTCACCAAGAAGCCCATAAGAACCTATTTCATGAAGAAAGTGAGGCTCGGAGGAGATGGGTGCCGCAGCCAAGTTCACAGAGAGAGAGGTGGCAATGCCAGGATTTAAATGTTTATCTTCTAATTCTAAATCAAGCCAAGTAGGAGAAGAATAGAGGCCCAAGGGCTAGAAGGCAGAAAAGGAAATGGTAGCAGGAAAGAAAAGGAAGTGGAGAGCAGAAAAGTAAGAGGAGAAAACAGGAAAATTAACAGCATGGAAGTCAAAGGAAGACAGCAATTCAAGACCTTAATGCTTCTTCCCACAGGTCAAGAACAACGAAAACCAAGGCAAGGCTGCCCAAGAAAAAACATTTTTAGCAAAGCACAACTCTATGTTATTATATTTAATCAGATTGTTCAAATTGTTTGCTGAGTGCTAACAATAGATTTCTCAATTTCTCAACAGAACTTGAAGAGTGTGTCTCAGTTTTGAAGAATGAGAATGAGCATGATTCCCCGAGGACCTGTGCCTAATAATGGTAATCACCCTATACATGCCGGCTATGTGTCTAGGCACTGAGCTAAAAACTTCACAGAAATTATTTCATCCTTGCTGCAATTCTAAGAATGAAATGAGGAGTAGATCAGAATTTTGTGGGTCTTGAAACTTACAAGTTAGGAGCCTGCTTTTCTTTTTTTTTTTTAATATTTTACCTCTGAAAAATTTACAAAACAAGAGGACCATGAGAGCACACTGCTAGGGCCCTTCCTGGACTTTGAAAGGTACTACTGGAAATGAGGTGCCATGGAGTTTAAGCTGTTACTTTCATGGTGTTCTTTCTCTAGGTTGGATATTTTTAATGCACAGGAAGCATTTATTCATCTTCTGAATCCTTGAAAAGTTGAAGTATAGTTGATTTACAATGGCATGTTAATTTCTAGGTTAGATGTTGAAAAGCCTCTTCTCTGAAGAGAAAACTGAGGTACAGGGAGGTTAAGTGACTTTCTCAAAGTCCCACAACTTTCCTAGCCATTATTCAAACTCTTTCTTGCCTGATTCTAGTGCTTGTTCTTTTCCTATCAGACTATCTCGCCTCCGTGAAGGCCTACTCTAGTTCATAAAACTTTATAAAATCTCTGCTGTATGTGAACACAGAGGAGAGCACGTTTACAATACATTAGGGGTAATGATGAAGGCTCTTGAAGGCTGGGTAGGCAGCTTTGAGACCTGCCAGTTCTAAATATCAGCATCGTGTAGTGATCCCAGCCTATAGGACGTACTTGAGGGGAATCCTCATGTCTTGGGGCTTATACCATTGGCAGGATATGAAAATCCCAAAGTCACATCATATCCCATCACTCCTCTGGTTTGAGACGAGGGGATTCTAGCTTGGGATAAAATCTTTTTTGTGCTTCGAAGCTCTGTATTATCTGGCCATTGCATCTTTCTGTAATGTTTATCTCTCATGACTTTTCCAGTCGAATGAGTCTTATTCTCACTCCCAAACAAACCAGGCTTGAACATGTCAGGACCTTTCTGCTTGTTTTGTCAAGCCTGGAACATGCTTCTTGTAGTTCTCATTTCTGACATTTTTAGGTCCCAGTTCAAAACTACCTCTTTAACACAAAGGTTAATCCTGAGCCTATTCACAGAAAAATGTCTCACATTCCCCAATATTCACACTTTATTATCTTTTTCTCATAAACTTTATCATTATATGAAAAGGTTTATGTATTTTATTATCTATTTGTACTAAAGAATAGAAGTTCCATACAATCTGAAACCTTGCCCTTGTTCACAGCTATTCCCCCAGTTTCTAGCAGAGTGGCACACAGTAAATGCTTAATAAATATCTCCCAGAAGAATAAATAAATGGCCTGTCCTCATCGCAATTCTTAAGACTTGACAATACTCAGTTGGGACTACTCCGCTTGAGGCTGCTAATAGTAATTTCCAAGTGCTATTCTTCACAAAATGGGCTTAGGTGGCTCAGTGGAAAGTAATCTGCCTGCAGTTCAGGAGATACAAGAGACCTGGGTTCAATCCCTGGATAGGGAAGATACCCTGGAGTAGGAAATGGCAACTGGCTTTAGTACTCTTGCCTGGAGAATCCCATGGACAGAGGAGCCTGGCAGGCTATAGTCCCTGGGGTCCCAAAAGGCTGGACATGACTGAGCACATTCTTCCCAATAGCTCCTCCATTTCACCTTGAGGTAAAATGCTCCAATGTGTCTGCCTGCAGAAAATTTAATCCAACTCAGGAGCTGAGTAATCAAGGTCCTCAAAAGTCTATCCCACTAAATCACTTGTTATCAACTACAAAGTTCAATTTGTGTGTCACACTGAAAGGATATCTGAAATTCTGGCAGAATAGGAATGGTGAACAATGCATAACTTTATCATTGTCTACACTAAGTAACATTGTGATTTATACTCTCACATGTTCAGAATTTAGAAACCACATGTTTAAATTACATACGCAAGCAATTATTATACGCCAAACGTTCAAAAGAAAAACATACCTCCTAAAGCCCCACTGTGATCTAGACTTTTCTTCTTAAAGCCATTTGAGACGATCAAAACAGGAACAACAACAGAAAACAGCCAACGCCAGGGAGAAATAGGCTGAAAGTTACCTGAAAAATTATAGAAGTAGAGCATAAACTGTGTCGAGCCTACACAGGTTAGTCTTGGGTGCAAGCTTTGATAACTGCATTCTGGGTTAAAATACTGTTGTAAGTAGAGAAACTGAGATGAAGCCACCAAAGTAAAATATTTATGTTGAAACTTGTTTAAGAGAGACAATCCTACTGGTGAGTGACAAAATAAGTCCTGTCTAAGTTTTAAGAACCATTTACACTATTTATAATAATGGGTATTTGATACATATTTGAAGATGTGAAATGCATTTCTGGTTCTTTCTTTGGAAAGGAGACACATATTCAACCTCAAGAACTGCATAGAACAAACAGGATCCAATTTTTTAAAACACAATCCAATTATTCCTCTCTCTGCATTTCACAGAGATTTCTTAAAAAGGTAACATTCCCACAGGCTACATACACACCTCAGGATTCAAAGGTTAGCAATTGATTTTTCCAAAGGTGGCCTCCTTTGTTTTGTTTCAGCTAGCTTAATTTTTTTCAGATAATTGAGTCAATAAAGATTAGGAAATTTAGTATAAAAAATCCAGACTCTTGTTTCCTGTTGTAAAACCTGGATGTTCAGGCTCACATGGCAGAACTGACTACAGGGGAAGAGAAACCACCTCCTTTAGACCATTCATGGCATTACCATTTAAAGTTCTCCCTTTAATATAAAGTGATTATGAACTATTGCTTGTGCCCACATTTCTACCAAAAATTGGAAAATGTTATAGTAACTATAAATGGAGCCTAACTTTTAAAACTTATTACTCACTTTTGTACACCTGTAACATATAATATTGTATATCAACTAAAACAATAAAAAATTTTAAAAATAAAAAAAGGAAAATGCAAGACAAAGAGGGTGAAACATTAAAAAAAAAAACAACTGGGAAATTCCTATTTCTAGAAGTGCAAACTGTTCTCATGTGCTTAACATGCAAAGAAAAGCCCTGGACAGCTTCACTTAACCTGCATTAGGTGCCTGGTCCCAAGGGGTCACTTACATTGACAAATCCTGGCTTACTCTATTTAGTTCAAGTCATAGTTAACACTGCCCCAAGTAGGGGCCGTGTTACTTACTTACCTCCCTCCCCAAGCCCTCATCCCCTACTGGGAACCATGAATGAACAGCCAGAAATCTGTATCTTGGAAAACATTCACTAGATTATTCACACATTTCTTTGCAAAACGACTAAGGTCTAAAACGGCAATCACTTATAACCATTTATAAGAGTTTACTTTCTCACTCTATTTTTCACTTTTCCTTTCAACTGAACAGTATTCTGTTTTTATAAAGGGGTATCAAGGAATCTGTACAAAAGCATACTTGTGCTCTACAGCAGCTTCAAAACTTTCAAGTTCTGAGTACTTCATATTTATGCAAATTGGCTTCAGGCTTTAAAACAATTTTGCTCTTCGGCAGTGACCACACAGCAGGCAAATCTTCCAAATCTCCAAATGTGAACACTTTGTCGTTTATTTTCATTTTTTTTACAGGACACATGAAATTGATGAACTTTATGAATATTCTTATTAAAAGTATCACTGCAACTGCTTTGCAAAATTATGTTTTACTTCACTTGCTTTTCATCAAGATAGATGTAACAATTACATAAAATATAAAACATATTTTGGAACAGGTATAACTAGTATGACAAACAATAAAAGCTGTAACACGTTCAAGGCACTGTATATTTCCATGTTAGTAAATCCAAGTCAGGCCACAGAAGTTAAACAAACAGTTTATAACCCTTCAGAGGATACGAGTTTTGACCTTCAAATGGGACATTCTAACTTTCACCGATTGAAGACAAATTAAAACACTCATACTCACCATAATAGGTGCTTGCAGTCATAGACATAATCCAGAAAGCTGAAGAAATGCAAATGATCAGGCTCAATATAACTATATTAGTTATCATCTTTATGTATTTTTTGTACGTATTGTCGTCAAGATCTCGCATGAAAAATAAGGATATAAACACCTGGGGAAGAAACTATCTCGCGTTTCGGAGAAAAAGAGTCAGCTAAGTGGCCAGCAAAACATTCGTGTAGAGGCGAACATAAAAGCTAACATCTGTCACCAGTCGAGAAAACAGTATAAACCGACACTGTTTCTAGACACTGGGCTGAGCGCTGCCGCGCGAGCTTAGGCGAGGAAATCAAGCCGCACCCGCGATGGGCGCCTGCTCCAAGAGCCCGGTTACTTCACACCTGAACTTCGCCGCCGCGGACGGGAAAGGGAAGCGGGGGCAGCCAACCAGAGGCCTGGGGCGGCGAGCTCCGCCTTCCCCGCCCGCCCGTGCGCCCGCGGCGCGAAGGGGCGGCGCGCGGGACTAGGATGCGGGGTGTCCCGGCGGCGAGTCCCGCCCGACCGCGCGTGGTCGCTCCGCACGGCCGCCCGCGCGGCTCCAGAGGCCTGGTCCAGCCGGCCGGGCGCAGGGCCCCGGATCTCCGCCCGCGCCTGCCCTCTCTTCCGCGCNCGAGTCCCGCCCGACCGCGCGTGGTCGCTCCGCACGGCCGCCCGCGCGGCTCCAGAGGCCTGGTCCAGCCGGCCGGGCGCAGGGCCCCGGATCTCCGCCCGCGCCTGCCCTCTCTTCCGCGCCCCAGACGCGCCTCCTGCGCGCATGCTCCGCGGCTACCGCGGGCGTGGCCTCGCTCGAGGGAGCGTTTAAAGGGCGGCTCCAAAGGCAGGCAGGCCTGGAGGATCCCGCAGGCGAGTGCCCAAGTAAGTGCCCTGTGCGTCAGAAGTGCTTCTTAGAATCTAGGCAATTGGAACACCATATAAAGGTCTTGCGTTTGCGGTCATCCCTAAGCGCGGAAAAGTGAAACGGCCACCAGGAGAGTAAGAGGAATGAAGGCAAGTGGATTGAGATCCAGTTAAGTCCATGTCAAGCATCAAATTCGGATGAATTGTTCATGCCATACAATATTAACGGACTTTTTAGGGGAAAGGGACATATTGGGCTGTAGAAAGGGAATTTTGACTGAGAACGTCGTTTAAAAACAACGTCGTTCTGTAAGGTGCTGGACACTGTTGGCCACTGGAGATATACAGATAGCTCCACATAGCTCATGTTATTGAACTCTCAAACAGTTACTGTCTGGAACTGTGGGAAATCTGTTCCCACACCTCTCCTACTTGAAGTCTGGATTCAGTCAGTTCACTTAGAAAGCAGAACAGCTTGTCATCATTAAAAATCTGGATCTTGTGACTTCACATTTTATTTGAAATTAAATTTTGTCTGCTGAGTTATCAGCAATTGATAATTACATTATATTCTGAACTTTCCCCGCTAATTGGTGACAGTGTAACCGGCAGCAGCAGCTCGTTTTCAGACGTAGTACCCAAACGTGTTTTAACCTGTTAAGAGTAATTACTTTTTGAAAACACAGTGTTATATGCAAAGACTATTTAAAAAGCTTTCCTTTGGTAAGTGAAAGTCGCTCAGTCCTACTCTTGCGACCCCATGGACTATAGAGTCCATGGAATTCTCCAGGTCGGAATACTGGAGTGGGGTAACCCTTCCCTTCTCTCCAGAGGATCTTCCCTACCCAGATCTCCCACATTGCAGGCGGATTCTTTACCAGCTGAGCCATCAGGGAAGCCCAAGAGTATTGGAGTGGGTAGCCTATCCCTTCTCCAGTGGATGTTCCTGACCCAGGAATCCAAGCAGTCTCCTGACTTGTAGGCTGATTATTCGCCAGCTGAGCCGCCAGGGAAGTATTTGATTAATTACCTGAGAACCACATTTGTGAAGTAGGACTAAATAGTAATAGACTTCTTTCACTGCATGCATATATACTCTTTAAGCAGAGATTATGTACCCACTTTAGTCTGGGTCTGTTCAGCACAGGTAAACAATTGGATTACTTCAGAAAGCATATTGGCCAATCGTAGTGATACTAGACTACTCGGTAGAGTTATTATTAATAAGTGACCTTGTTTTTGTCTTTGCTTAAACAAAGTTATGAAGTGGTATTGCTAATTTATCCCCTTCACATCAGTATGTTCGCAGTGTCTTCTTGCCTGATCCTGTTCTATGAGATTTTTATGTCCAACAGGAAACCTGTGTCTGGCCATCTTTTGACAACACTCAAGTCCAGCTGTGTCAGGCTAGTTCCTGACTGTCAGGGATGATTTTCTCTCTCATGAATATGTTAGCTAAATTTGCAGATTAAATAATAACAGTATCTGTGATTGACTCTTCAAATGAATAGTGCTCTTCCATTTATTCCAGATGTCCAATTATTGCTGTTGTTGTTCATAAAATAAGTTATTCTCTCTTAAAGCTGAAACAATTTGGGGGAATTGACATAATTAAAATATTCTTTAAAAAGAAACATCATTTTACAATCTGATAATGTTTATAGACTTTGATAATCTGAAAATATGTCAACAAAGTCTTTTTCTATTTGCTTTAAAAGCCATTTCTAGCAGATTTCTGGGTAAGCATTTTCTAAATTATGCTCAAGATAGTATTACATATGTGACCCTCCCCCACTCCCACTTTTCCTCCAAAATAGTCTTAGTTAGTGTTAGTTGCTCAGTTGTGCCTGCCAGGCTTCTCTGTCCATGGAATTCTCCAGGGAAGAGTACTGGAGTGGGTAGTCTTTCCCTTCTCTGGGGGAGTCTTCTCGACCCAGGGATCGACTGGTCTCCTGCATTGCAGGCAGATTCTTTACTGTCTGAGCCAGGAGGGAAGACTTCCAAAATACCTCCGATAAAATTTAAGGTTCAGATATGAGGTTTGTTTCCTCAAAGGACTGGGAGAGTGCAGTAAAGGCTCTGAGAAGTTAAGAAACTGAACACTTTTATATAAATGTTTCCAACAGAGTTGTTTTACCACAGATTTCATTCCCTCATAAAACTTCACAGTTTAATAATTGTTATTATAATCAGAGCAACAGCCTGAAAGTTCATTGTTGGACTAATAATCTTTAAACTTCACAATGTAAATACCTACTTATGTGGTTTTTGACATAAACATTTTCTGGGGTAAACATTTGATACTTAGTACTCAAGTATTCTTGCCTGGGAAATCCCATGGACTTAGCAACTACACAACCACCACCAATTGTAAAAATCATCAACTGGCAAAAACCACTTAACTGATGCTAGGAAAATATCAGTGTGTTCTGCGTACAATCACTTTGAATCTAAGCCAAAGAAATGTTTTACATTTTGTGAAATCTAAATGTGCTAATGGCTAAAATATACATGTCAGATCCCTGAGGCCCAAACCATCACACACATACACATTTGATTACAGTGCAGGAGACCTGGGTTCAATCCCTGGGTCTAGAAGATCCCCTGGTGGGGGGAGTGGCTACCGACTCCAGTATTCTTGCCTGGAGAATTCCACAGACAGAGGAGCTTGGCGAGATCGTCCATGAGGTCGCAAAGAGTTGGCCAGGACTGTGCAGCTAACACTTTCACTTTCACATATACATGTCAGACCCTGAAGCCTAAAACAAAACACACACAGAGCCTTGAAAACAGAAAATGAAAATATATGTGTAGACAATAACAACGAGATGATGACTTTGTCCAAGTTATGCATAAAACAGGACTTAAGGAGAGAAGCGCTTATGTTACTTTGATATGTTACAGAAAAGTGTCAGAGTGGGAGCATCAGAGCTAATACTTAAAAAGATGATAGCGAGTTTGCTAAATGACAAAGCTAAAGTACAGGGAATATATAAAGATTTAGTGGTTAAGAGCATGAAAATACACGTTCATGAGAATGGAGTATTTTGAGATAACAAGGTCTGAAATAACTAAAGAGCCTCTTGATGAAAGTGAAAGAGGAGGGTGAAAAAGCTGGCTTAAAGCTCAACATTCAAAAACCTAAGATCATGGCATCTGGTCCCATCACTTCATGGCAAATAGATAGGGAAACAGCAGAAACAGTGACAAACTTTATTTTTGGGGGCTCCAAAATCACTGCAGCTGGTGACTGCAGCCATGAAATTGAAAGACGCTTACTCCTTGGAAGAAAAGNTCTTTTTTGGGTGTTAGTTCTAAAAGATCTTGTAGGTCTTCATAGAACTATTCAACTTCAGCTTCTTCAGTGTTACTGGTTGGGGCACAGGCTTAGATTACTGTGATATTGAATGGTTTGCCTTGAAAACAAACAGAGATCATTCTGTCATTTTTGGGATTGCATCTAAGTACTGCATTTCGGACTCTTTTGTTGACCATGATGGCTACTCCATTTCTTCTAAGGGATTCCAGCACGCAGTAGTAGATATAATGGTCATCTTGAGTTAAATTCACCCATTCCAGTCCATTTGAGTTCGCTGATTCCTAGAGTGTCGAGATTCACTCTTGCCATCTCCTGTTTGACCACTTCCAATTTGCCTTGAATCATGGACCTAACATTCCAGGTTCCTATGCAGTATTGCTCTTTACAGCATTGGACCTTGCTTCTATCACCAGTCACATGCACAACTGGGTATTGTTTTTGCTTTGGCTCCATCCCTTCATTCTTTCTGGAGTTATTTCTTCACTGATCTCCAGTAGCATATTGGGCACCTACCGACCTGGGGAGTTCCTCTTTCAGTATCCTATCATTTTGCCTTTTCATACTGCTCATGGGGTTCTCAAGGCAAGGATACTGAAGTGGTTTGCCCTTCCCTTCTCCAGTGAACCGTATTTTGTCAGACCTCTCCACCATGACCCGTCCATCTTGGGTGGCCCAAGACAGCATGGGTTAGTTTCATTGAGTAAGACAAGGCTGTGGTCCGTGTGATCAGATTGGTAGTTTTCCGTGATTATGGTTTCAGTGTGTCTTCCCTGTGATGTCCTCTCGCAACACCTATCATCTTACTTGGGTTTCTCTTACCTTGGACGTGGGGTATCTCTTCACATCTGCTTCAGCAAAGTGCAGCCACTGCTCTTTACCTTGGATGAGGGGTATCTCCTCATGGCTGACCCTCCTGACCTTGAACGTGGAGTAGCTCCTCTCAGCCTCCTGTGCAGTTGCAGGCACCGCTCCTCGGATGTGGGGTAGCTCCTCTTGGCCGCTGCCCCTGGCCTTGAGAGATGGGTAGCTCCTCTCAGCCACACTTCTGCGGGGTCTGTCACAGTTGGCACGCTTCTGTGGAAAATTCTGAGAGTTGGGAATACCAGACCACCTGACCTGCCTTTGAGAAACCTGTATGCAGGTCAGGAAGCAACAGTAAGAACTGGACATGGAATAACAGACTGGTTCCAAATAGGAAAAGGAGTACGTCAAGGCTTTATATTGTCACCCTGCTTATTTAACTTATATGCAGAGTACATCATGAGAAATGCTGGGCTGGAAGAAGCACAAATTGGAATCAAGATTGCCGGGAGAAATATCAATAACCTCAGATATGCAGATGACACCACCCTTATGGGAGAAAGTTAAGAGGAACGAGAAACCTCTTGATGAAAGTCAAAGAGGAGAGTGAAAAAGTTGGCATAAAGCTCAACATTCAGAAAATGAAGATCATAGCATCTGGTCCCATAACTTCATGGGAAATAGATGGGGAAACAGTGGAAATAGTGGGTGACTTTATTTATGGGGGCTCCAAAGCACTGCAGATGGTGATTGCAGCCATGAAATTAAAAGACGTTTACTCCTTGGAAGAAAAGTTATGACCAACCTAGATTAGCATATTCAAAAGCAGACATTACTTTGCCAACAAAGGTCCACCTAGTCAAGGCTATGGTTTTTCCTGTGGTCATGTATGGATGTGAGTTGGACTGTGATGAAAGCTGAGCCCCGAAGAATTGATGCTTTTGAACTGTGGTGTTGGAGAAGACTCTTGAGAGTCCCTTGGACTGCAAGGTGCTCCAACCAGTCCATTCTAAAGATCAGTCCTGGGTCTTTGGAAAGACTGATGGTAAAGCTGAAACTCCAATACTTTGGCCACCTCATATGAAGAGCTGACTCATTAGAAAAGACTCTGATGCTGTGAAGGATTGGGAGCAGGAGAAGGGGACGACAGAGGATGAGTTGGCTGGATGGCATCACTGACTTGATGGATATGAGTTTGAGTGAACTCTGGGAGTTGGTGATGGACACGGAGGCCTGGCATGCTGCAATTCATGGGGTTGCAGAGAGTCAGACACGACTGAGTGACTGAACTGAACTGAAGCATATCTATGGTCTTCCCTGGTCGCTCCGATGGTAAAGAATCTTCCTGCAATGCAGGAGACTTAGGTTCAATCCCTGGGTTGTGAAGATACCCTTGAGAAGGTAATGGCTACCCACTCCAGTATTCTTGCCTGGAGAATTCTACAGACTCCAGTCTGTAGACTGGCAGACTCCAGTCCATGGGGTCGCAAAGAGTCTGACACTACTGAGCAACTTTCACCTTCAAGTATATCTACAGTCTGTATGTGAGCCTCAAATTATTGTGAGGAGAGACATAAATTTTTATAGCCCTTCATATTTCTGGTGTAGATTGTATAACCAGTATTTAAAACAGTGAAAATAAACTATAATGTGTGTTTAGATATAATTTGAGCCATAAAATGAAATAATTCCTCTTCTAGGCTTTACATATCTTTATTTTGCTTACAGTTTGCTTCAATTTAAGGAGAAGGACTTCTTTAAAGTATTTCAGGGGTTCAATTTAAGGGAAGGATTTCCACAGAAATGTTTATGTACATATTTTAGAAATAATAGGCATGACAGTAATTTCCTTAGAAAAGCTTTTAGTATCAACATACTCAGAATACTTTTTTTTTTGGTGAAAACAATATGCAGCTGTTTAATATATTATAAATTCCATAATTTTATAGTTTTCAACTGTCTAAATACCAAAAGAATCCCATAATCTGACATAAAGAGGAACCGTTTTCTATATTATACCAAAATTACAATTTACCCGTATTTGAACATTGAGAAGTGAGATTAAAAAAAACCCCAGCATTATAAAGTTTACCTAGAAGAGATCAACAATGACTTCATAGACTGTCTTTAGTGTATATCTATGTATCTATCTATATTTATACACACAATATTTTTTTAGTTTTTTGAGACACATGACCTGCCCTATTTTAATGATGTATTTAAGAGATGGTTATAATGTAGAGGTCAGAGAATAGGATTTGGAGGCTGAAGACCAGTGTTCAACCTAGAACTTTCTTGATCATTGCATTTCTACCCTTTGTGCCAGATACATTATAAATGTCTGAATAATTACATTAACAAAGATTTCTTCATCTATAAATTAGATAACACCGCCTACGGCACAGAATATTTGTAAAGAACAAGTAAGAGAACTAATTGTTGCTATAGTGCATTGTTAACTTGAAGACTCTGAGTTAAAACTATTTTAAAAAAAATTTGTGATAGTAGGGCTTGTTGTTTGGGAAAAATATCAAACATCAAATAAACTCCAATCTTGTCTTTGAGATAATAATCAGTTGTGTTTTCCTTTTAACAAGATATCATAAACAAAAATTTGTTCAGTGTTCATTTTAAAGGGAGGAAAGTCTTACAATTCATTAAATAAACACTATGTAATTCACACCCATGTTCTACAAAATCTCCTTTGGTAAGTCATTATAAGAAATCCATTTATTTCAAAAGAAAACTACTATAAAAAGGTCTAAAGTTTACATGTTCTCATTAAATTCCAATTTAGTGGCATTTACCAAAGCACTTCACACATACCTCTTTCACAGCATTTATCATATTGTATTATAAATAATTGTTTCTCTCAAAAGATTTTCAGCAACTTAAGGGCAGAAAAATCATGTCATATTCATCTTTATATCAAATTCCTAGCCTTTGGCTGGTTCTCTGTAAAGGTTAGTGCCTACCAGACACAGCATGAATGATGAACATAAAACAGGATATATGTGTATAGCAGACGACAAAGAGCTACTATAATTTTGATGAGTTTCATGATATACAGGCTAAGTGGTAAGTTTATCAACAAACTGAAAACGGGATTTTAAAAGATTCCTTTAATTTTTAAAGTAAAACTAAATTCCTTTGATTTTCTCTATGAATGAAAGTAGTTTTAAGGCAGACAGATATATGTTAACATAACTTGATGCAGACAGAGTTTGTAGCATGTTATCAGAACAGTGACATGAAAATGACATGGGGAAAAAACAGCAAAAAAATGTACTGAGTGGTAGTTTATTCAGTGCTCTCAAATAATAATGAAGTCAAGTTAATGTGCCAAATGTTTGTTGTATTTTATAATGGTTCATTTTTGTGATTTACAAAATGTTATATTAAGATATTAAGGTACTATTGTACATGGGAATCAGCCTGCATTGGTGTTTTGTTTTGTATTGGGGAGGGGTGGTGAACCACATGAGAGTTTAGATTTGGAAAACATAGTTTATGTTTAAATGATTATTTGCCCAACTTGTTTTGAAGTATAGAAATGGTCAGTAAGTGTTGATGATTATGTTTGAAACCATATAAAGACAGCTGAAAACATGAAAGGACAATTCCAAGAAGTGACATCCAGTATTAAAGATAACATGACTAATGACGTTTACACTACACACAAAAGGATTTTCTTAAATATTTACTTTAAGTGCCTGATGAAAACTAAAAGAGATCTTTCCTACCACTGCTTTTGTAACTCTAGTAGGCACTAAAAGAAAGGGTGCAAATAATGTAAAAAAGACTGTTGCTAGGATTTAAGCAAATGTTATAAATTTTTTTTTATCATCAAGGAGCCATGACCTTATGGGAAAGATTTACAGTAATATGTGATTACATATATGGTACTTTCATACAGTGTTGTCAGAAACTCAAGTTAGGCCTGGTTAACCTGATTGTACATTAATAAATTATGATTTGACCAAAGCTGTTTGAAGGGCTCTTACTAAACATTTATTTGGCAAAATAAGGCAAACACTTTAATTGTTCAAGTGGAAACTATAAGAGTTCTGATATTCTGTTGTAAAATAATTAGCACCTGAATAGCTTTATCACAGACACATGTATTTTTATAGAGATCTACACTTCATTTCCCTTATGCAGTATGGTTACTATACTTTACTCTTACTAAAAGAGATAAAAAGCAAACTGATATGTAAGATAAATTGATTCCATTTTAGGTTATAAGCTGTGGAGATACAATCTGGTAAGTATTTTTCCATAATTCAATCCTATTATGGGTTTAAGGAAAAAAAGAAATCTTAAGAATTTTGGTATCAATACACATGGAGACAAAGGGAGTATTTCTAACATGAAACTTTGTAGCATGTTTGCCTATCAATGCATCAACTTAGAAATTGAAAATATATTTTTATTTATGAGAAAAATGTGGTATACATTTATCTTTGTGTTCAATTAAAGTAAAAGCTAGATCTCACTCTCCATGTTATTTCATAGCACATTTTCTCAGAAAGTGACTATAACCAGCTACCAGTTTTTAGTAGTCTGAGGTACTTGGATAACTCAAAGGTACTTCACATTTGAAAATACTATTTTCAAAATATTTTACAAGATATTGCAAAAGCTAATTTTGTTATGATGGAGGCCATGATTAGCTTATTTTACTGATAAGAAGATATAGAAAGTTTAAATAAAATAATTTGCCCAGTATTTCAGGGGGTTTTTCTTATAATTTTTCCCAATCACAGTGCCAATAATAATAATTCAATAAAAAACTGAACAGTTTTACAGTTATATGTCGGTTAATCCCTACTAGGCAAATTACTTAGAATGTACTATCCCAACTTTGGTACAGGAGAAAATTTTTTTATAATATAAATTAAAAACATTACTTGTAATAGATCGTTCTTTAAAGAGGTTAAAAAAACAAAAACAGAAAACATTCTACAAACATTACGTTTTCTAGCAAAAATTTTAAGTACATAATTCTCTCAATAAGGCACTTGTATTCGCATTTAAATGTTTCATAGAAAGTTCTTCATTTTTTTGTAATCAAGTCTTCGTAAATTATACAGTAATGTTGTTACTTCAAGTTAAACTTTATNCATTACGTTTTCTAGCAAAAATTTTAAGTACATAATTCTCTCAATAAGGCACTTGTATTCGCATTTAAATGTTTCATAGAAAGTTCTTCATTTTTTTGTAATCAAGTCTTCGTAAATTATACAGTAATGTTGTTACTTCAAGTTAAACTTTATTAACTACTCAATTTTGGAATAATTTCTTTAAATGTTTTTACTTGTGAATAGAATGGAGTTTGAGTAACAAATCCTAAATGAACGTACTCTTGGTCTGTTTCAGATTTAGAGGACTGATAATGTTTTACCCTGTTGATCTTGTTCAAGAATCTTGAAATCTCCCAAAGCAAGACTGTTTAAGGCTGCTGGTCAAGTGTACTCTGATGTGCCCTTAGGTGATACGTCATTTGTTTCCAGATTCTTCACCAAGCACGCGGCTTTAATCCATCTTCGAGTTGCTCTGCGTTCTTTCTGTAGGCAAGTTTTCATTTTCCTTCGTAAGCTTGCTATCTCCTTTTCCAGTTTAATTATTCTCTTTTTTGCTTCCATAGGATTCCTGAAGGCGTAACTGTGTTCAAGTAGTACTTGCTGACTACTAATGCTTGATTTTAAATTAGATGGTCCAGTTGGTGTACAACTGTTGTTTTTCTTCAAAAGATTCCTTGACTTGAGTTTCTGAGCCAAATAAAATTAGAGGGTTGAACATAAATTATGGAATATCACAAATAAGCAAATTCTGTCCAATTTTGGGTAATAGTACTTAAACTGCTCTTTTTGGAACCAGACAATGCACTTCTCAGGTTTCTTTCAAATAACTGAATATGATTCTATAGACTTAAAAAATTTATTTGCAATATTCTAAGACCAATATAGAATTCATTTAGACATTTATTTGTGATACTGATTTGATCTCTTTTTAAAGTAAATACTATTCTCTCAATTTGATTAATATTTCAGACCTGTGATCCTACTTAATAAAAACATTCCCAAGAATCAAGTTCCTTAATAGGTTTACTTATTAATTATGTACAGTTATATCATACTATCAAGGATTTAAGATGTGGATAGAAAACTTCTGTCCAGATAAGAAATCTGAGGTCCCTTTTTTCCCTTTAATTTCTTTCATTCAGGTAGTCATCAAGTCCTATTAATTCTACCTCCTAAATATTTCATCAGGATGTTTAGGATCCTCCCATCATTCTTAATGCTACTACCCACATCAGGCCCATATCATTCATGTCTAGCTTGAATATATTAAAAACTTCATTGATCTCTGGGTTCATTTTAATCCTCATTAATCTATTTCCCCGACCAGTAATGCTGAAGAGCTGAAGTTGAATAGTTCTATGAAGACCTACAAGATCTTTTAGAACTAACACCCCAAAAAGATGTCCTTTNCTAACAAGTATGAAAGAGGAAATTAACAATAACACAATAATAGTGGGAGACTTTAATACCCCACTCATACCTATGGACAGATCAACTAAACAGAAAATTAACAAAGAAACACAGACTTTAAATGATACCATAGACCAGTTAGACCTAACTGATATCTCTCGGACATTTCACCCCCCAAAAATGAATTTCACCTTTTTCCTCAAGTGCTCACGGAACCTTCTCCAGAATAGATCACATCCTGGGCCATAAATCTAGCCTTCAGAAAATAAAATAAAAAATTGAAATTGTTCCAAGCATCTTTTCTGACCATAATGCAACAATATTAGATCTCAATTACAGAAGAAAAACTATTAAAAATTCCAAAATATTGATGCTGAACAATGCGCTTCTGAATAACCAACAAATCACAGAACTAAAAAAAATAAATAAAAATATGTATAAAAGCGAATGAAAATGAAAACACAACAACCCAAAACCTGTGGGACACTATAAAAGTAGTGCTAAGGAGAAAGTTCATAGTAATACATGTATACCTCAAGAAACAAGAAGAAAGTCAAATAAATAGCCTAACTCTACACCCAAAGCAAGTAGAAAAGGAAGAAATGGAGAACCCCAGAGTGAGTAGAAGGAAATAAATCTTAAAAATTAGGGCAGAAATAAATGCAAAAGAAGAAAATGAGAGAGAGACAGAGAGAGAGAGACAGAGAGAGACAGAGAGACAGAGAAAATCAACAATGCCAAAAACTGGTCCTTTGAAAGGATAAATAAAATTGGCAAACCATTAGTCAGACTCATCAAGAAACAAAGGGAGAAAAATCAAATTAATAAAATTAGAAATGAAAATGGAGAGATCAAAACAGACAACACAGAAATACAAAGGGTCGTGAGACTACTATCAGCAATTATATGCCAATAAAATGGACAGTGTGGAAGAAATGGACAAATTCTTAGAAAAGTACAACTTTCCAAAACTGAACAAGGAAGAAATAGAAAATCTGAACAGACCCATCACAAGCATGGAAATTGAAACTGTAATCAGAAATCTTCCAGCAAACAAAAGCCCAGGTCCAGATGGCTTCACAGCTGAANGTGTGGAAGAAATGGACAAATTCTTAGAAAGGTACAACTTTTCAAAACTGAAGCAGAAAGAAATAGAAAATCAGAACGGACCCATCACAGGCAAGGCAATTGAAACTCTAATCAGAAATCCTCCAGCAAACAAAAGTCCTGGTCCAGATGGCTTCACAGCTAAATTCTACCAAAAATTTACAGAAGAGCTAACATCTATCCTACCCAAACTCTTCCAGAAAATTGCAGAGGAAGGAAACTTCCAAACTCATTCTATGAGGCAAACCTCATACCAAAACCTGACATAGATGGCAACAAAAAAAGAGAAAGTTACAGGCCAATATCACGATGAACAGAGATGCAAAAATCCTTAAAAAAATTATAGCAATCAGAATACAACAACACATTTAAAAGTTCATACACCATGACCAAGTGGGCTTTATCCCAGGGATGTAAGGATTCTTCAATATTTGCAAATCAATCAATGTAATTCATCATATTAACAAATTGAAAAATAAAAGTCATATGATTATCTCAATAGATGCTGAGAAAGACTTTGACAACATTCAACATCCATTTATGATAAAAATTCCACAGAAAGCAGGAATACAAGGAACATACCTCAACATAATATAAGCCATATGTGACAAACCCACAGC